>BLKM01000595.1:0-14074 GCA_013340265.1 Coptotermes formosanus
TTATGCGACAAATTTAACGTTGATTTTGGAAAGATAATGTTCAAAAACCATAGATATAAGTGCGGTAAACATTTAGAGAATACATATTTGACATTGCGTAAGGAAGGAATAAAATATTCAATTTGAAGTACAGACAATATGTAAGTGCTTTAAAATGCAACTCACTTGCAGTTTCATATAAAATGGCACAACGCGTATTTGTAACGTAAGACTATAACTGAGGAAATAAAAGGAAATCTAATTTAGATTTCCATAATTATGGATGAATATGGCAGCATCCATCAGAGGATTTTACGACATTTAAATCAAGGCAAAAATCTGAAATGCAATTTTTAGTGAAATGCAGAAAGTATAATAGCCAGAATTACTAAAGAAAATGGGTCAATATTACGAATGCATCATTTTACCTGAGTTAAATTTAATTTTATACAAATCCGCTTCTAGGCCAATTCTAAACTGACATAGCCCTTACGCCGGTCAATAGAACGTGAATATGGAGTGCTGGCTGCCTGTAGATCTACTGCATTAATCAGACACTTATCTGAGTAACCGAAGGCAAGCCCAAGCGCTTCTTATGTATTCCCTTGTTGTCACGATAAGTAACTTTAAAATTTCAACATATTATCGAACTTGTTAGATTATGCCTGCCACCAGTATACATACACATATATCGGTACTAAGAAATATATCCTCAGTAGAATTAAATTTTTCCCTGTCCACGCCATGGAGTAGATATGGGGCGTAGAGTTGTAGCTCCTCCCATTCTTTACCTCAGCACCAGGTGGAGGCAAGTGCCCTCGCAGCTCTGCCACCGGCAAATATCCTCGTTGCCCAGACCCGGTCTGCACGTTTTGAAGAAGAAAAAATAACATGTCCGCACACAGGTTCGAACCTGGATCGTCCAGTCAGTAGCCCAGTCGCTATAAGGACTAGCCTATTCCGGCTCCAAGTCTGTCACGTCCACAGTGTTCTTAAAAATTCCAGATGTTCTTAGAAGCACGGGAATTTATTGTACAAAATTATGCTGAAATCTCTGCTTCGTCTTTGTTTCGTATTATAAAGACTCCCATAAATGGCAGTTCTCATATCTGAAGAAATAAAATTAAACCAAATTTAAAATGTAGATGACAAATATATCGTAGTTTAATGTTGACCCCATTTATCCAAAGAAAGCCGCATATGCAGGAGAGGAATCCTGTAATAATCCCGTTAAAATGTTATGAGTTAAAACTTTTACAATGGAAACGTGACAAATAGTACAACGAATCAGCTAGTACAATCAAGTTACATATGCGCCCCGCATAACACAACGTCAAGGACAGCTTTTTTCCTAACTTATACACTACGACATAATACGGCCTAACTTCTGGCCAACATGAGATGTTTGACTTACAATTGCGTAAATGGAACTGTTAGGTGGAGGCTTCTCCACATACAATGTAAGCAGTATCCATAAGTAAAACATGATTTCAAATAATGAAATAATAAAATGTTCAAAATCAGTTAAAACAAGAATATATTATAAGACGTTCTGCTCACTGTAGAATGGAAGAAGGCTCTGATGAATGTTGTGTAGGTGTGTGGCGGATAAGATTGACGTGGCTGGCATTTAAGTACAAATTAGATTACAGTAGGGAGATCATAAATCAATAAAATATGACTGCGTACTGTAAGTAGTGCATATACGTGGCAACCTTCCGTTCTAAACTCCCTGTACCGCTGTTACAGGTTGCTGAACTTGTAACCTGTCACTGTCACTCTGCATTCTCATTAAACTGGAGTGAAAAAGTCTTCTCTATGCGCTGTTCTAACCTGAAGTGCAAGATTATTCTGTATACACTGTATTAAATGTTCTGCATACGCTGTAGTATAGCATACAAGTGTTCTGGAGACTCCGTATTAAAAGTGGAATATCGAAATGTACCGTATAAGTTGTACTAAATTGGAATGTCAAAGCTTTCTGCAGATCCTGTACTAAACCGGAATGTCAAAGTGTCTAACATTAACCTTTTAAAACCTAGCGGTAACATTACATACGACCAGGTTAAACATTAAAAAATTCTACCTGTGCCCACATTGCTCTCATGTGATAAAACCGGACTTCTAGATGGAAACCTGTTGTTCTAGCCTGTAATTTAAATTACTTTTGCCCATTTAGATTTATAAATATATATTTATTCTCGAAATGTGCATTACAAGGAATTTACAGTTCCGAAATAAATCATAACTGGATTGTGTGTTTCGTATTACAATATGAGGAATAGTCGCTACATGCCAGTTCTGATGAGCAGAATTTCAAAACCAATCTTACTATCTACTTCCGGCTCTTCTCAAAATTTTCTATATTTGGAAACCAAGAAATAATTTCTGTCAGAAGAAGCACCTCAAAAATGTTGCAAAACATTGTATTGTATTCGCCATTTTATCAGATCCCTCGTATTGCAAGTTGTCGTTTTGTTTTTCTTTTAATTGTAAGTTAATTAATTTCAGTTCAATGACGATTGTGTTAATAGAGATATTGATTATATTTCTCTTTCGTGTCTACAGCAAATGTGTTATGCCTGTTGAAAATTACAATATATTTCTCCATGTAGCTACAAATTCTGTCTTCAGGCAATCCATACTTTCCATGTTCATCGAGTGCAGGCCAAATATACAGGTATGTTCTCTTAGCTAGGTACTTTATCTAAATATGCCACATAACCTACCGGACTTTTTAATCGTTATTTCTGGCCCTTTACGTAGAATTTAATCAGGTAGTAAGTTTAGTATTCTTAAATTGTTCCTAATTTTTATGTGCGTTTCAATGCTGCATCAAAATCCAAAGTTACGGAATGAAATGAGCTTTTCATAATTGCGCTGTGAATGAAACGTCCGGAGACACCATCTGTGTAATCTTTGCTGTTTTAAAATGGAAGCATAAAAGTGTCAGAATGTAACCTTGATCGAGCTATTTGGCATGTGGGCTCTTGGACATAATAAATCATCGGCCACTGGTCTCTCATTAAACTAATTTTATGGTTGATATTGTCCATCGTACATGTAAGATGGCAGTTAAAGGTAAAGGGAGGGTTTTCGTGTGCGTAATATGCACCATTATATTGTGTCAAATTTAGGCAACTTGGTGACCCTCACCCTCTAGCCGATTTACCCAAAGCATGCTTTGGATTGTAAGCTATTTGGGGGTTACAACTGGCGACGCAGCTGTCAGGGATGTAACTTGTGTTTTCCTGCTAGTAGCACAGTCACTAAACCCACTGACCTCTCCCACCTGATGGGGGAAAGAGGACAGCAGTTGCTTCGATGTATGTGCTGATAGGTTACATGATTATCCGGAAATTTAACATTTCGCAATTCAATTCGTTTCCACAAGGTGTACAGCCGCTGAGGAATTCTGTTATCATCTTTACTTTTAAGACTTTATCTTTCTGTTTCTGACAAGAAAAACACAATTTCAAGCAGTACTCGTGAATTAACACTCTCTAATCCGATGTCTTGAACAATCCACATGTATTTTAGTGTCTAGGTAAATATCAGCATCATCATTACCATCATCACCATGTTTATTAATACAATAAGTTTTTAGCGCCATCAGGATCTAGTGAACTACAGAACGGTCGTTTCAAGACAGATATTTCACAAGGCTTATGGATCTGCATTGCTGGAATTCTGCTTTCTTATTAATTCCGTCTAAATTTATTTTTAAGAAACAAATGCGAAGTAGGAAACTGACAGTGCCGCCTCAAGATGGGGCGAAGATAAGCTAACATATTAAATTAACTTCCTCCGCCTCCACCTGATACAGGGCTATCGATTTCAACTTTTGTTTAAGGACACGTGTTAGGAAGCTTTTATTGCTTCCTCTGAACGGAATTACTCAGACTCAAGAACTAATATGTAGAATTTTTAATGCTTATTAATATTAAGGTGCTGTAATATTTACTGATTACATATTTTTACTCTCTATAAGTGCAAATTTTTCGCATGAGGAAACGGTTACTGCAAATTTCAGTTTTTACCAGGCATAGAGTGCACTCTTTCCGCTACCTAGACTAAACCGGTCACTTTATGTAAGCAAATAGTCACCACCAGCCTCTGTTCTTTGTCGAATGTGAGAGACGAATTGATAATAGCACGTATTAATCCTGATTATGATAAATTGCAAAGAAGAAAAACAATATGCACTCAAATGTACCAGTCATTCTTCGAATGTAATCAGTTTAGCCGTGTTATATCACAGTATTCGGAATTTTCCGGCTGTGGCTATACCTGTAACCACACCGTTTTGCTATTTTCCCTTTATGCCACTTTTCCACTTTGTAAATGTCAAAGTGTTTAAGTGTGTGGTTTATGTAATTCCCTTGGTCACTCAGCGACCAGTCTCTGCGGGAACAACATCAGAATTAGGTTTCGGGCTTTGCATTCCAAAATTATATTTCGACCTCGGAGGTTGTTGAAGCTCTCGGGAGTGCGATGGGTTGAATTGTTATATCTGTGCTGCAAGAGCACTACCAGACTGTTGTTGTTTATATGGAGCCTTCCTTCAAAGTGCGATGTTTATTCTTAAGAATGACGTGTGGTGCTAAGATATAAGTAAAAGTATATACACCAGGCTGTAAGTACTGATAATTTGTTTGTTTGAAGTGCTGATTGTGAGTAAATATATGTATTTGATTTTGTGTTTGATGTATGCTGGCGGCTCCATCAGTTTGTATGTTTGATCCACGGTGAGTAGCTTAAATTGTGTTTTGCTAAAACAAATAAGAAACTGGGGCTGGGGGAAGTTGGAGCATGTTGTAAATTCATGAAGTAGTGGTTCGTTGGTATTGTTTCCGGCTACTGAATTAAAGGCTTTATTAGATATACTTTAAGTTGCAATCTTGTCGTCTGTTGTTACCGAAAATACCAGGTTCGAAACCGGATGAGGTTTCGGGACATCATTAAATCAATATAAGACGGATAATTGGATTCTTTTGAAAGCAAGTTAGTCAGAAAAAGAGACTAGCGTAGGATTGGGAAATGGCTTCGGCAGACCCCAGTCAAACATTTTTCAACTGTCAGAAATTATCACAATTCGTTAATAAGCCGCTTTGTGAAATTTAATGCTTTACTGGTTTTTCGATACTAATTTTCGAGTAAGAGAAAACATACGACCACGCCCCGAATTATGCAGTAATATTGAATACGGGGATTCTATGATTATATTAGGTATTAAAACGCGACTTTAGGAATAGCCAATGAGGACGCAGAATACGAAAAATTGAATTTCGGCCTATTGGGATTCGGGAAATTTGAATTTCTGCCAATAGGGTAGAAGTAGGTAGCGCGGAGGGGGTAATTATGAGTAGGCAGACCTGTTGATCTGGCAGTGATTCAGAAACAATTCAGATTCGGCATTCGGAGAAGGCAGACACAAAACTAAATGCTCCGTAAATTTTAGCTCTTTTCACAACAAAATTATAATTAGAAAGTACGGAATAAAGTGTTATAAGTAAAGCCGGTCATTTAAATTACTGATCTGAAATATTATCAGCCATCATTCATAAAGATGAAGCTTAAAGAGCCTCGCATCACTTGACACTGAGAGAACTGTGCAGTGAAACTTTGTATTAGTGAACTGAAAAATTACTGAAAAACTACCAAATCAAAAGTAGCGATAATTCACGCCTTATAGCATTCACCGAGGTGAACTCACTGCGCACCACACGGAATACACACGGAATATAGCCACGCGCTTCAACCAACACAGACATCAGATGTATAACAACAGGTAAGGATAACAACCGATTAAACTACAATTATATTAGGTACTAACGGTACATGTGCTTATTAATAAATAGTATTTGAATTTGATATATCCTATAGATTGTGTTAGGTACCAAGACCCGATCCGGAAGATTTGTTACCCGAAGAACACCTTAATAGTGCCTTTGCGTCCTTGGCTATCAGCAAATAGAAGCAATTACCCGTAATGCGCAACATCCCTTGTGCTGCAGTCGTAACTAACCACACGCCTTAGAAAATTAAAGAAAGTTAATCCATGTTTAACTTGAAATTAATCAGACGTGTTAGTGTCATTCGTTCACATGCATCTGGCACAAACGATTGGAGTAGACAGAAGATAGAGAAACGCCATGCTAGCACAAATATGGGGAAACTACGAACGACGCCAATTATGATGGCAGCTGTAAGTTCCTTCGATTCCGGACTGTGGTTTACAGAAATACAGGCCGCTGGAATTGCATTTCACAGAGCGAACATACTGCAGTCTGAATAAGTACTTACAAGGTGTACACAGCAGGACTTTCATTTCCAGTTCAGATAGACGTAATATGTCCTTAACACGATCAGACAAGAAATTACAAAAATATATTACACTTTTTCATTTATCTGCACATAACTTACGGAAATGTTGAAAGGGAATGATATTTTACCTTTATTTTAATGTAGATTCATTTTAGTGTCAAAAGAATTTTATAACATGTACGAACACTGACAGCCATTGTGCCTATTTATAAGAAGTGCGATAAAATAGACTGTAGTAATTATCGAGGTATATCACTTTCGATAGGGACAGGCGGGGTGCTCTTGTGAATGCGGTAATGAACCTCCGGGTTACATAAAATGCGGGGATTTTCTTGTCTAGCCGACAAACTCTTAGCTTCTCAACAAGGCCTCTGCTCCATTGAGTTAGTTAATTATGTACGCGGACACATACTGACTAAGAAATAATGAGTGATTTATGTACCAGCGCTTTACGTATGTAAACATATCCACATAAAAAAATTTTTAAAGTGAGAGTGTACAACGACATGCATCTTATCCCTTGCAAACATAAATATGAACATGTAATTACTAGATTTTCCAGTACTTATATTTTGTATATAGGGTAGAAGTTTAGCGACTTGCTTTGGGCCGGATAGTCCGGGATCGAACCACTATTAAGATGAGATTTTTCCTACCGTTACAGAGGCAAACCAGCTCCCTGTTTCATTCTTGGAATTAATGCTGCCCGGCGGGAGGTTCTTTGAGCATTCACCCCTTTCTAGTGTCGACTTTGATGAAGGTGTACTTCTAGATTTCTCTGTGCCTGCGTTGGCATATTGTAGGGGGCTTTATTATATTGCATAAGTGTAATTAACATTATGACGGCTTGCGAGATTTTGGCCGAAGACTTTGGTAAACTCGTACTAATAACAGACTAATGGCTGTGGAAGCGGTAATCTATATTTGCGCAAGAAAGGCCATTTCCCTGCCCAGCATTAAGCGGTTTTGTAATGGTGACGCAGTGAGCTCAGTGTGAGATACGCACACAAATTTGTGTTATTTATAGACACACAATTTTGAAGAATTATGCAGTTCCTTACACTCAACGTACTGCTTGTTAGTCTGTCCCTGACGCCATACAAGAAATTTTCCGAAAAATGTTTAATTCCTGTAACAATTTCTGCGTAAATAAGTGCTCCTACCGGGTCTCGTCTAGCGCAGATTTCACGCTCAGTTGGGGTTTGTATACAGAACAACAGTTGAAAAGCATTTAATTTGCATTTACAACTTAATAAGAAGCAGAATTATTTGAACCCCCCTTTTATTTTGTAGAAGGATTATCGATTATCTGCATTGTCAGCACAATAACAGGGCTTCGTACTGGCAGACCAGGGTTCGATTCCCATTACAGCAATAATTATCGTATATAATAACATCAGAAACACAGTCTGACACAACACCGTATGTATTTGTATTGGCACACTCTATCATGTATTCTAACATGTGTGCTAATAAGCAAGCATATTGGAATACATCGTACAGTGTGCCAATACAAATACATACGGTGTTGTGTCAGACTGTGTTTCCAATCTTATTTTACAGTTGAATTGACACACGCGGTTGACCCAAGTAAAAATATTTATCCTTTCTCCTAAACTTTGAGTCGACTCTGGGTTATACGTAGCTTCTATTAAGTTGGAATGTGGAGCCCTTCTAAAGGGACTAAAATAGTAGGGTGGCCAAGCAAAGACTCACTTCCATCCGGCGCTGCGGGTAACACGACAGGCAACCTACCTATAAGGGGAGCATTCAGACGGAATCACTTAAAATTTGCTGCGATGGGGAAACAGTATGTATTACATAATCTGAGTGTGAGTGTCTGTAGCCATAGCAATGCTGCATACAAAGCGCATGTGCCGTGTTATAATGTCACCTGTGGCCTGTTCAGCTGTACCACATTTTTCAGCGTTACCTCAAAACGACACGATTTTCTGAAAATAAATGGACGTAAGATGTGCGTTCAGCTGTGCTGTGTGATGGTGTTGCATCGCACAGCTATGTACTGTGATGGTGTGACATGGCACAGTTGTCCAAACGTGTGGTGTTACATAACACAATTGTGCAATATGATGATGTTACATTGCACAATCATCCTGTAAGTACTCCTTAGAATAACAGTATATGGGCCTACCGGCACTGCATCAAATCTTTTTTTGCCAGCTGCTGTCATTGCCACTATGTAAACGTGATTCAAAATGGTGGAGACGACTATGATGATGAAGATAATGACAATGTTACGTAATTTGAAAACTATATTGTTTTAATATTACCCTTACGTCTGTGAGTATCTTCTAAGTTTTTTCTTAAGTCTCTTTCCTGTAAGAAACTTTGTGTGTCTTAGTCCACTCTCGCAATTGCACTGCGTATTTTCATAAATAATACTACGCATTCCGCCTGACATAACTTTCATTTATTATTATTCATATTTACAAACACGACATGTTTCGATAAAGCCCATCACCATCAGTTGTTTATTTCATATAAAATCTTAAAAATCAAAGTTATTCATTCACAAGTAAACAGGCAGTTGCCTCTGTTCCCACCTTTGGTGGTTGCTTACTATCACGTCGACAAGATGCCTTTTCTTTCTGATAACAGGCCTAATCTATGCCGGCTATTATCTGCCATTATAAAAGTAATCGCCTGAAAATGCAATAAGAGCCAACTCGAGGGACGCCGTGCATATGTACTTCAGACTACTAACATTGTCCAAAACAGTAACTGAATAACGGACCACTACCACCATACTAATCTTGAGATTGACCAGCGGATAACTTCTGGAGAAGAACTTACTCTTAACAGTATTAGTTAATTTATTTCTGTTTGGTATTTATTGTCCCAGTTGGCGTGTATCAGCTGCATGTGTTATTATTTTTACGCATACAGTTAATTTATTTTTTTAAGATTCACATTATACATTTGTATCCTTACTGTCTTCTAAAATAAGATATTCTAAATACTTCAACAATGTTGTTTATCAGATTTTTATCCTTTTAACATTATTTCAGAGAATTCCCATATCAGAAATTTAGTCCTGGTGCTAGAGTAAAATTTTCCCTGTACCTCGTTAAGAATGGTGCTATGAAGGCATGTGAGGGAAATAAGATACAGCTTCATGTTTTCTTAACTTCTGCACAGGGGGGACACTGCGGGCAACTTCACGCCGATGCCGTTTTACCCCTAATAAAGAGACCCTGTACCCAATGAACAGATGGCTGAGTGGGTTCCAAAGCCCGTCTGGACACTTTGAAGGAAATAAAAGTCTCGTGCTGATATCGCGAATCGAGAAAGTTCCTCGGTCGTCGAAACTGCAGCCTAGTCACCATTTTCTCAGTGCGTCACAATCTGTAAGCCACTTACTTAGCAGGCAGTTCTAGTTCTGGTCATATTTTCACACTTTGCCTCAGCTACACGACTTGTGCGCATTTTATTGAACTTCGTGCACGTGGCAAACTGCAGCCTTGTTCTAGTCTCTGTTGGTAAATTTTCTGTCGCCGTGTTATTTTCGTAATTCTGTGTTTTAACTCTATACGAATATTTTACACGTACATTATTTGTGTATTTTATTCTGCCTACCCATGCCAAGCTCATGTTTTGCAAAAGCATCCTACTGCCTCTATTAGTGTTGTATTATGTTAGTATTATTTCTGTGTTGCATAGTTTTCTAATATAGCCTGCAGATTTGAATGTTCCTGTCGCAACCTCTTGTACAATATGTAAGGATTGGAAATATGAGTAAATATTCCTCTTTTCTATTACGTGTTCAATGGTAGACATGAAGGGTTTGTAACCACGTCTTCTCTGAAAGCACATTCATTCTCCACGGTGTACGTTTCTAAATATTTACTGCTTGTCGAAATCTCAGTAACAGATACACGAAACTATTACACGCGTAAGGCGGCTACTGACAAGTTTTAAGCGCGTTCGCATAATCGTGAAAAGCGCATGTTACCTTCGTCATGTCTGTCCGTCTGTCCGCATGTATCAGCTCGGCTGCCACTCGACTGATTTTCCTGCAATTTTACGTTGGGTCGTTTATAAAAATCTGTCGAGAAAATTCAGACACGGTAACAATGGAACAAAAATATCGGGCACTTTGCATGAAGGCCTACGTACGTATTTTAATTTTTGCCGGCGACACTAAATCGCCATAAAAGCGCTGTCTTCAAGTGGAATTGTATTAGACTGTCAGGACAGCGGAGGAGGTACAAACGTTACGCGAACGCTGTACAATCCTAGGTTAAATATATATACATACGTATCTCGTTCTGCTAAAATTCCGAATGCTTGGTTAACTGATTTGTGTAACGGTGTCACTACTGACGGAACTTCAGCACTTCACTTTAAAAACACCCTTACTGTTGTTCTGAAGTGTCTTCTGCTGGAGAGTTCTGTTGATATTCAAGACTACCGAGCTGACACTCAGTTAAGATTTCCATAAATGATATTCCTACGTAGTCAAGCTTCCTATATACATGTGGCTACATTAGTAACAACTAATGCAAGTACCCCATTCTCCGGCAGCTTAATCCGTTAGCCAACACCGATAAAAGAGGACTTCACAACTGGTCGCTTGTAGAGACACTTCAAACGAACCTGCACCTCCGCCTGCTTATTTGGAAAGCTCGTCACACCCACCAACACCTCCACCTCCATCACCGCCACTACCAACACCCTTATCCTATAGCGACAGGGATAACGGTCTACACCTCGCAAGGAACGCGCCCGCATATTTGTTACGCGGTTCGCTTACAGAGTAGAATTTTAAGTACTCAGGGGTCACTCCTCGTCACATACAGATCATATTAAGATTTTTGTGTACAAATGATTGTTAATAATCTTAATTTAAGCCTTGTGTGTTTTTAAGTACAAGAGTGCGCGTGTTCTGTATAAAACAGAAGAAGAAAAACTGTGTTAGTGTATAGACAGCCGACAAGGGGTGGTCCTATATGTCGGGGATCGGACGGGGGCTAACAAGACCTCACAGTCAAAACGAATTTTGCAAGGAGCGACAGTGCCAATTTAAAACCGCTTTCACAAATAAATTATCAGAGGATGAAACCTGAAGCCTGCTTTATGCCATTCAGTGCAGAATCGTTTGTCTTCCCATTTGCTGTCTAAAATCGTAAAAGTTAAAAAAAATATATAGTAGCTATAAATTGTACGTGTTTTATATGAGTGTGAAACTTGACCCTCACATTAAGGGAGGCAGATCCTACATAGCCTGAAGTCGCTTTGATACAGGATGCTGTGGGAAATATTTGAACATAAGGGTGGAGAAACAGTAGCAGTGTGGAGCAAGTTGTATAACAGAGGGCTTCACAATTCCTAATCTGTATTCATTATTAATCGGATGATCCGATAAAAACGATGAATAGATGGGTGGGGCAGGTATGCCCCACAGAAACACGCAATTCTCTCTGGCGATAATGCGTCCAAGGCGTGAAACTGACCACTCAATTCCACCTAGCGCCAAGGTCATGAATGAATGGACGTATAGCTCCAATCTCCCATGTGTCTTTATAGCATGCACAGCGACAGCCCTACCTTCACTTTTACAATCGTGATAAGAACGCGGCGGAACCAAGGGATTTTGAGGTGGGAGCAGGACGACGTTATTACCGAAGTACAGCAGCTATGAAATCTACGCTTTTCTAAGATATTACGCAGCTTCGAGTGGTAACCCTTAACTGACGTTTCGGAATAACCTATCGATTCCATCTTCTTGACCCTTGAAAATGTGACCGATATATTGTCCCGAAACGTCGGTGAAGGATTACTAGTCGACGCTGCGTAATGTTCCAGAATAGCGCAGATCTCATCAATATTACGGTGGAAGCCTGAAATCACTTACAGTGGCCACCTTAACCAGCATTAAACATAGGAAGCATGGTGCTCAAGACAGTATTAGAATCCTGGCAATAGTAAACATACGCCTAGTTTTTAGGTACTGCACTGGGTATTCTTAATGTTATTATCAAAGCTATTCCGGAAAAATAGGTAGCAATTACACATAAAACTTGTGTGCATACCGATCCCTCTGCCTGTAATTCTGTGACATCATATCGCAGTCTGTTATCCTGCAATGTACTACAAAATAAGTCACTGTAGCGAAACGATTAAAAACACCATAAAATGTAGAAGAATAAAATTGGAAAGACGAATTTTAATACCATCATGCACAAGTTGGAAATCATTAAAGATGTGTCAACTGGTCTGTAGTGAGAACAAACATAATGGCCGTGCGATAACATACGTCCATCTTTCCTATTAAAAAACGTATGGAAAAGTGCACTTAATGAACCTAGTCTGGCGCCTCCTTACGCTGTTATTTAACTGTCTGAGAAAAGACACATTTTAAATTTGAATCAAATAACGTTTCTAGTATCAAGTCTAATTATATTTTAATTAAATATGTACGTTTTTTATGCATACGCAGACATGTAATCTCACGCGGGAATAAGCTTCCTGTATTTATGGACAGTCATAATATGCATCAGCAACCTACATGTATGTTCAGAAAACCTTTGTTGATTAGTGAAAAAAGTTTGAAATTTCGGAAAGGCACGCTTGTTTTAATTTCTATTAATCAACTCGAAAGCAGGACCATGTGTGAAGGAAGTATTGGAAACAAAGGGTATGTTTCATTCTGCTATTCAACTTTTGTTTGAAACATTTTTCATTGCTATACATCTGAAAAGATTAGCCAGTTTTGCTTCGAGATGCGTGTAGAAGTGCACGTATGCCTCCATTTGATGTCGTCAAATTAATTTGATCTAAATTATATTTGGAATAGCCCAACAAGGTTTAGTAAAACTTCCCAATATCCAATTTCATGAATATTCCCTCAGGGTTTCTGTATTTAATATGACTCCAGACAGACTGATAGACACACAGGCTGGCAGGCAGGCAGGCAGGCAGGCAGGCAGGCAGGCAGGCAGGCAGGCAGGCAGAAAGGCAGACAGAAAGACAGACAGACAGACAGACAGACAGACAGACGGAAAGCCTGACGAAGTGAATCTAATGGTTTCTCCGTGGGGTTTCAAACGCGCCTAAATGTAGGCTGCAACTTAAACAAATCATTACATTTTTTCTGACTTCTTAACATGTCTTGGTGTGATCCCAGATTACTCGATACATAAACGTTTGTGCATGAAACACACACATCTTGCCTTTATCATCAGACATACTTCTTATTGCGATTTGACATTTGTTCACCAGGCCATTGACCGAAATCAGTAGCGTAACTGAAATAACTATCAGCACAATTTAACACCTCGAGGTGAATTCCAGGTGTGCACAAATATTCATTACCCACTTATTCCCTTTAATTTGTGTGGGTGTGAAACTTGGTCTCTCTCTCCAAAGGGTAACTGAAGGGGCTGAGGACATCACACTGTGAGAAGGATTCTTCGCACTCAAGACGGAGTATATAACAAGAGGCCAGAAAATACCACCATATTCCTGACTTGCATTATGCACCAGATACTGTAAACGTAACGTTTCTGTGCACGCCATGAAAGCCTATGGGCGTGTGAGTGTTAACTCCACGCATTCCTAACTCGGCGGCAAATATTATAAGGGCTACCGAATCGATAAGGTGGTGGTGGCGGCGGAGGCGATGCTGGTGGTGGTGATGGTGGCATGGTGGTAGTGGTGGTGTTGGTGGTGGTGCTGGTGCTGGTGGTGGTGATGGTAGTGGTGGTGGCGGCGGTGGTGGTGGTGGTGGTGGTGCTGGTGGTTGTGG
>BLKM01000596.1:0-229413 GCA_013340265.1 Coptotermes formosanus
ATGTGTGTGTGTGTGTGTGTGTGTGTGTGTGTGTGTGTGTGTGTGTGTGTGTGTGTGTGTGTGTGTGTGTGTGTGTGTGTGTGTGTGTGTGTGTGTGTGTCTCACCACTTCAATGCAAACCATTTACTCTAATTATTCAGCATGGGTGGGTTATTGGCAGTGATGAGTACACTTTTATCATCACCAAACAACTCAGGTTTATAACAGGTGTTTATCCCAACAGGAAGATTGTTAATGTATATTATAAATAAAAAGTCTCAAAATTTATCCTTAGGGAATTTCAAACTCTGTATTTAGGCTTAAACACAAGAAATAAAACATAATGGTAACACACATTAACATTTCTGTACTGTTACAACTCCAGATCTATTTCATACATGCTTTGATCATTACTGGAACATCTTCAGCAATCATCAGGCCTAGAAATGCCTTTTGCATTCATCATCTGTTTGCACCTAATGACAATCATGTAAGCACTAAAATGCATAGGAGGAAGAAATGAGGTTGTCAAAATACTGAAGTGTTACAGTGCATTACCTTGATGATTTATTCCTTTTGTTGAAGTCTACTACTAATCATTCAAAACAAGTTTCTGGCCATACCTGTGTCACTGATAGTGCCAATCAGCATTCTGTCACACTTGAATATAACAAAAAACTTGATAAACACTATTATAATATTTCAGAGTAATGCTACAGTGCGCCGTTGCTTATACCCTTGTACACCAACCACAGGGACAGCAGCTTCAGGCTAAATGAACAGTTTATTATGAGCAAGGATAAAGATGGAGAGGCAAATGTCATTTAATACAAAACAGAAAGAAAAACACACTTTTACTGGAATACACAGAAGAAGCTTGGCCTCCATATTTTTGGTGTCTTTCTTTTTCATGTGTTCGTAACATCATTCAGTGGTGGTGTTGGATTTGCCATAGCTCAGGCAATTAAGGCACTGGCTTCTCAGTGCTGAGTGTCATATTCAAGCATAGGTGACTTCATGTGAGATTTGTGGTAGGTAATGTTTCACTGGAGGAGGCCTTACTTCAACATTTCTGGCATCCGTTTTATTAGGTGAAATAAGCTAAAACAAGTACCCTGATTTCAAAACTGTTACTAGTTTTTGCCTATCACATACAGATTTTTATATAACTGCATATTTCTTACACCGTTTCTTCATATTAAAGTGCTCCGTACTGCACTGACAGCATGTAATCCTTAACTGTGGGAGGATCAATCAGATAGCTTATTGCTACAGTTTATTAGTACGTTTAATATATTAGACTGTGGGATTGCTGTATTGAAAGTGTGGAAGAGGAGGATGGCTTTGTATAATCACCACACCCGGGTTCATCAGGCGCATTTACAAGAGGCTGTGTTAAAGACCTCGACAGTTTTTGTTATATATAAACAGAACAGAAATATTACACCCTTTGTTAAGAATTTGTATTTTGCGTATTTCAAAATTCAATTAGGAGACCAGGACAAAAAGTGGGCCCCACATGTTGAGTGTAAAACTTGTGCATATGATCTAAGACAGTGGTTCAAAAGTATTCGTTCATCTATGCTGTTTGGTATCCTGATGATTTGCCATAAGCCACAAAATCATTACAGTGATAGCTATTTCTGTATGTGTAAAATATCTGGGTAAAACAAAAAAAAACAAGGAGGGCATTCAGTATCCAAGTCTGTCATTGGCAGTAAGACATGCGCCCCACGGAACAAGACATTCCAATTCCTACACTGCCGTTATCACAGACTGAAATTTCCTCCCCTTCAGATGCAGAAGATGATGATGATGTACATTTTTTCATCAGGCACAGAAGGTAAGAATTGGCAGCCTTTCAATCAGTTAGAACTGAATGATCTGGTACATGACTTTGGTTTGACTAAAGAAAACAGCAAACTATTTGGGTCAAGATTGAAACAAAAAATCTTTTAACCACAGGACCAACCTTCTACTGGTATAGAAATCATGAGGAAGAGCTCAAGAAATTCTTCATAAAGGAAGGTGAACTTGTTTATTGTTGTGACATACTTGGCATGATTCACTGCCTAAGAAGAGATTATGAACCAGACAACTGCTCTCTGTTTATTGACTCATCCAAAAGCAGTTTGATGGCTGTGCTACTAAACAATGAGAATAAACTTGCCTCAGTGCCACTGACACATTCATCATCCCTTAAGGAATGTTATGAGAACTTACAAATTGTTTTAGAAAAACTTAAACACAATGAACACAAATTTCTGTGTTTTGCATGTGAATGGGACAGCAGAGCCAGAGAATATCTCTGGACAGTTACACGTTGGCCTAAAAGAAAAAGCTTAGTGCTGGGAAAAAAACATGTAATAAAACTCACTTTAATTGACCCATTGAGAGTTTTGTTACTCCCTTTACACATAAAACTAGGGATAATGAAGCAGTTTGTCAAAGCTTTCAACAGGACAGGCCCCTGCTATCGGTACCTCATTCAGAAATTTCCATTGCTGCCCGAGGCAAAAGTGAACGAGGGTGTTTCTGGTGGTCCACAAATTCAGCAACTCATCAGAGATTCTACATTTACCAACTCCATGAATGGCTTAGAACTTCAGGCATGGGAGTTGTTCAAGGAGATGATCATCAAATTTATGGGAAACTTCAAAGATCGTCAATAGAAACAGACAGTGAACACTACGCTAGAAAAACTGCAGGCCTTTGGATGTAACATGAACTTGAATTTACACTTTCTGCACTCTCACCTTCATTACTTCCCAGAAAATTTAGGGGCACTAAGTGAAGAACAGGGAGAGGGATTCCATCAGGACATCACAGAGATGGAAGGAAGGTATCAGGGTCAATGGGATTTGTTAATGATGGCTGCCTACTGCTGTTGCTTAACAAGGGATAACCCTCACCACGATTACAAGCGCAGAGCAACTCAGAGTTCATTTGCAATGAAGCGGAGGCGAAAAAAGTCAGCGCTATTACATTTTTGAGACATGTAACAATACTTCTTAAGCATACACAATTTATATGGTATACTTTTACCTGTATAATTGAAAATTTGTCCAGCATTTGTAATTGCTTCATGAATTATATAGTGCATCTAATTACATAAATTCATAGAAATCGTTATAGCATTTAAATCAGTAATATAAGCATTGTAAAAAATCCTTCAGAGAAACGGCAAAATGGAAAGTACATTTGATTTCAGCGTGCAAAAATTAGGTTTGGTCACCAATTCAACCTTACGCCACAGAAAAAAAATGTTATTTCGCAGGCTAGTGTTACCATTCCACCATTGCTTTACACCTGTCTATGACCATACAACAGCCATGAGCAGGCAGCACACCATCACATCCTCGGTCTTTAAGTTAGCTCTGACTGGCACTTAGCTGGTTATGGTGTAAGTGTAATGCACAAATGTCTCTCTCTGCACATCATAAAGGCATATGGGGTACTGGAGGCATAGCTCCACACATTCTTAATACCAGCACTGCATAGGGGTGGGTGGCCAGCTTGATAACTCAGCTGTTATACCGCCAAGGGAAAGAGTCCCCACTTCCAAATGAACAGGAGGATGGGTACGCCCAGAGCTAGTCTGCATGCTTTGTCCCTGCCACAAACAAAACCACAACTACTGGCTTCTCCAGCCTGTATTGTAATCACTACAACAACTATACTACCCCTGCTCCCCGTTACAGAGAAAGGAAGCTAAATTTCTTCAATGAGATTTGTGGATTTCTTGGAACAGGATGTACAAATAAATGATTCCTGTTATGGAAAATCAGTGGTGGCGAAGTGGAGAGTCCTAAGTACAAGAATCCTGCCACTCCACATAAGCAGAATACTGAGATGTGAACACAGAACATAGTCAACACAAATTTGACTTGGATGACAATTTTTAGTCGGATTTCTCCGGCTATATATATAACAGCCACATATCTGTCCATCACATGCTGTTCCAAAAAAAACTGCAAGTCACAAAAAATTTACATTTACAGAAATGTTCCTCTTGAAGAGGGAACCCCACCATTATTGATTTCTTCCAATTTCAAAAATTAAGCAGAGGATGTGCCACTCCTATTTCATGGCCTTGGTTTCAGTGCCGATTATCCCAGTCACCCTTGATGGTAGCACCAATCGTTAGTATATACTGTACGCAAACACAAAACATAAGTCCTATTATTTAAGATGCTGATGTGAAGGATCCTATGAAAAAGCTGTAATTTTGTACTATACTACGATGTAGTTGAGTGCTCACACGGTTACCAGTAGTAGGCAAATACACTTTCCGTTAAACATTGTTTAGACACTGTCCTACGTCTTGTGGTTTCATAATACACACAACATTTCCACAGCTGACTCTAATCCTGTCTTCAGGTTCTATATGGTACCACTCAGAGCGTTACTCACATATTTCAAGAAATATACATTTTTCCAAAAAAATAATGACACTAACTGTGCATATTTTTGACAGACACAATGTAACATGTTATGTCCACCACCTATGCACATTGTGAAAGCATGGATGTCACTAGGGCATGGACCTTCACAGTCATATGCTCACAGATAACATCTTGTTTCATTAGTCACTATCATGTGTTCACCTCACAATACTAGTAATGAAACAGGAGAGCGAATGGTGAATTTATTAGATTACAGACTATAGTGTGGTCATGCATTTGAACAGGTATCAAGAGTGTCAGAAAATATTTTTTGTCACTGTATGAGAATTTCTTAGAATATTGTTGGTATAGAAGTGAGAATGTGGCCATAAAATACTGCAGTGCAACGTCTACTGAATCGGTATTGCTGTATCAAACTGCCGCAAAAGAAATTCTTCAGACACACTAGATAGCAGTTTAAATTAATTCATACTGTTATTCTAGAAATGTTATTGCTTCAGTATAGAAGTTGCTGTCTCTCCAGTCTTTTATAGGCTTTATAGCCCATACATTTAGTGAAACTGTGATTTCAAAATATCCCTCATGGGTATAATTTATAATAGTAGAGCACAGTCAAATAAGTACAGTGTGACCAACTACTGACAACTGTATCAGCTTTCTGTTGAAATCTGAAATGTGCTTTATGCTAATTCTGTTTACCCTGAAATTATATGACAGACATCACACTGTCCCATCCAAAGCGATGCAGTCTAAAGGGAAATGTAGATTTTCAAAAAACTCTATCAAAGCGAGGCCACATGTAATGTAATTATGGTTGCAGAAACCTTTACCATCTTTATCAGACAATTATTGACATTCAAAGGACCTATGTAAGCACATGCAAATGCGTGTGAAAAAACACCCCTAGAAATTCTTCACATATTTAGGTAACAAGGACATATACTGCATTTTTAGGACATGCTGCATAATCCCTGTTCTATTTTCCACAAAATACCATTCATTTCATAATTTTAACTTTTTCTGTTCAAATAATACCTTTTCATAAATTATGCACTCAAATTTAAATACCTACCTGGTCATTTATAGGTTAGGTATGCTGCATAACAGAATCAAATATGTATAAAAGAATTTCTTACACTCATGTCAGTTCTAATCACTTACAGGCTGTGAATGTTTCATATGGTTACTTCACCCTCCTGCTGCAGATCATGAAGAAACCAGCCAGTGAATAGGTAAGCAGTTAGCAAGTTCACCTGTTTTATGGTGAAGGACAGTGACCATTATGCATCTCTGTTCACATACTTGTATCTGTAATGTTCTCCTGCAAATATTAGTGTATAGAAGGCTCCTAGTTGTTCACATTAATAGAATGGGCACAAATAATCCAAAGAAACAGATAACTACAAAAAATAAGACACTATCACATAATGTGCTTCGCGACAAAATTTGGTTCATGTGTAGATCCTGATGACAAACAATATGCCTGAAAACCATGTGTGGTTTGACTGCTCTACACATTCAAGTAATTAATATGTGTACTGTACTTTACTACCATTTTTTTTTGTATACCATCTGTGCTCACTGGACAATTTCTTTCTTGCTGTCCACCCCCCTAAGATTTAAAACCTCTGTTCAGTGTTATGAATGTTTACTTGTTGCAGACTTCAATATGCCTCTCATGTGAGCTGCACAAACTGTTCCACTGTTCAAATTTATGCTGTTATATTCTTCGTTGTCTGCACAAATCTCGTTCTGAGATTTTCTTACTGCAATCTGCGTCATCATTTTGTGAAATGACTGTAGGAATCAGTGCCAATGTGAGAACACAGAAATCTGCACAAACTTTTTACCCTAAAGTTGATTATATTTGACATGCAGCGTGCAGTAGAAAGTGCTAAAAGCCACCTAGATAACCCCAGGAACATGCAAATAAATGAATACCATTTACATTCCAGTCTTTTGCATATTAATTACACCACACTTTTAATTCTGGTGTCAAATGAATAAATTATGATGTGATACATCTGGGAAATGCTTGTCACTATGTCCTTCAGAAACTCTTATCTTCCCATTTTATATCTAAAAATACAAAGATTGAAGTTTTAAACTGTTTTTGTGTATAGGTGTGAAACTTGGTTTCTTCTATTAAGGGAAAAACATAACAATTTCAGAACAGGTTCTCAGGAAAATACATGGATTCAGGGGCAGCTTGTCTGGAAGGGCTGCAATGCTGCATCCCTCTCAGAAATTTTCAAAAATTGAAACTAGATATCTGAATATATGTTTTCATTGGGAGTCAGAATGAAAGATTTTATTCAGATATTTAGTGTAATTTTTCAGGATGCAGCAATCCCAAAAAAGAACTGCCCCTGATTGGACTGAAGGCAGACAAAAATGGGGGGCTGAACATAATTGAATAATTAGGAACTTCATGGTTTGTAGTCTCCAACAAATCTGTTAGATGATCCAATCAAGGATTAGATTGACAGGGCACATGACACATATCAGAGATAAGAAATACAGTGAAATCCCCTTAAGATGACCCTGCTTAAGAAGTTTCCCACCTAGAGCCTTAGAATAATTTAGTATCAAAATTTTTCAACCTCTTAATTTGTTTACTCCTTGAAAAGATTTCCTGCCTAAGAAACATCACAATTTCATGACACAAGGAATTTTTCACCCATTTCACATGTTTCCACAACAAAACCTTAAATAATTTCCCACTAGTTCTACTTGTTACCTACATACAGTACAGAAATAATGCTATCAGTTCATGAAGATTATCTTCAAGACTGTTTCCACACAGACCACAGGTACAGATAAATGACTGAATGTTAATCCGTTGGAACGTGTGGCAGGAGATGGCATCATATTGTGACAGCTCTGCCATCAATTTCCACATATGAATTTCACAAAGAATGATGCAGCATCATGGCATCAGTGTTCTACAATACTAATAAACAAGACTTAATGGATCATGTTATGACTATAACTGTTTTAATTTCATTCAGTAATTTGAATTCTTCTGTGTGCAAAATTTATACACATTTTGTGTACACGTCATACTGCTTTATTATTGACCGATTTCAACCAAACTTGCATTGTATGTAGCACATGCGCAGTGATTGATACGTGTGACATTTCGTTTACATCACTGCAATGCAATGTGAGACAAAGATGAATGACAACTTCGACTTCCAAGTAAAGTGCCCTTCATTATTGACCGATTTCAGCCAAACTTGCATGGTTTGGAGTGCATGCATAGTGAGTGTTAGGTGTGACATTTCTGTTACATCACTGTAATGGAAGGCGAGATACAGACAAGAAACTATTTTTGCCTCCAAGTAAAGTGCCCTTCATTATCGACCGATTTCAACCAAACTTGCACTCCTTGTAGAGCACGTGTGGTGAGTGGCACGTTTGACGTTTCAGTCGTATCACTGCAATGAAAGTCGAGATAAAGACGGAAAACTTCTTCGGCCTCGAAGGAAAGTGCCCTTCATTATCGATCGATTTCAACCAAACTTGCTTTGTTTGTAGCGCATTCGCCACAAGTCCTAGATGTGATATTTCGTTTATATCACTGTAATGGAAGGCGAGATGCAGACGAAGAACTACTTGGGCCTCCAAGTTAAGTGCCCTTCAATTTTGACCGACTTCAACTAAACTTGCCTTCTTTCTAGCGCATGCGCGGTCATTTCTAGGTGTGACATTTCGATTACATCACTGCAATGGAAGGCGAGATACAGAAGACAAAATGTTTCGGTCTTCAAATAACGTGTCCTTCTTCATTGACGTATTTCAACCGAACTTCCACTGTTGTGCATGCACAGAGATCAGTAGGTGTGATGTTTTGGTTACATCACTGCAATGGACCGCCAGATACAGAAGAAAAGTCAGTTCCGTTCCAGGCAAAGTGTCCTTCATTATTGGCCGAATTCAACCAAACTTTTACTGTTTGTAGCGCATGAGGTGATTCCTAGGTGTGACGTTTCGGACTGAACCACAGGAACACAGGTGTCCCTGGTTCGGGACCCCTCCCCAATCAGGAAAGCTCGCCAAGCTTAGGGACTGAGGGTGTACGATGAAAAAACATAATTTTCACACATGAAAGCAAAAGTAGCAGTCTACTCTTAACCACTACCTACAAGAATCTTAACCGGGCTAACTGAAGTCCCCGGGGCTATTTCCTGCCACTGCTGCCACTACTACTACACTACAATAATATCAGTTACAATACTGCCACCTACGGCTAGCAGTCTAATACCAGCAATGTACACAACAATATGGCGAGTCTTCGTGGTCTCTCGAGGTCCGCGGGCGCACCGCTCGACACCCACGTGACACCCTCGTCAGGGTCGGTCCTGTGCCCACACACACGTTGGTTCAAACCACTACTTGGCACCTTCCACTGGTTCGCCAATCACAGTTTCCACTTAGTCCTGTCTTAGTCGGCCATGGACACACTTATCACCTGCACAGTCACTCAGCTCCCACGACTGGTCCACAACGGTCCGTTCTTCGGAGTTCTGGGGCTGCCAAGCTGTCCTTGGCACCCTTTTCCCCGTCCGCCGAGCGAATGCATGCCCCACGCCCACAGACCAACTACTATAGCCCAATCCTTACTTGAAGCCGTGGTATCTCAAAAGTAAAGTTTTCATCTCTAAGCCTAGTACCATCTAGGAACTAAAGCGGAGAATAAAGGAAGAAATCGCACCAATCCCGGAGCAGATGAGTCGTCGGGTGATGAAAAATCTTCGAAAAAGATTGGGCAGTGTTTGAGAGATTGTGAGACAACTGAATGACGAAATTTTCAAAACATAAATGGCGAGTACTGAGTTCTTCATTGAAAACAACTGCTACGTAATAAGGTGAAACGTCATTGTGTTATTTCGTTTTGAAAACGGTCAGATTTTTCTGCCGCACCCTGTATATGCATCCCAATTCTCTCTAGTGTATTTCGACTGTACGATGTATCGATTAAGTCACTGTATTATGTAACATTAGGGCTATTCTTTAAAATTAAGTGGATCCTGCTGAGGCTTACGTAAGTTTGTTATTTAACAATTAACAACATTTAATTTCTAAAATTGCTATGCACGGAAACTAAAGAAATTACTATTTTCTTTACTGCCGTTTTAAAATGCGGTACACAAGGCATCTGCAACTGTTACGTGATGGTAACTTGTATCATTTTAGGGGAGCTTTAGAACAAACCCACTTCTGATAATAATGTTTGGCTCTTACAATATGCAACACCATGGCAAATTCAAAGGAAAATTGATTTTGAATACGGGCCGGGATAGCACAGTGGGGATATAGCCACTCTCTACAGGCTGGACGGTCCCAGGATCGAATCCCGGTGGGGACGAGATTTTCCAAACCCGTCCAGACCGACCCTGGGGCCCACCCAGCCTCCTGTACTATGGGTACCGGTTCATTCTCGGCGTGTAGAGTGTCCGGGGCCTTTCGATGACCACCCATCTCCATCTACTGCCGAGGTTAAAGAAGGAGTACTGCTCCTCTGGGTCTTCGTGGCCTGTTCTAGTGTGAACGTTACGTCTACCTTCATTGAATCGGAATTTCCGTTAAATTTAACATTTTGAAGAGTGCCCTTCTGATTTTTTAAACTCTATGCTGTTCGTACCGTCCATCTTGTTACAATCATAACACCAACCAACTCCTGCACATAATAACATACGTTCGTGTTGTATAGGATAGTTTTACATGACATTTATTTCGGTATCATATGAGGTGTTGACTGTATTGTTATAAATACTTGGATTTTATATAAGCTGTACAGAATCAGTTTTTACTTCAGGAACCATTGTCATTTTGTAACCAGGACGGAAACAACGCGGACCCACACACATTGTGGAAGTTTTATCTATGTACAAACAGTACGCACTGCTAAATGTGTGTAGGTTGTAACTCGGTATTCCTCTCATGTTTATTTGGGGATTGTTATTTGAAAAGTACCAAATCAAAATCAGAATAAACACTATGAGGACCAGTCCGGTGACAGCACTCGTCACACGTTGGAGGAAAACCGAAGTCAGTGAAATTGCACTTTTGAACTTCGCCAGGGCGTTGGCCTGGGAACTAAGTATACACACCCTGGGAAGCCAAACCGTAACAGCTTTCACTTCAGAGTCTCACATACAGGCCGGTCCGTGTGGGACCGTGACAGTCACTGCTGGTTCTGTTTTGTGTTACTCTGGTAATAAACTGCAGGTTTAAACTAACACTTCAGTTCGTCTTAACTGCTGAAAGGTTGCATCACCTCCTTGCTAGTCTTCAACAAGATTCGTACCTTCGGACTTCAAGGGCTACAACGTCCACGATAAGTTACCCCAACTACAAGTCACGATAGGTATACAACATTCGCGAGTTATAAAAACACCCACATGTTTCGGCACCGAGGTGCCATCATCAGGGTGCCGTTCAATACAAAGGAATGTGGACCCAACACACCGAGTTAGTTAATTATGTCGCCTTTACACAAGTGATTAAAATATTAAAATCAAAATTCTAAAATAAATAAAATTAATAACAATGAATTTACAATGTTGTAATAGTGACAGCAGGATTTATAACAAATATAAACAAAAAGCCGTGCCGTTTACTGCAGGTGTTTGCAACTGTATGGATCGTGCATACAAACATCTGTGGCGATCGTACGCAGAGACCTCGTCCCGGTGGAGCGTATGCAGTGTAAACAACTGTAAAAAGCTGTAAACAATTTAGTTTTCATAAGATGCATGAAAACTAATTCCAACGAGCACAGCCATTGAGAAGCTGATAGTCGCCCAGATAACCGAGAAAGTCCCTGCCCTTTGCAGCACCTTCAGTGCAGTGCCACGTTCACAGCAGCCTGCCAATGGATCGAGCTGCAACTGAACTCAGTACATGTGCGTAGCGTAATGACTGCGCATGCGCCAACTAACCCATGTTGAGTAGTGCGGTACACGCGTTCGGGAACATCCACAGTCCTTACGCTACGCGTATACAGAAACTGTGATTATACTTCCACTGATATAAAGGTAAAGCAATCCCATTACAGGCCTGGACAGGCCCTTAGGGTTCCAGGGGGTTGAGGTTCCCGTATTTCAAGTCAATCGGCACATGAAGGTGGTAAGTTTGTCCGTTCGACGCACCGGCCGCCTTTACCCCCAGGAAATATTCCTGGTACTCATTTCTGTTACAAGCTGAGTCGACCCCAGGGCCACAGTGCGACCGAAAGAATTATGTAAAAGAAAATTTCGGATGACACCATCGGGAATCGAACCCGAAACCTTCCTGCTTGTACCGCAGCTCCTCAACCAACTGCGCCACCGCGTGTCCATTTCAATCATTTTGTAATAACAATTCCTTTGGCAATCTTGTGTGACTATCTAAACGCTACAGACACGTGTCAAACCGCAGGTAATGTAGCGCGATATACACATTACTGTTACTGTCTAAATACAGCAGAATATTTATGCACGGTAAACTTCACGTCAGTCCGTCAATAAAGTTATTTTAACAGTTAAACCCCCACTTCTTAAAGGTAATTCTACATTTATTACCCCGGGAGGGATGAAGGCACAGCTTCCTATACTTCAAAACGTGTTTACAGTAACAACCACATGCACCACACACTTGGATCATTACGTAAATAAGGAACCAGATTCCTGTCGTACAGCTTTAAGGTCAACGAACCACAAGCCGTGATACAGGGAGTTTAGAAACAAAGCTGAAACATACAGTTACTGAGCTCAGCGACGAGTTACAGTTCGTGAAACTAAAAATCTGAGTCACTAGTTCATATAAGGTAACGTAAATTAATTTATTTAGTACAAATTTAATTCGACACCAAACTTGGTCTCCTTTTTATTAAGTTTACAGCTTTGTACTGCGCTCCAACTTGCACTGATAACCCACCCACGCCGGTCTCACCCACCGCACACCTACACACCGCTGGCCAGATTACTGTCTTCAATCTACAGGGCGCATGCGCTGCAATATTTGTGAAATGAACTAAACATTTTTATTTCAACTCATTTCAATCTTTTTATTATCATTCTATTATTGCAAATATTTTATTGCTCGATATTGCACACATTAGGTGTGAAGGAGAGGCCTCTACCAACAGTTCCTTTTATCCAAATGCAAGTCAACCACCTGATGACATCTGTGCTCTTCTGGGACATTACGCGGCGTCGTGTGATAATCGTCTACCGACGTTTCGGGACAACGTATCGGTCCCATCTTGAAGAGTCGCCCATCTTCAAGGGTCAACAGTCTTGACCCTTGAACATGGGACCGATGCGTTGTCCTGAAACGTCGGTAAACAACGATACACCACACGACGCCGCGTAACTCCCCAGAAGAGCACAGATCCCGTCAACATTGTGGCGGAAGCCTGAAATCAAGGTGACAGCTACCTGATGGTGGCCAGAAGATTGGCCGAAACATGACGCAGTGAATAAAATAGAAAAAGCTATGCTTTAAGTTGTGTTATTCGGAACATATAATTAATCTGCTTTAATGAAACGACTGCATGGCGAGCCTTAACTTTATACAACTAATATCAGGTAAAATACATTGGCACAGCTCTGATGGCAATTTGCCTACAGATAACCAACTTGGCTGCCCCGACATACAGTGTCAATCTAGACTCCATACAGCACAATATACCGCCTCTAAGGAAGCAACAGAGCATGCACTAAAAAAATATTTTATAATATGCCTTGGAATGTTTCACTCTACAGTGTACAGCCAGACAAATTCAATCCACATCCTTACAACATATTTCCTGATATGTTTAACATTATACTGCTGAGTGCCTAGCGCTCA
This sequence comes from Coptotermes formosanus, assembly GCA_013340265.1. NCBI lineage: Eukaryota > Metazoa > Arthropoda > Insecta > Blattodea > Rhinotermitidae > Coptotermes > Coptotermes formosanus. Next base: position 13,224 of record BLKM01000596.1, read on the forward strand.
CACATTTTCACTTTCCTCCAAGCTTTCTGAAAAAAATGTATTATGCATTTCTCTTCCATTTCATGCACACTACTGTCAGCCCATCTTAACCCCTCTGACTTGATTACTCTTTAAATATATGGAAAGGAGTATAAATTATAAAGCTGTTCCTTATTTACATCTCCCTGTGAGGACAAAAATGCGTAAGAGAAAAATATCTATATTTCCTTTCATAAAACTCCATGGTTGTCACTGTTTTTTGTTGCAAGAATGACATGAGAACAGTGAATACATTAAAACTTAGAAACTGAACTTTACTGAAAGCCACTATCTATATAATAACAGGGGCTCTGAAATTTAAAATATTTTTAAAATGAATACTTAATTTTCCTTCTGTCCTCCTCCAACAACTCCCCATGACTGCTGCTCTTCTTTAATGGTAGGAAAGAATAAAAGTTTACGTGAGTTGATACAGTATTCAGTTACCCATCACAAACAGCGCATTCCTCAGTTCAGAGTTTGTAAGCAAACATGCAAGTTCAGGCAGTGTGCTACAGCAACAAAAATTAAATCAGAACAAGCTCTTAATTATGGTGGATAATCCTGCTGTACGAGATACTAAACAGCAGAAACAAGATACTTCCTCTGATGAAAATTTGGCGCATTTCAGTTTAAAGATGCTTTGCTTTGCTGGCCTTGCTCCATACGAAAAAATCTGCAAAACACCTAGGAAGTTAAAGATGTATCGTGCATACCAGGTCACTTTATACATCCTCTACTGTCCAGCATTATTTTCACAGATTGTGAAATTATATGGCAAATCAGAAGACCTGCAGGTGGCTTTAGAAATCATTACACACATCGTGATGGGCGTTGGTAGTTACATTATCCCTTTCCTTATGAACTGGAATGAAGCAAGTAAGATTATCTGCAAGACACATATGTCCATGTCAACTGAAAGTAAAATCCAACCTGATAGAAAGAAGATGGAAATTCTGAGAGAAAGAGAGAACAAATGTAAATTTGTGTCATTATTTATCCTCATATTAGGAGAAGTTATGATATGTTGTGATTTATTTGACATCTTCATTTTGCATTTTCTGGAACACATAGTGGGTGTTGAACATAAATATAAGAGGAATCCAAATGCTGCCAACATGTACGAATCACTGCTGTTAGAAAAATATCCTTTTAGTTGTTGGACACCATTTGATGAAAAGTCCAGTACGGTACACCTAGCTATATATATACTCGCAATAATTCCAGTAGTAGCAGGTGCGCTTAGAGCAGGAGCCATGGTATCTATAATCACTGGCACAATGACGTATGTATCTCTTAAATTTCAATTCGTGAAAGAGTCACTGGAAGATTTAAGCAATATGGAAGATTCTGACAGCCCAATAGAACAACACACATTCAGCAGTCTAGAAGAACAGCATATGTGTGAAGGATTAAACTACAGAAACATTACAGTTCCTGCTACATATGGTGGGTCATTTCAGTCACCAAGCCAAGCAAGGCTCCCTGAATGTTTGAACACACACCTGCACAGAGACAAAATCATCAGTACTGCTGATCATGTAGAGGTCAAAGAACATAAGAAACATTCTGATAGACTGCATTCTGACAATAGATCGTTGCCAGAAGACTGCCTTTTAAACATCATTAAAGATCATCAAGAAGCAATTTGGTAAGAATTGAGCAATTTCACGAGACTTGTTTGTCATCTGATATGAATCCCAGTTTATGTCCACACTCGTTTCCACTATACATTTCACAACCAAATTCAGTTTGATGAGGCACTCCGTAGAGCTGGCATGGCACAGTCGGTAAAGCGACTAGCCTACAGGCTGGGGGATCTGATGCCTGAATGCCAGCAAGTGCAATGTACGTCTCTCTTCTCCAAATGTCGAGACCTGCCCTGGGGCCCACACAACCTCCTATTCAATGGGTATCGGGGATTCCTTCCCTGAGTGTAAAGTGGCAGGCAGGTGAGGTTAATCATTCACTGACATTTAGTGCCAAGATTATAAACAAGTGGGGTTATAACTTCCACTCCCTGTATGTATGTGTATAGGGACAACTTCATTTAATGACAGTGCATGGAATTATCAGGTAACTGAATTTGAATTGGTGGAATAACTCATGGTGGTGGTGGTGGTGGTGGTGGTGGTGGTGGTGGTGGTGGTGGTGGTGGTGGTGGTGGTGACAATGAGGATGATGATTATCTGTAAAACAAACACAAAACACTACTTGGATCATATCTATATCAACAAATATGTTATTACATTTATAAAAAATATCCTCATGCATTTACTCACTTTGGTTTAGTTGTCTCAAAAATCATGACTTATATGAAAAGTTTATTGGGAAGGCACAATTTCTGTTCAAAATATTTGTGGGTTTACTGCAGTTGCAACTTAAACCACCTATTGCAGTAAGCATGTGTATATTACTGCATCAGAGGCACATTAGTCAGTGGTACATCTGTAAGTGAATACATTCAGGGTGTTGTATGCTATGTTGTAAGGGCCTGTTTCGGTGTATCTTGCAGAAGTTCTCACACACTTTTCACACTGATAAGCCGAGAAAGATATATGTGGCATGCCTGAAGAGTAGCATGTATGCGTGCCTTCATATAAAGTGTTTTGTTATTTTTATAGAAGTGTTGAGGTTTCTGTAGATGTGAAGATTCATTTTGTGGTTTTGTGGATAACTGCACCACGTAGTCTACTAGGTGCTAGCCAGCAAATTGTAACATAGCGTTATAATACACAAGACCACAATATGAAGTCATTTACCATGCCTGCTTTTAGCCTGAACTGAAATATTTGGACAAAGTTTAGCTGAACTTTCCTATATGTTGCATCATGAAAATTTGTTCAGTAGTTTTCAAGTTCTTATGTGTGGGTAGACGGACAGACAAATGGAAGAGTAAGCAGAGAAACAGTGCAAAATTAATATGCACTTCATTCCAAATACCCACAGAACTGTGCAAAATGTTAAATTACCTATCACGCAACAATTTTTCCACCACCACTATGAATGTCCCACACTTAATCTGATACATTTCAAATCCATTTAGGTCACCAAGTAAAATATAACCCTGATGGCATGAAGCTGTTCAGAAGTATAATTTCTATTTTCTTTAAACACAATCTCAAGACACACACACACACACACATGTGTGTGTGTATATGATTCCAGTTACGGTTACTTTACATTTCTGGTCTCCACCCACCTTGCAAGGCAAATGTAATGCAATTTTTATGTAGCAAAGATTCTAGGATGGGTTTTGCTTACAGTGAGTGATTGAGTGATGATAAGATTATGGTCAGCAGTTGGAACTCAAAGCTTAATGTGAAAGGGGGCACCAGTTGGATCTTGCTAGCCTTAAGGCTCAAGAGTTCCCAAACATTTGCACTTGGAGTACATGTACTGTATGGTAATTTTACTAGTTTTTCTCATTTCCTTTTTACAGGCAAACAGTGTGTAAGTCTGTAGACCGTTAAAGATAAGTGATTTCTCACTAGCTTTTATGATCTTTCATTTATATCCTTTGTATTAACATGCTATTAATATTACTACAAACTTGAATGCAGGTGTTTACAACAAAATGGTTAACATACACAAGAACAATATCATCATAAATATCATCCATTATTAGTTACTGTTTCCTTTTCATGCACTTCAGGTCCACAGAAGAGTTCAACAAAGTATGGAGTAACACTCTCTTCATTTTACAGTTTGTTTTGGCTTGGCTGTTCATTTCGGGATTATTCCAGATAGCAATGGTAATTATGACACACATTAACTGAAAAATATGTGAACTGCTGTAGGTGTCATGTTGTGAAGGGCCATTCAGTTGATACATTTTATATTATTCATACTGTGAACATTCTTACGATCAACGTATACACTACAGCACCCAATATGACACACATTTATTTATTTATTTAACATTCCAATGGAGCCAGTAACACCATTTGGATATGGAACATGTCAAAAGGTACAAAAACACGCAGACTACTATGATACATATATAAGACAACAAAAACACATACACATGTCATTTGATTATCCAAACTTACCATAATACACTTACAATTACAAGTAGTAATATATTCATGTTAAAAATAAGGTAATAAACTACGATAAGCTGACATCACACGCTGTACTTGGTTGATATCCCATCAGATCACATGCGATCAAGGCAAGTGAATTTAGGTACAGTTTGTACAGAACTAAAACAACTGCAGACTTTTGCTTGGAACAGCTCACTATTGTATAGCTTTAACATAACAATATTGTAATTTTTATACTTACAAATTTTTATATATTTTGGAATTTTAACATACTAAACATTCCAATATGGGCAGTGTAATACCTAGATTGGAATGCTGGGCTTGTATTCCTTTGTTTTATAACTCCCTGAGGACAGTAGCCCCCTGCCAAAATGTGTAGGAGTTTTGATAATTGTAGTGAGTTGTAGTTTGTCAAGTGCATTTGTTGGTGGAGATATTGACATTTGATACATGCTTTTGCTACACTGAGTGCAGGTTTCTTTCTACTATTTTTTCACAGTTTCTGTAGGGCTAAAGTTGTAAGGGTAATAAGATTCCAAATCTTCTTCAGTTATTCCATATATTGCACAGCATGGTACTTTATCCGCTGGTACACACTGTACTCTCAAACTGAGAAAGAGGGAAGCTAAAATCAGGAAATGAAAAAGCCCGTGCATTCAAAACAATAAAATACAACTGATTAAGCTTAGTTTATCATCCTCTATTTACAAAATATATTTGTCCATACAGTAGGAGTAGTGAGAATATAAATAATCCTTCAGGGCTGACATAAACTGTTTGAAGTTATCACTTAAATTTTTTATACTTTGTGGGAGACTGTTAAATACTTTTATGCCAAACAAGTTGACTCCTTTTTGATATACTGATAGATATGATGGAAGTTGGTAAATGTTATATTTTTCTCTAGTATTTATGTTATAGATATCAGAATTTAATTTGAATTTATTTTTGTCAGCCACATATAAGAGAAGTGATAGCACATATTGTGATTGAAGATGTACAGTTTTTAGATTCTTAAATAAATCTCTACATGAATCTCTACTTCTGTGTCCTGTAATCTTTCTAATTATATTCTTTTGTATTTTAAAAATTCTGCACTGTGTGAAGAGTAACCCCCAAAATATTAATCAACAGTTAATAATAAAATGAAAATAGGCATAGTAAACCATCTTAGGTGTTTCCTGTGACAGAAATGGCTTAACTGATCTCACTGCAGAGCAAGCTACACTTAATTTGTGTGTAATTTGTTCAATATGAATTTTCAAAGACAGTGTACTGTCTACATATATTCCAAGAATATTTTTAATCAAATGCTTTATAAATTAATTTGTTAGCACATCTAATGTCCAGATCAACTTGAGGACTATTTTTAGTTGTGAATTGTATGAAATGGTTTTTATTAAAATTTAATGGGAGTTTATTGGCTTTGAACCATTTATTTAAGGATTCAAATTTAATTTCTGTATAATTTTTAGAATCATCTGGATTAGAATTTGTAAATATTATATAGCATCAACTGCAAATAAAACTGGTTTAGATTTTCCATTAATAGTTGTTGATGAATCGTTTCTTTACAGAAGAAAAAGTAAAGGACCTAAAATTGTTCCTTGTGGAACACCAAGTTTTATACCTCCCCAGCCTGAAAATGAATTATGATTGAAATTTTCGTTTTTTATCTCTTCTATTCTTGTGTTCAACTTGATGATGGACTTTTAAGTGGAAAGATACAGTCGAAAGTAACAGAATAAATTGCTGTGTTTTGACTGGATTTACCGTAATTCTAATGGTTACAAAGCACAATGAGTACGAATTGTCTTAAAATTATTCAAATGAACCTGTTCACCTCAGACACAGAAAGACATTCTGTGCATCATAATCTTAAATACTGCACAAAGCCAAGATACCACCTGCATTTCATTACGAATCAGACTAATAATTACACTTTTGAGAACTAATTAACTGCATGCAGTAGAATCCTTCTCCAGAAACTAGGAGTAACTCGGTTACCAAGAAATTTCCCGTCTTTCATGGAATCAAAATTGTCATCATCATGTTCACAAAAGTCTACAGCTAGTTTCTTACCCAGAGCAAAACAAATCCAAACCATGCCCATGTACACTGCCTCATTAACATCCAGTTTAATATTATCATCTCATCCACACCTGTGATGCCCACACACCACCTAAATTCCCTGCTGCTTATTGGAGTCTCTGAGTCACACTGTAGGTGCTATGTGCATTTCTTATTATATGTACACAGAAGACAGCTGTCACAGGATGGGTCACGTAAATTCCGACAATAATTTAAAAACATGCAAAAAGTTTTCAAGCAGCAGACTCCATTGCAGAAAGCAAGATAACAAGTAGAAAGCAAGTGTGTACTGCATCTATATAGCACAACTGTAATTCACATTCGCTATGACAAAAATCATGAAATGTTACCTTCATGGAATGCAAGATAGGGAGATAGATTCCATGCTTGTGTTTGGTATTGAAACTCAGTCAAACTCAGTTGATATGTGAACTCTCAGAGTAACAGCTCTCCCAAGTTAACCCACAGAGTGCCAAAACATTATATTATGATTGATGCATGGTATGCTATGACTGCACCCACGTTTCTTTGCACTGAGATCATAAAATCACAATGGTATGTTACGTTCTGACATCATTTGCGCTATGATGGTATCACCTTTAATTAAATTCTTTGTATCGTTTAGAGAGTATTTCTGGAGACAGAATAATAAGCAGGGTGTTCCTGCATCCTCATTCAACAGCTCTGAACCCATGCAATCAATCGTTACTCACAGTTCCTGTTAAACGACAAAGAATATCGTGAAATTTAAATCATTCTAAAACGTTTCACAAATTGTGAGCTAGCACTTTGGTTACGTAAAACCCGGCGTGGGGGAATGAATGCATTGCAAGGTTAAAAAATACCGACATCAAACCTAGGATTGAATAAGAGCATTTTTTTATACAGGTCATAAATTTTGTCTCAGTAAATAGCAATACTTTTCTACTTTAGATAATTTTCTGTTCCATAGAAATGCATACTACTTGGTCTCCTTTCCTTGAAAGCATTACTGTATCATAATTAATATGTGTTTCAAATTTATCTGGGGCAAGCAGTGACACAGTTAGTTGAGGCATTGTGCTTCAAGCTGGAAGGTCACAGGTTCGACTCCGAATGATGTCACTCGAATAGTTCAATGACATAATCTTTCCAGCCTCACTATGGCCTTGAGGCTGACTCAGCCTCTAACAGAAATGAGTACCAGGAACATATCCTGGGGGTAAAAAGGCAGCTGATGCATAGGGCTGACACCCTTACCACCTTCATGTGCTGACTGTCTTGAAATCTGGCAACCTCAACTTCCTGGAAATGTCATGGCCTGTCCAGGCTTGTACAGGGATTGCTCTACCCCCCCTTCCCCCAAATGTACCTATCTTCCACTCTGTGCATACAGTATGTGCTCAATATAAAGGCAATCTATTGCATCACAAGTAAAATCACCAACAAAATGCACTGTATTTATTACACTTATTCTGTCTTACCCCGACATGTTTCGACGTAGCATGACGTCATCTTCAGGGGGATCGTGCAGATTTAAGACACTAATCACTCGGGTGATGTTTATATACAATATTAAAAGAAGTGGTTGCTAAAAACATAACATATACACATACTCAGTACTTTTTCAGTTTGTGAAAACTTGATAAGAGCTGGTAAAATGGTAGTACACAACGTCATGATCAAAGGTAACACCACACTTTTACTGTTCATGCCATGGCACACTGCTAAATAGTCAAATTGGCTGATAAAATTTAATGAGGCGCACTGTTAAATAGCCTTAAAATTGGTGAAATGTAATACATAACATTAATAATGAAAGGCACCATCACGATTCACTAATCATGCTGTGACACATTGCTAAATAGCCGATTCGTGCAGTTGTCAGGAGATGGTTACCAAGCCATGTGAATGTGCGGGCGTTGAGTGTGATGAATTAACTTCTGTGTTAAGCTCCGTTATGTAGTGTGTGCTGAGCCGAATGTGTTATGTGTGTCACTGAACAAGTCTGGCATTCTGCTACTGTGGAGTGATTATGTCAGAAGGTGCTATATATGGGTATTTAGAGGCGCATGGTTTTGAAGCTGGGAGAATAGGGGGTTGTATTCAAATGTATTCTGTTCAGCCATTAATAAGCCTAGATTGTGAAACAGTTGTATGTATAAATTCTCCAGAAGGTTTAGCCTGTTTCCTTTTCTGCATGGAACGACCAGTTGCAAGGATTCTTCCATGCAGTTGTATTGATGGTTATTGTCAAGTATATGTAGAGCAAACGCGGATTTTGGGTTGTTAGTGCATATGTATCGAAGGTGTTCCTTGTATCTCGTACTTAAATCTCGGCCTGTCTGACCTATGTAAAACCTGTTACATGATGAGCACTTTACGCTGTAAACGCCACTGTTTGTGTGTATGTTTGGGGGTTTCTTTTTGATCCTCAATACTTGCCAGATGGTGTTGGTAGGCTGGAAGGCTATACGGAGATTGGTATTCTTGAAAACATTGGTTACTTTTCTAACCAACAGGCTGTAGTATTTAAATGTGACCCATTTGTGGGTGGTTTGTGTTGTTGATGTATTGTGCCTGTCTTTGGTGGTGATCTTTTGTTGTAGGTTTTGTATAAGCCTTGCAGGGTAACCGTTAATCTTTGCAATATGTTTGATCATCTTCTCTTCTTGTTGTTTTGCTTCCGGTTTGAGAGGTAAATTGTTGGCTCTCTTCAACATGTACCTGAATGCTGCCAGTTTATGTTCTATAGGGTGATTAGAAGTATAGTGGATGGTGGCGTCAGTTGTGGTGGGTTTTCGGAAGATACTAATGTCAATTGAATATTTTTGTCTAATCAATGTGAGGTCCAGATAATTAATTGCATTGTTTTCTATTCTATAGATTGCATTGCAATCTACTGTGTCTAGATCGGTGTAACAGATAATGTTCAAAAAGAAGAGACACACATTATGACTCACACAGAGTTAAAATTCAGTTAATCTGATCATTTTCCCTAATTGAACCTTAGAATTTATGCTGATCTTACTTTGAGGACCAGAATGATTAATTCACATTTATTTATATGTTGCTAACAGAGGTCTCTGTGATTACACTTTCCATGTAAGATGGGTATGTGACATGGTAAATGAAGATTATTTATTATATAATGACTGGTCTTAAATTCATGCACTTTGCTTATTATTATAAGAGGGACTAATGGAAGAGGAAAGATTTAAGATGGGCATCTGAACAAGCAATAAGTAAGTATGGCATTGGAAACTCTGTGGAAAGAGACAACTTGAAGAATCATACTAAATACGGGACAATAATTTTGAAGAAGAATGGTTCTGAGGATATCAACTGGAAGCAAATGGCTATGGTTGGAACCCTGCTGCAGGCTTTTCAAATGACGGTAATAAATAAAACTCCATGAAGAAGGATCCTTAAGAAGCTAAGAGTCCCTCTGAAATTTCCCACAGTTTTTGGAGCTTTAGAGCCCAAATTTCATTACCATGTTTACAAGGGCCCGCCTGGCCCCGTTCTGAGAGAAAATAATCCAGCCCCCATCCTCCCAAACTATTTCTCCAAGATTTAAAAATCTCAATTAATACCATCCTCCCTCCCTCCCTCCCTCCCTCCTTCAGGTTTCCACACCAAAACCATGTATGCATACCTTTTCTCCCCCATACATGCCACATTCACTGCCCATCTCATCCTCCCTGATTTGATCTCATTTGGTGAGAGGTACAAATCATGAAGTTTCTCACTGTGCAATTTTTCTGCAATCTCCTGGTACTTCCACCCTCTTAGGCTCACATACGGCCAAACACTCTCGGCATAAGTTTTCCCTTTAATGTGACCACATTTCTTAGCAGATGTACACTGCCCATGAACCACTGCTCCGTGGAAGACTGCTTACCAGTAACTTATTTAGAAAATTCCCCAGATTTACCACCACCCAACTTCAAGAATTAAGTATACTTTATGAAACAACCCTCTATGCTTCTCTCTGATCTTTTGTACTCCTCTTAATACAAAATGTACAATAAGCTGTACATATGCAAAAAATTTTTACTTGATTTCTATGTGCAGAGCACTTCAATAACTGACGCAGCCTACGCTGTGCAATGGTACAACTGTTCCACCAAATTCAAGAAGACACTGCAAATGGTCATCATGCGAGCCCAACGTCCATGCATAATGTGTGCAAGTCCATTTCTTCTAGTGACACTAGAAGAATTTAAAAATGTGAGTCAGATTTTTTTATATGTTTCTTGTATGAAATCAATGATCTATGCAGAAATATGAACCCACACAATTCACATTCAGAAAACAATTAAAAACGGCTCTTAAATTCTTTACCAACATACACAAGCACACGCACACACGCGTGCACGCACACATGCACACACACATTCTCTTATTTCATTGTTCCATCAGTCTGTCATATGGTATTTGGGTATGAAACAAGTCATTAGTGCTGTAGAAACATTATTATATAAAGCAATCAGTAGTCCTACATGAAAATAAGTGGACAAAATATACACCTACAATATACAGTGTTCATAGTTCCTTTCCTGCAGAGCCATCATCAATCTATATTTCATGCTGATAATACAAAAAATTGTTGAGTACACAGATTCAGTAATTAGAAATCTTTTCGAAACTGACATAAGGTGCTTCTTATCCTCTACAACTTCTTCAATGGGTGTGGGTAATATACTAATAATTTTTATGCTTGTATAACAGACACCCCCTTGATATGATGCAAAATTTGCTATGCGTCCATGTAATTGCACTTTATTTCTGGTATTAATACTGTGCACCAAAAAGTTAAAAGTGAAGTATTCTTAATTGTGTATCAAAAAAGTCATCAAACATAGTACATAGTGAGAAGGTAGAGCCAGTATTTCCAACACTTTGAACTAAGCTTTATATCAAATTCTGAATTTAGTCCCTGTCATAATTCTCACAATTTACTTTTGTAATCAAAAGACTTTTTTGCTATATTTTGAGATACCCCAGAAAAAAATCCACATTTCATTAATGACTGTAAGCAAGCAAATTATGTCATTTTAAGTGTCTTTATATTACTACAATGAAACATAAATCTGTCAAGGTTAACTCCATACGCAGAGGAAATTATCGGGGATCATCAGTGTGGATTTCAACGTAACAGGTGAACTACTGATCATATATTCAGCATTCGTCAAATACTTGAGAAAAAATGGGAATACAATGAGGCAGTGCATCAGCTATTTATAGACTTCAAGAAAGCCTATGATTCAGTTAGGAGGGAGGTCTTGTATAATATTCTCATTGAGTTCGGTATCCCCATGAAACTAGTAATGTTAATAAAAATGTGCCTAAGTGAAACGTATAGCAGAGTTCGGGTAGGCAAACATCTGTATGACACGTTTCCTATTAAGAATGGCTTGAAACAAGGAGATGCTCTGTCGCCATTGCTTTTCAACTTTGCTTTAGAATATGCCATTAGGAGGGTTCAGGCAAACCAGGAGGGCCTGAAATTGAATGGTACACATCAGCTTCTGGTTTATGCTGATGATGTTAATATATTGGGCGGAAGCATAAATAGTATAAAGAAAAATGCAGAAGATCTAATGATTGCTAGTAAGGAGATTGGTCTAGAAGTAAATGCTGAGAAAACTAAGTACATGGTCATGTCTCGAAATCAGAATGCACGACACAATCACAACATAAATATAGATAATAAATCCTTTGAAAGGGTGGAAGAATTCAAATATTTGGGAGCAACCCTAATGAATCAAAACTCCATTCATGAAGAAATTAAGAGCAGATTGAAGTCGGGAAATGCTTACTATCATTCGGTGCAGAATCTTTTGTCTTCCAGGTTACTATCCAAAAGCACAAAGATTAGGGTATACAGAACTACAATTTTACCTGTTGTTCTGTATGGATGTGAAACTTTGTCTCTCACACTGAGGGAGGAACAAAGACTGAGGGTGTTCGAGAATAGGGTGCTGAGGAGGATATTTGGGCCTAAGAGGGACGAGGCGATAGGGGATTGGAGAAGACTACATAATGAGGAACTTAATGACCTGTACTCATCACCAAATATTATTCGGGTAATCAAATCGAGAAGACTGAGATGGGCGGGGCACGTGGCACGTATGGGGGAGGAGCGAGGTGCATAGCGGATTTTGGTGGGGAGACCCGAGGGAAGGCGACCACTTGGGAGACCCAGGCGTAGATGGGAGGATAATATTAAGATGGATATTCGGGAAGTGGGATGGGGGCATTAACTGGATTGAGCTGGCTCAGGATAGGGACAGGTGGCGGGCTCTTGTGAATGCAGTAATGAACCTTCGGGTTCCATAAAATGCGGGGAATTTCTTGACTAGCTGAGAAACTCTTAGCTTCTCAAAAAGGCCTCTGCTCCATGGAGTTAGTCAGTTAGTTAGTTAGTTAGTTAGTTAGTTAGTTAGTTAGTTAGTTAGTCAGTCAGTCAGTCAGTCAGTCAGTTAGTTAGTTAGTTAGAAACATAAATCTAATTTCATAGCACTACTCATTTTTGGTATTATTTGCTCTATACGAGTCTTCCATTCCACATGTTTATCAAGCCCCAAACCAAGAAATTTTATATATGTCACTTCCTTAATTTCTTTATCTTGATAGAGAATTTGAAATGCATCACTTACAAGATGGTCAAAATGAAATCTTATTACATTTGTCTTATATATATTCAGGGATAATCCATTCATTGCAAACCATTTACTCTTATGATTCAGTATGGATGTAGATCTAATTTGCAAGTCATTTAAGTTACTGGCAGTGATCAGTACACGTGTATCATCACCAAACAACATAGGTTTATAACAGGTAATTATCCCAAGAAGATCATTAATGTACATTATAAATAACAAACATCCCAACATTGATCCCTTGGGAATTTCAAACTGTGTACTTAAGCTTAAACACAAGAAATAAACTGTAAAGGTAATACACATTACCTTTCCTGTACTGTCACAACTCCAGATCTATTTCGTACATGTTTTGATCATTACTGGATCATCCTCAGGAATCACGAGGCCTCACAATGACTTTTGTATTAATCATGTTTGCCCCTCATGATAATCCTGTCAGCATTGAAATTCACAGGAGGAAGAAGTGAGGTTGTGAAAATACTGAACTGTTGATGATTTATTCCTTTTGTTGAAGTCTACTACTAATCATTCAAGACAAGTTTCTGGCCATACATGTGTCACTGCTAAAGCCAACCAGCATTCTGTTACACTTGATTATAACAAAATATTCCATAAACACTATCATAATATTTCAGAGTAGTAATATTACAGTGCACCACTGCTTATACCCTTGCACACCAATCACAGGGACAGCAGCTTCCGGCTAAATCACCAGTTTATTATGAGCACGGATAAAGACGAAGAGGCAAATGTCATTTAATACAAAACAGAAAGAAAAACGAACTTTTACTGGAATACACAGAAGAAGCTTTACCTCCATATTTTTGGTGTCTTTCTTTCTCATGAGTTCCTAACATCATTCAGCAGCGGCATGGGCTGTGCCATTGCTCAGGCAATTAAGACACTGGTTTCTCAGTGCAAAGACTCAAATTCAATCATAGGCAACTTCATGTGAGATTTGGGGTGGGTAATGTTGCACTGGAGGAGGCCTTACCTCAACATTCCCCAGTTTGCCCCTCCTAATCGCCATGGCACAATTGCTTTATACCCATCTATGACCACTCAACAGCCTTGAGGAGGCAGCACATCATCACATCCTCGGTCTTTAAATTAGCTTTGACTGACACTTAGCTGGTTGTGGTGTAAATGTAATGTACAACTGTCTCTCTGCATACCATAAAGGTATATGGGGTAATGGAGGTATAGGTCCACACATTCTTCACCCAACACCACATGGCGCAGTAAGTCAAACTATCCGAAAAAGTTGGCCAAATTTGCAAGTTGTATTTTGTGGGTGCAAATGCAATGGATTTGTTAATATAAATAAATGTCAGGACAGAATATTATTTATTTGTAAGAAATACTTAATAATAACTCAGAAATGTGTACTCCTAATAATAATCTTCAGTGCCACTAGAATATCATCTGATGAACTGCCGGATGGATCCTCAGGATTCTTGTTAAACCTCCGCTGGTAAAATCAATTGAAAAACTTCTGGAGTTTGTGGCATTGATCCTCTGAAAGGGTATCAATAACATCTTCTTCAGCCTTTAAGTCATGAAACTGTGCGTCCAATAGCACTTGAAGTTTTACTTCTGCAACAGAGTAAGAAATGGGAACTGCCTCTTTATGAGGATAACATTCTTCGTGGCAGCCATCAATTTGTGATAACTGGCATAAATGTCTGCTTGTTTCTGGCCTGCGTTCTAAGTACCATATATCGACTTTTCGTCAACTTTGTTTCAGTAAACAAAGGCAAGGCTTCATCAGGAGTATACAGCACCATTAACTATATCTTTCGCCAAGCTTTCCCAATTTTTATTGCTCTTGTTGGAGTTGTATCCAGAGATCCACTAATCAATTTGGCAGCGCCCCTTTTACTTTCTGTTCGCAAATTCATCTGCACAGCTTATGTTAAAGCTCCAGTTTCGTGTTATTTAAGCAACTGTCGATTGTTTCTTCCTTTAGTTCTTTCGAGACTTTGTTCGAATGATGTCTGCGGCTGCGCCACAATCAATGTTGATGGAAAACTTTCCAAAACATTTGCAAGCACTTCTGGGAGTAACACAAAGTCTTTGTTCAACCATCCAGCACTTTTTCTAGACAATATTTTTCTACCCTATTGCTACTTTTCCATCTTCTCAAAATTTCACTACTAAAACGACATAGGCTGTATACTCTGTCAAGTATTTTTCATTTCCTCTTCCAAAGGCTTTTCCACACTAATGTTACTTAGCACTACATTTTGCACGTGCTGACATTTAACTTAGGACTTCTGACCAATTTCCACTTGCCATTTTCGATATAAATCAATCCTTTTGGGCTTGCAGAATATAATATAAAAATAATAAATTGAACTGTTTTTTATGAATTAAGGATTTTATGCAAAAACAAAAGTGTTCAAATTTATAAAATAGTAAAAATCTTAGTCATAAACTCCCAGTTCAAAAGCTTTATGGAGTATTCAAATCTGTTCCCACCTTAGTACGCAACAACAGCATATGCACATTTCCACTCATTCATTCATTCATTCATTCATTCATTCATTCATTCATTCATTCATCAATTCATTCATTTTATTCATTTTCCATAGATCCTGCCGGGAATACAACTCGAGTGAATGTGGAAATCATCTAAGTTGACATTGTAACACACAAAAACACAAAATGCAACAATACAAAAACAGAATACACAGTAAAATTATAGTGTGCAAACATAGCAATTGTCACAAAATATTAAAATCTGTACATAACCGATGACAAACTGTATACAATTAATTAAAATAATTAGTTAAATAGAATTGTTACTATTAAAAAACATATTTAAAAATATAAATCTAAAACAGTATTAGAAATTACATACAGAAATGTGAACCTAAGGCAGTATACAATTATTATTAATTATGATTAAAATATTTGTCTACCTATAAAATGAATTTGTGTACAGAAACCATTTTACGGCAGGCCTAAATAGTTTTATCTCATTAGATAAACATTTAATGTCAGATGGGAGATGATTAAAAAGTTTTTTTCCAGAATAATACGCCCCTTTTTGAAATTTTGTCAGATTTGAAATTGGTGGGTCAAGATTAGTGCTAGCTCTAGTACTGATCTTATGAATCTCTAGATTTGTCATGAATAGCTGTTTGTTATTCATTACGTACAATAATAGAGAAAATATATACTGTGAACATAAGGGTAGCATTTTAAATTTCTTAAATAACTCCCTACACGAATCCCTATTCCTTGAGTTTATAATAATTCTTATTATCTTTTCTTGAAATCTAAAGATTTTAATACTATATGGCAAATTGCCCCAAAAAATTATACCATAACTTATGATGGAATAAAATAAACAATCCTTAATGCCTTTTGAGATATTATAAATTTAACTGTCCTCACTGCAAAACATGCTGAACTTAGTTTAGACATTAAATGGTCTATGTGATTTTTCCAGGATAAATTATCATCAATGATTAAACCCAAAAATTCCATGCTAGTAGTGACAGAAATGTGCTTATTATTACAACCAATTTTTATATTACTGTCATGACAATTTTTAGCTCTAAATTGTACATAGTGAGTTTCTTTTTTAAGTTTAATGATAGTGGATTAGTTTTTAACCATTTATTTATATCTAGGAATATTTCATTCACAGTAATTTTGAAATCTTCCAAATTGGGTTTGGTCACAATTATGCTTGTATCATTAGCATACAGAGAAATTTTTGCGTCAGTGGCTGTTATTTTGGGTAAATCATTTACGTACACGAGAAAAAACAACGGACCGAGAATTGAGTCTTGCGGAACCCCATGTTTGACTTCCTCCCAATTGGAGGCTGCATTGTTACTAAAATTTATATTGTCAATAAACACTTTTTGGTACCTTTCACTAAGATAAGATTTTATTAAAGCTTGAAATTTCCCTACTATCCCATAAAATTGCAATTTTTCTAGTAAAATATTATGATTGACACAATCAAATGCTTTCCCTAGATAGCAAAATACGCCACCAACTACACATTTACCATTCACAGCCGATAAGATTTCATGTGTTAATTTATAAGAAGCATTTTCTGTCGAGGTGTTAGTTCTGAAACCATATTTTTCGGTGTCTAATATGTTACTTATGCTTATGTGTTCGTATAATCTACTGTATATAAGCTTTTCAAAGACCTTTGAGAAGTACACTAATAGTGACATAGGTCTATAACTGGAAGTGATAAGTTTATCACCATTCTTGAGTATTGGTTTAACTACAGAGAATTTCAGTCTACCAGGAAAGACTCCTTGAGAAAGACGTTTGTTGCATATGTAAGTTAGAGGAGAAATGATGAACGGTACACTCAATTTTAAAATTTTGGTAGGGATTTCATCATACCCACACAAATTTTTGGCTTTTAGGGATTTAATAATTTTTCCAATTTCATTTGTTTAAGTATAATGCCACTTAATTTTTGTAAATGGGTATTTAAAATTATGGATCAAATAATTTAATAGATTAGTATTATTTGCTGGTCCATTTTTGTCTTTATTGATGTTATCAGTAATTGTATCTGCTACTGATAAGAAGTATTTATCAAATGTGTCAGCAATAATTAGCTGATTGTTTGTTATTATATTATTGACTTTTAGTGACGGAATTCCTTTTTTATGGTCTTTGTTGCCTGTTTCCTTCTTGATAATCTTCCATGTGGTTTTTAATTTATTTTTAGATTCTGAAATCATATTGTCATAATGTAATTTTTTTGCCTCTCTAATAACTTTGGCTAATATTTTGCAGGATCGTTTGTAACACAACCAGCGACCTGTATCGTTACTCTCCCTATATTTTAAACAAAGTTCTCTTTTTTTTTTTTACACGAGACCCTTATTCCTTTCCTCATCCATGGGTTATAATTTTGTTTGGAATTTACTTTTTTCTTAGTGAAGCATGAGTTGAAAATCCTTAAATATGTATTATGGAAGTTATTAAATAAGGTGTTTACATCATTTTCGACAAAAAATTCGTGTCAGTTTTCATTACTTAATTTTAGTTGAAATTCGGCTATAGTGTAATTGTTAATTTTCCTTAAAAGTTGGGTTTCACAAGCTTGTTCAGCAATATCAATTGGCCATCATGGCCTGGTAACCCAATCCTAAATGGCCTTATGTTAGAGTTTCTTGTCTTATTAATAAAAGTATTATCAACTGCAGTACCTGAACCATTTGCCAATCGAGCAGGAAAATTAACGGTATACAAAAAAAATTAAAAGTTGCAAAAAGAGGCAGCTATTTTCTTTTTTCATATTTTTTCGTCAACACTTGAAGCTACGTTTTGGTATCAAAATTTAAACGGGAGCTCATAGGAAAAATGTTACAACGCTTTTCAAACTTCGGTGTCCCGCAAAACACTTTAACAGCGCACACCTCTAATGCTGAATTTAAAATATCTGTAACACTCGGCAATTATAAATTTAAAAACGTGTATTTTAAAGTACTTACCCTCATTTGCCCGAAACATCCTCAAATTACAAAATTCCCACAACAGAAGCACAAGCAAAAAAATACCAAACAATCGTCTTTTCGGTGCGCAACACGTCACTATCCTGACCCGCCACTAGCATCTATGTAAAACCGAGTGTTCTGATAATTGCTCACGAATCTAGAAGGCACTGGCAGTTCATCGAAGTCCAATGTTTGTAGTTTCTCGGAATGCGGTCGTTAAGGTATTTACGTGAAGTCGGGAATTTCGAATTTTGGCCAGGTTTTCAGATAGTTTGACCCACTGTGAATGGGAGTGAGTAGTTCGCTTGATAACCCAACCGCTTTACCTCAAGGGAAAGAGTACCCCGTTCCAGTTTAATAGGAGATTGGGTGGGCCCAGAGCTAGTCTGCATGCTTTGTCCCTACCAGAAATAAAACCACAACTACCTGATTCTCCATCCTGTACTGTAATCACTACACCAACTGCACTGCCCCTGCTCCCGGTTACAGAGAAAGGAAGCTAAATTTCTTCAGTGGGCTTTGTGGATTTCTTGGAACAGGATGTACAAATAAATGATTCCTGTTACGGAAAATCAGTGGTGGCGAAGTGGAGAGTCCTAAGTACAAGAATCCTACCGCCTCACATAAGCAGAATACTGAGATGTAAACACAGCTCATAGTCAACACAAAGTTGACTCGGATAACAGTTTTTAGTCCGATTTCCTCAGCTATATTCAGGTGCGGCAGAAATAGCGAAGCAATTTAAAATTTTAGTTAGGTGCTTCTCCGCTAGGATAGCGCGGAGTGCAGGTGTTTGAACATAAGCAGTGACAAAAAAACACATTAATCACCAACAAATGCACAAAGAGTTTTTTCATCAATTGTAAATACACACTCCTACATGTTTCGACCCTGCTTGGTCATCTTCAGGGAGAAACTTTCCGCTGTCGTTACACTAGGTTGCACTATACAGTTGAGCGAGAATGTGCTGATGCCTGTGCACTGCGCCGCTTTTGGAGGCGTGAACTCTTTGTGGTTTCGGCTTGTACTGCACATTAGTGGGGTATGCTTGGAATGTGCGTTGGCCAGGGGAGCCGTTAGGCGGGGGGGGGGGGGATCTTCTTTTGTTGCCAAGTTGCGCCCGGGTGTCGTATAGCAGTTGAAACAGGGGGTTGTATTCATGCGATTTTTGTTCTGGTATGAGCCGGTGTTCCTGGTGGTGTTTCTGGATCTGTAGTTGTTCCAATGTATCGATGCGTCTTCCTTTGTTTTTTCGGTGGATTAGA
Source organism: Coptotermes formosanus (assembly GCA_013340265.1). Classification (NCBI taxonomy): domain Eukaryota; kingdom Metazoa; phylum Arthropoda; class Insecta; order Blattodea; family Rhinotermitidae; genus Coptotermes; species Coptotermes formosanus. The sequence continues at coordinate 32,780 of BLKM01000596.1, forward strand.
GTCATGGTTTCCTGCATGGGTCCATATTCATGTCGCTGTTGTAGTATGTGTTGTGCGTATGCTGACTGCGGGTTATTGGAGCGGATGTATCTAGCGTGTTCGGAGTAGCGTGTTTTCAGGTTTCGGCCGATTTGGCCAATATATGTTAGGTGGCAGGTGGCGCATCTGAGGCTGTAGATGCCGCTGTTCTCGTAGTCGTTTTTGTTATGCCTGGGTTGTGTTCGGAGTAATTTAGCGATCCTGTTGGTTTTGTAGGTCACTTGTATATTTGCCTGCTTGAATAGGTTGCTGATGGATCGCATGTATAGCCCAAAGTATGTTAGTGTGATCCGTTTTCCATGGGGGTCTGTGGGTTGTCTAGGAGTTTCATCCTGTCTCTCCAGTCGTGTTTTCACTGAGCTGATTAGTTGCAGCGGGAATCAGTTTGCCGCTGCGATGTGCTTGATTGTTTTCCATTCTTTTTGCTTGCGGGAGTCTTTGAGTGGGAGTGAGTTCATCCGGCGTATGAGGAACTGGTATGCAACCCAGTGTAACGACAACGGAAAATTTCTCCCTGAAGATTACCCAGCAGGGTCGAAACATGTAGGAGTGTGTATTTACAATTGATGAAAAAACTCTTTGTGCATTTGTTGGTGATTAATGTTTCTTGTATAATATAGTGCACGGACATGGAACATTAAATAAGCAGTGACCTTCAAATTTGGTCAGTATGGATCGTTGGGGAGTCAGAGAAGGTGTGTGTGCTGTGGAACTGTTTATATATAATATAGTGCACGGACATGGAACATATTAAACAAGCAGTGACCTTCAAATTTGGTCAGTATGGATCGTTGGGGAGTCACAGAAGGTGTGTGTGCTGTGGAACTGTTTATTCGGACGGGGTCAATTACAGAGACTCAGCGCGGATTTCGCCGTGAACTGAATCAACAGGAAGCCCCATCTCCAAATGCAATACGTCGATGGGTAAGGCAGTGGCGTGAAAAAGGCTCTGTCACGTGTAAAAACCCACCTGGTCGGCCGTCCTCAGTTCGCACACCTAACAACATTGCCCGAGTGCTGGCGTCCGTCAGCCGCAGTCCGAGGCGATCTGCACTTAAGCACGCCCAAGCATTAGGCATGTCTGATACGGCGCATCCTGCGTAGTGACGTGAGTCTTCACCCATACAAATTCCAAGTAGTGCATTTTTTAAGTGATAGGGACAGAGAGATGCGCTTGCAATTTTGTCGTCAGCTTGTGGGAATATTGACTGAAAATCCAGACCTGCCGAACAAACTTCTGATGGGTGATGAGGCACATTTTCATTTGCATGGCACAGTTAATAAGCAGAACTTTCGATACTGGTAAGCTGCAAATCCTCACGAACTTCACCAACGCCCCACTTATGACCCAAAAGTTACCGTATGGTGCGCTGTTTGGTCCACAGGAGTCACTGGACCCTACTTCTGTGACGATGAAGGCGGAAAAGCCATCACAGTCATATCGCACCGTTACACAGAGATGATCAATGAATTTCTGTCCCCGAATCTTCCACCAAGCAATACCTTGTGGTTTCAACAAGATGGTGCTACGGCCCGCACGGCAGTGAGTAGCATCGCTGCGCTTCGCCGTTTGTTTCCGCAGCGGGTGATTTCTCCTTTCGGTGATGTGCCGAGGCCTCCTCGTTCACCGGACCTAACAGCCCCGGACTTTTTTCTGTGGTTGATTGAAAAGTAAAGTGTACAGTACTCGCCCTACAGACTTACATGCACTCAAACAAACAATACGTGAAGAAATCGCCCAAATTTCAGAAGAAACACTTCAAGACGTTATGCGCAGCTTCGTAACTTGTGTGCACCTGTGCACTGAGGAGGTTGGTGGCCACCTAAAAGACATTGTACACAAAAAGTGTGACTATGTAAGAAAAAAGTTAAGCACCAAAGTAAATTGTGACGTGCTAAAATTGGTATAAATTACTTTCAGTAAAATGTTATTCTTATTTATAATTAGTCCACTATTTCTGCCGCACCCTCTATGTATAACAGCCATATATCTGTCCATCACATGCCGTTCCTCCAAAATTGCAAACCACAAAAAAATTACATATACAGAAATGTCCCTCCTGAAGAGGGAACCCCAAAATTATTGATTTCTTCCAATTTCAAGAATTAAGGAGATGATGTACCACTCCTAATTCGTGGCCTTGGTTTCAGTGCAGATGATTCCACTCACACTTGATTGTAGCACCGATGATTAGTATATACTGTACGCAAACACAAAATGTTAAGTCCTATTATTTAAGATGCTGATGTGAAGGATCCTGTGAAAAAGCTGTAATTTTGTGCTATAATATGATGTAGTTGGGTGCTCAAGTGGTTACCAGTAGTGGGCAAATACACTTTTCGTTACACATTGTTTAGACACTGTCCTACGTCTTGCGGTCTCATAATACACACGACATTTCCACACCTGACTCTAATCCTGTCTTCAGGTTCTATATGGTACCACTCAGAGTGTTACTCACATATTTCAAGAAATATACATTTTTCCAACAAAATAATGACACTGTTTATGCATATTTTTGACAGACACAATGTAACCTGTCATGTCCACCACCTGAGCACATTGTGAAGGCATGAATTTCCCTTGGGTATGGACCTTCACGGTCATATGCTCACAGATAACATCTTGTTTCATTAGCCACTATCGTGTGTTCACCTCACAATACTAGTAATGGATCAGGACAGTGAATGATGAATTCATTACATTACCGACTATAGTGTGGTCATGCATTTGAACAGGCATCAGTAGTGTGAGAACATATTTGTTGGTCGCTTTATGAGAATTCCTTATAATATTGTTGGTACAGAAGTGAGAATGATGTGACCGTAATATACTGCAGTGGAAGGTCTGCTGAAGCAGTATTGCAGTATCCAACTGCCGCAAAAGAAATTCCTCAGACACACTAGATAGCAGTTTAAATTAATTCATACTGTTATTCTAGAAATGTTATTGGTTCAGTATAGAAGTCACTGTCTCTCCAAAACTTTTATAGACTTTATAGCACACATTTAGTGAAACTGTGATTTTAGAATATCCCTCATGGGGTATAATTTAGAATAGTAGATCACAGTGAAATAAGTGTAGCGTGACAAACTGCTGACAACTGTAACAGCTTTCTGTCGAAATATGAATGAGCTTTATGCTAATTTTGTTTAACCTGAATTTATTTACCAGACATCACAGTGTCATATCCATAAAAGATACAGTCGAAAGAGAAATCTAGACTCTCAAAAAACTTTATCAAAGCGAGGCCACATGTAATGTAACTACAGTTGCACAAACCTTTACCATCTCTATCAGACACTTGTTGAAATTAAAGGACCTACGTAAGCATATGCAAAAGCATGTAAAAAAACAACCCTAGAAATTCTTTACATATTTAGATAACAAGGACATTTACTGCATTTTTAAGACATGCTGCATAATCCCTGTTATATTTTCCACAAAAAACCATTTATTTCATAATTTTACCTTTTTTTGTTCAAATAATACCTTTTTGTAAATGATGCACTAAAATCTAAATAACTACCCACTCATTTATAGGTTAATTATGCTGCATAACAGAATCAAACATGTATAAAAGAATTTCTTACAGTTACATCAATTCTAATCACTTACAGGTTGTGAATATTTCATATGGTTACTTCACCCTCTTGCTGCAGATCATGAAGAAACGAGCCCGCGACTAGGTAGGCAGTCAGCAAGTTCACCTGTTTTATGGTGAAGGACAGTGAACATTATGCATCTCTGTTCACATACTGTACCTGTAATGTTCTCCTGCAGAATATTAGTGTATAGAAGGATCCTAGTTATTCACATTAATAGAACGGGCACAAATAATCCAAAGCAATAGATAACTACAAAAAGTAAGACACTATCACGTAACTTGCTTCGCGGCGAAATTTGGTCCACATGTACATCCTGATGACAAACAATAAGCCCAAAAACAGTATCTCATTTCACTGCTCTACACAGTCAAGTAATTAATGAGTGTACCATACTTTACTACTTTCTTCCTTTCTTTCTTTCTCTTTCTTTCTTTCTTTCTTTCTTTCTTTCTTTCTTTCTTTCTTTCTTTCTTTCTTTTTCTTTTCTTCTCTCTCTCTCTCTTTTTTAATACTGTGTGTGTTCACTGGACAAATTCTTTCTTGCTGTCCACCCCTCTAAGACTTAAAACCTCTGCTCAGTGTTATGAATGTTCACACACACAGCTTTCAATATGCCTCTCACGTGAGCTGCACAAACTGTTCCGATGTTTGAATTTATGCTGTCACATTCTTCACTGTCTGCATAAATCTCATTCTGAGATTTTCTTATTGCAATCTGTGCCATAATTTTATGAAATTACTTAGGAATCAGTGCCAATGTGAGAACATAGAAATACGCAAAAGCTTTCAGCACTTAAAAGTTGATTATAGTCAACATGCAGTTGGCAGCAAAAAGTGCTGAAAGCCACCTTGGCAACTCCAGGAACATGCAAGTAAATGGACACCATTTTAGTTCCTATCTTTTGCATACTACACCACACTTTTAATCCTGGTGTCAAATGAAGAAATTAAGATCTGATTACATCTGGGAAATGCTTGCCACTACTTGGTTCAGAAACCCTTATTTTCCCATTTTATATCTAAAAATATAAAGATTGAAGGTTTATGCTGTTTTTGTGTGTAGGTATGAATCTTGGTTTCTTCTATTAAGGAAAAAACATAAAAATTTCAGACCAGGTATTTAGTTTAATTTTTTGGGTTGCAGCCATACCCAAAAAAAAAACTGGCCCTGCTTGGAGTGAAGAAAGACAAAAATGGGAGGCTGAACAAAATTGAATAATTAGGAACTTCATGGTTTGTAGTCTCCAACAAATCTGTTAGATGATCCAATCAAGGATTAGATTGACAGGGCCCATTACACATATCAGAGATAAGAAATACAATGAAATCCCCTTAAGATGACGCTGCTTAAGAAGTTTCCCACCTACTACCTTAGAATAATTCTGTACCAAAATTTTTCAGCCTCTTAATTTGTTTTTCTCTTAAAATGGCTTCCTGCCTAAGAAACATCCAATTTCATGACACAAGGAATTTTTCACCCATTTCACATGTTTCCACAACAAAATCTTAAATAATTTCCCATTTGTTCAACTTGTTAACTACATACAGTACAGAAATAATGCTATCAGTTCATGAAGATTATCTTCAAGACTGTTTCCACACAGACCACAGGTACAGATAAATGACTGAATGTTAATCCGTTGGAACATGTGGCAGGAGACGGCATCACATTCTGACAGCTCTGCCATCAATTTCCACATATGAATTTCACAAAGAATGATGCAACATCATGGCACCAATAAACACGAGTTTAATGGATCATGTAACTGTAACTGTAACTGCAACTGACTGTAACTGTTTTAATTTCATTCAGTAGTTGGAATTTTATTCTATGTGCAAAATTTATGCACACTTTGTGTACACTTCACATTGCTTGTGTGTGCAGTTTTCATCCTGGAGAGCCATTAATTAATGGACATGTGATCACCATAGCTACTACATCAAAAGCCAGCAAAAAATGTAAGCTGCTTTCAACTCAAGAAAAGATCAATATTACTCAGAGGTTGCTACTCAAAATCTTCCTCGCAAAAAAAATCACTTTCAGAATTACACATTTGTGTAAGCTGAAAATATGAGGCTCGGTATGCAGTGTGTAAGTGAGCAGCTGAAGAGGATAAAGGTAAAACAGCAAAATATAGCACGGTAGAATCAGTATTTTTGGAATAGTTCCAGCAATAATGGGCTCTTCATTTACTAGTTTTGACTATAAGAAGAAACTTGTCTTGTGTTCAGGAGAGTGTCAAGTCAGTACAGCAGAGAAGACTTGAGATGTGGTTTGATAGTGAAAGTGAATGCCTTAACATGGTATTTATGTCTGATAATATTCTAGTAAAAGGAATGTCAATTTGAATACACAATTACAAAACTGTTTTCAGGGTTACCCTTTTATGACATTTTACCGCTTAACAGACCTACTTTGTTGAATTTTTCCAAAAACTTCCCCAAAACCTTCTTAAGAAGTTTTCACTGCGTATACAGAATTTTGGTTACAAAACCTGAAGAGAAGAGACTACTTGCACAACCAACGTATTGAACTCAGTATAATATTAAAATGGATGACAGGATATGACCAGTGGGGGCTATTATGAACACAATGATGAATCTTTTATGCCATATCAAAGTTTCTTCTTGAATAATTACAACACACAGTTGAGACACTCAGTAGTTTCTTTCAAAGAAGAAGAACCCACAGTGCCTGTAACAAATCTTTAGGAATTATTCTCTATGGTGATTAGATATCGTAACAGTACTGTCTTCACTGCTTCACTCATCTCTGATATGGAATTTTCTGCCATGTGTAGTGAGAAATAAATTACTAAAGTTTAGTGATTTCACTGTTGTGGGACTTCCCATAACACATAGTTATGCCACACACAAAAAACGGATATTACATCCACTGTTTTTTTTGTAATTAAAATGAGTAATATAAAGCTTACATCCACAGTCTCACAGTCATGTGAAAGCCTGAAAGAGAAATTTTAGCAGAAATATCACCCTCTTCTAAATATGTGCATTTCACAAGCTGTTTCTGATTCACTTCTAATGCGTCATCCAAGCAAGCAACCAAACAACCAACTAACTACCCACTTATTTACAAGTCCTTATCAAGTAGCTAACAATCCCTTGGCCAGCCAAGAAATTTCCTGCATTTCATGGAACCAAAGGTTCATTACTGGAGTTTAAAAGGGAAAGCCATCATGACGAAACAGAAGAAGTACTTCATATCATATGGTTGTTTCACATTTCATTCAACATGGAACTGCATGCCATACTATGCCGGCACTTGTTTTGTAAGAGTCCATGCTGATGATGCAGCAAACATGTCAAAAGTTTCTTGAAGATTCTCACTCATACACACAAGTTCAAGTCTTAGCTGAAGCTACAACACAGACCCCATGGAAACATATATACAAAAAATAATCACTTCTGTAACAGAAAAAATGAAGGTAAAACCTAATTTATGTTAGCTTATTACAATTGATAAAATAACTAATGTGCAGCAACAAATAATTTTATTATAAGTAACATTATGACACTGTATGAAATTAACAACATTTTTTGAATCCAAAGAACATGAACAACTGAACATAACCTTGAGGATTTGTTATACACACAGTGAACACCCAACGAAGTTCTACAGATCAAGAAACTGATAATAAAATATCTTGATTACATTATTCTGTGTAAGTTTCTAACATTTAATCCCTGCTAGAGTGCAGTTAACAACATATGAATGGAATTCAACTTACGCACAAGACCTATACCGCCATGAATCAAATCAAATGTTACACAAACATAGATATACACTGGTTAGTAACCATTATGAACTGATACTTACATTGCATGTAATTAAATGAAGAAAGGAAATAACTTTTCTTACATCTACTTTATGTACACAGTCTCACTGGTTGGATTCTTTAGATGGTTTACGAGTGAATGATTCTTCAGCTTCATATAACGAACTGGGAAAGGGCAAATATTCAAAGACCTGCAATGAAAGTAAAAAACTGTCACTTAGAGACAGAGCTGTTACTATTAGCAAATAATAAATTCACTATTACCCTTTATGTAAAAATAAGATGTAATTTATATTTATAGAACTTAATGTTGCAATTAACAATAACATACAGCAAAATACAGTAAAAATTAACAACCTATTGCGTTCCATGTCTGTGCACTACATTATACAAAAACACTAATCACCAATAAATGCAGAAAGAGAGTTTTATCATCAATCGTAACACACTCCTACATGTTTCGACCCTGCCAGGTCATCTTCAGGGAGAACTTTTTCGTTATCGTTACACTAAGGTTGCATTTTATAGTTGCACTCTGTGGTCCCGGCCTGCACTGCCAGTGCAGGCCGGGACTGCAGAGAGTTCACGCCTCCAGTACACAGTCAACAGCACATCCTCACTCAACTACAAAGTGCAACCTTCGTGTAACGATAACGAAAAAGTTCTCCCTGAAGATGACCCAGCAGGGTCGAAACATGTAGGAGTGTGTTACGATTGATGATAAAACTGCCTTTGAGCATTTGTTGGTGATTAGTGTTTTTGTAACAACCTACTGCTTGAGTGAGTAGGTCAGTTTTTAATTTTTCATTTTTAATTTTAATGTAACAAAGTATATGTTTTTAATGTAGGCTGCATATGTTTTGGCTGAATTACACTGAGAATTTTATGACTTACTTCCATGTGAAAAAATGAGATCTCATATTAATTTCATGTTTATGTACATATAATTGTTTCTAAGCATTTTTATCATTGATACCTGATGATGGCACTTTGCAGCCGAAACATGTTCTACGTTTGAAATTCAAACAAACTATTAAGTCTGTTGTGATTGATGGTTTATATGTTACCCTCTTTACATTGGTAGCTATATACCAGCTGACAGAGCATAACAACCCAGAAGACACAAAAACTCATTAACACTACTGTCAGAACTCAAGTCACACAACGTACGTTCCATTGGTATATTAAAATCAATGTGTGTTTTCCTGATAAAACTTAATTTGTAAAGGTGTAGCAGAAATTCAGATGTCTTAGAGCACATACAAGATTACTGGGAATGAGGACAGCAGTAATGGAACTTGGCCTGTGCTTCAAACTTTGTACCCTCCACAACGAAATTCTTAGCCATACACTACATTCCAACAGCTTTGTGTGACTGTACCCAGCACTGACAGCATTGCTCGTAGCCATGCACTGCATTCCACTATTCTTTTAAAGCTGTCTGTGTTACTGTATGTGACACAGTACCTGAACAATGGTCACAAAAAAAACCTATGTGTTTTTAAGAAATGCAATTATTGCCTACTGCCTGAATCAGTTATTTCGTTCTTTGGCTTCATCCCCAAAACTCAGTTCCATCAGACTCTGTGTAATTTAAAAAACACTGCTTGACTCTTGAAGATGGGACCAATAGGTTGCCCCAAAACAGTGCAAGAAATTACGGGGTCTGGTATGATAAGAAGCATTTCTCATTCTAAATTTGAAGCACTAGTAATATATGGTATAATTTTTTGGGGGCTGATAATGAAAGTATATTTAAGCTATAGAAGAGGGCTATCCGTATAATGTGTGGTATTGGGACAGGTACCTCTTGTAGACAGCTACTTAAGGACTGTAAGGTACTAGCAGTTATTTCATTATGTGTACTTGAAGTGGTATGTTTTATAAAGAAATATAAATCCTCAGTACAGCAGAATAAATAGGTACATGATCATAATGCAAGGGAAAAAAATGGATTTACATGTCCTACCATGTAATACGAATTTCTATAAAAGTGTGATTAACATGCGAATTCGATTGTACAGTAATGTGCCAGTTAATATAAAGAAGCTGAAAGAGTATAAAGCCTTTAAAAGAGAACTGTAATCCTTTCTCATGCATCACGCATTTTATTCAGTAGATGAATTCTTATGTTACTAATTTAATGATATACAGGGAAAAGACAGCTGAAATTAATTACTATTATATTACACGTCTAGAAACTTATATGATTTTCTGGCATTTATTGTTAAATTGACTGTTAACACTTTTATATATATGTGTGTGTTGTACTTGAGGGTTTGACGTGTCCAGGGTAAAAACGTGGCTGCTTGGATTGAATAAAGAATAATATTTATTTCCGTCTTTGTAGAGTTTTATGATTACGAATTATTTGTTAAAATAAGTAACTGTACTATGTTTAAGTGTATTTAGTTCAGTATGAGTAGTAAAATATTGATATTATTAATAACATGATGTTAACACGTTGCTATGCTATACTTGAGATGTCCACAGTCACATGCATGTTCTAAAATGTTTATGTGCTCTGGCACTTACTTTACATGTGTTGATGTTGTAAAATATTGATATTATTAATAATACTGTGTTAAATATATAGCTATGTCATACTTGACGTGTCCAGAGTCGCTGTATGGCTGATAGGATTGAATAAAGAATTGAAATGAATTACCATTATATGCTGCGTAAAATCCCAGAAGAGCACAAGTCTTATTAACAGCAAAGTTTGCACACTTGTGGGAGGGAAAAAGCTGAAGTAATAACACAAGTCTTGTGCAACACTGCATGTGACACCAGGAAAATTACTGCAGTTACATCAAATGCCATATGAATTTCTGAAACCTATAATCAAATTCACACGTAAACATTTGTCTGTTATATTTCCTACTCAGAGTGATCTTTATTAAAGAGATACTTCCTTGCCACTTCTGTACAATATACCATTTGAAGAGCCAAGGAAAATCATAGATTAATGTAAATTTCTGGGAACAGGTGTTATATACTTCTGCTCTGACTAAGGTGTTATCTGCAAGTGATGCATAATTTCAGTTACACAGTCAGCTAAAGTGACATGATTTCACATGAGACAGCAAATGCAATAGCTCATACATGAAACATCATGTCTTCCAAGAAATGTTGCCAACCTCCACACCCCAAAGTTTTTCCATCACCATAACATGCCTTATCATTAGAACACTGGAAAAAGTTACAACATGAAGAAAATAAATCCTTATAAAATGAGGCACAAACATACATATTTGGGAACAACAACAACAACAGCTTAAATTTATATTTCTGAACAAGTTTAAAGCAGATTCAACTCAACAAGTGCTTACTACCGTTCACATATCTTGAGTGGGTTGAAATGGGCTCATTCACCACATATTCCAGCCACTATGCTTAGTTTTTACTCTTTATGTAGGAAGTATTATGTTTGTCTTGTACTGTCTGGGTTCCTGATTTCACAATGGCCTGAGATCTGGACTTGAAGAACTTTCTGGCTGGTGCTTTCTTCAAGATGTCTTCTGGACTATCAGGAAGTTCTTGTGACAGCCTCTGCAAAGACACAGAAGATGCTTCACAACTTTAAAATTCTCAGTTCTGAAATTTACCTGAAATGACACATGATATTTTTACTTTAATGCAATAACCTCCATACATAGTATTCTAGGCACTGCAACTGACAACTGCAAGTCCTTGTTAAAGTTTTACTTCAACTGGTTGTACCAGAGATGCCACGTTAACCCAAAAAAGTGGAAAGGATGCCTGTTAATTCAAAATTCTAGGCCTTTCAGACGAGTATGGCAAGTGTATAGACGTGAGGAAACAAAAAGGGAGTGTGAAGCAGAGAAAAAAGCAAGAACTTTTAAAGTGTATGAACTTATACACAAAAATAGGGTTCAAAACATGAACAAAGTGGACACTGGTGAGGATACAATACTCCTAATCTGGGCAAGACTTCTTGTAAAGCATACAGGTTTCTTGAAAATTCTGGTATTCCATTTGTGCCTCACTATCACTAAAATTAGTTAAGGTAAATAAAACTCATCACCCATTCATCATGAAATAATTTATCAGCTAGTTGTAACTGGTCAGGGCTTGTAATTATTTCATTTTCAAGGATACAATAACTGCACGCCACTGTGGACAAGACACAACTTACTGTTTTGACAAACATGTTTAATTTAATGTATATACTTTCCAACATTTTGACTTCCTGATGCAGTGTCTATTGAAGTCTTGTTTCCTTGCTCCACTCACAAAAATAACAAAATAATCATACATATTTTAATATCAACTACTTAACTTCCATTAAAATAGGCAATCAAAATGGCCATGTCTTTGACCAGAAGTGACATAAATCAGACTCTCATAATGTGATTACCATAATTCAGAAAGCCAGTAGATGTATTAATGCAGTTACCATAATTCAGAGAACCAGTGCACACGTTGATGTGGTTACCATAATTCAGAAAACCGGTAAACATATTAATGTGGTTACCATAACTCAGACAGCCAGTAGATGTACTAATGTGGGTACCATAATTCAGAGAATCAGCAGACACATTAATGCGGTTATCACAATTCAGAGACCAAGTAGACATATTAATGCAGTTAACATAATTCAGAAAACTAGTATATATATTAATGCAGTTACCATACAACTATTTCCAATTTATACCAACAAACATGATTGTGTGCATAAGACAAACACGTTTGTGTGTATAAACTGGAAATAGTGGTATATACACGCGCAACAGGATGAGTAATCCAAAAATTGCAGTTACCATAATTCAGAGAACCAATAGACATGTTAATGTGGTTACCATAATTCAGAGAACCAACAGACATATTAATGTGGTTACCATAATTCACAAAACCAATAGACATATTAATATGGTTACCATAATTCAGAGAACCAACAGACATATTAATGTGGTTACCATAATTCAGAGAACCAGTAAATGTATAAAATCTTTCGAAAATCATCACGCGACATAAACTTCATAATGGGGTCCCTCGGACGAGGTGTTATCACACATATAGTTTATATTTACAGTAGGAAACATATTAAAGGAATTGAGGCTCAGCACATACAGACATTCCAACAGTCTTTTTTCGACACTTCAATGCCATTTGTGTAAACAGATCTTACCTTCTTTATATGTGATGTGCAGTCACGTTTCAAAGCAGGCCTCTTCATAGCCACCGACTTCAGATGTTTGTTAGGACATACAGGTTCATCCAACTGCAAACATCGCATAAAGCAGCATGATTCAGGAGGTCCTGAGAAAGACTACTCCATGCAGTAAAATGAAAGAACATCTTAATATCCAATCACAATGAACTCAGACTAAACTCGTTTAAATTTAGATAATTTCTGCAGTCGTATGTATGTACACTAAAATTTCTGTGTCATTAAATGTAACAGATACCACAGACAAGTATTTTAAGCTGTCAAAATTCCTGAAACACACAGAAGTTTACAACACCCTACTTTAGTGATATTTTTATACAAGATGAATGCAAGAACATGACAGCAAAAGGCAATACAGAATGGCAGCTGCCAAAAAAATATTTACGAGATGCACGGCAAAACACTCTTGGACGGACCATAACAAAACTGCAGATGCAAAAGAAATGAAAAGTAGAATCCACATTAGCAGAAATTTCAAAATATGAAACAAACTGGATTCAACACACCAACAGAATGCAAAACTACTAATTATGTAGGACTGGAATGGACCAAATGATCCAACACTATAATCACTACTCCTGCTGCTGTTGGTAGTGGTGGCGGCTGTGGCGGTTGTGGTGGCAGTCATCATCATCTTCATCATAGTGGTGATGGTGGTCATCATGGCTGTCGTTTTTAATGCTGTACTTGTATCCTGCTGTACTATGTGATTCTTGCTTTGCAGTAGCCTTCCAGCTGCACAACTTTTGCACATGGGCAAGTGCACCTTCTTCCTTCTGACCTGCAGTATTTGTCCTTTACAAGGCTGGACCCCACCCTCTCCCCATCCCATGACACGCAGTATCTCTTTCTCCCCCACTTCTAAATATAACCTACCCTGAACATGCAAGCAAAATATTCCTTTGAAACATCAGTACCTACCCACAAGACTGTCATATGTCAGAAGACTATAATACAAAACTTTATACAGAAACATGGCAACTAGCAGAGGAGACCTATGACCTAAAGTGCCTTGCATTCTTTGTATTCCAGAATCTCCATTTTGTCACCCTGCAGGAAGTAAGTCCATCACAACAGTGGTCACAAAACTTTCTTGGCTGGCGCAGAACACAACGGAGCTAGGAAATGGACCTACTCAGTGTATGTGAGGTAGCAAGGGCAGGGTATTTGATATGTTCGACTATCAAACTGCTAAGTTACACCAAGCTGAACCTGTCCTTAACAGTAATGTCAGCACCAATCAACAATATGACTAGTATCAAGGCCAGCAGAGTAAATTTTATGTCACATAAGTTACGCCACTAATGCACTTAAAATTTGTTTCTTCGAAAAAAGAGAAAAGCACATAAAACTTTCTGAATGCATACAATTTTATGAATACAGAAGCATAGGAGGAAAAAATGCAAGTGCCCAGACATCACACAAAACAAGGCAGTGTTTTGGGCTTGCATAGTGAAATGAAGGTTTGCCAACATTCTGGCCAGTGATGCAGTTGCCATCTTCACAGTGAATTAATCAAGGGACGTTATAAATATCTGGCAGTGGGTGGAGTGTGGCAGAGTGGTAGTGTGATAAGTTACGTCCACACTGCATGAGTCCATGTAAGAAACCCCTGATATGGCCGAAATCAAAAAGGCGATCCAGTGCATTCAGTACCGGCTGTGAAAGCCTAAAGATCATAATTATAGAAAATAGCAGTTAAAAGTGTAAAAACAGATGGAACAGGCAACTGAAACAGTACAGGTATTCTGAAAGGAAATGCATAACGGAGGACAGTACTGAAATTATAAATACAAATTATGTTCAATAAGTAAGGTTCCATACGTCATAAAAATTAAATCAGCAGTTGTTACAATGTCAAATGCAGCTCATTTATTCCACTGAAGCAGTGGTTCCCAAAATGTGCTCTGCGGAAGCCAAGAGACCTGTGACCAGCTCTCAGGAGTCTGTGGATACATTTCCGTAATAGCTCCTTTGAACCTTACATTTTTTTTAATTAAAGAAATAATGATTTGTTAAAAATAATCATGGAACTACTTTAATTGACGATATACTTATTTCATATGACCATTACAATATTTAATTAAGAAACATCCTATACCCACAAAGCAAGTGACAATCAGATTAATTAAGGCCAAATCATTCAATGCATTATTACATATGCTACTGGTAAGTATTTGTAGCTATATAAAAATCAGTTTTGAGATATAAATTTTTAATTTTGAATACCTATCATCCAGACACTCTGTATTTACACATACAAACATATGAGATCTGTGGTCATTTCTCGAAGCCAGAACGGGCCCATAAGCAAAAAAGTTTAAGAAACAATGCACTTAAATATCACTATTCCTCAGCACACTAATGCATTTACCCAGCCATGAGAGGATTTTAAAAATTACATCATGGCAGAAAGCAGGGTTTTGCATTTGCAACCATTCATGAATAGCCACTTCCACTTCCCCATTATAATGAGTGGGCCAGGATGAGACAAATGCATTAATGTGGTCAGGGATTATACTGAAAATTAATGATACTTCAGTGCAATGAATAAGCTACATTTAATGTTGTAACAACTCCTTACTCAAGTTTTATGACTTACAGAAACTTAGTTAATGAACATCCCTTGCAACAACATATAATGGACTAAACAGCAGCAGCAGCACTTAACAGTGAATGTGATGAAAGTGAGGGTGGGATATCAGGGGTAGAATAATGAGAAAATGATCAGTGTTCTGTGCATGTCACTATTAATATCAAATACTGGATTAATGTTACATTCACACCATTATTACTACTGAATAGCGAAATTTTCACAATAAAACTTGCTTGTAAATATTATCACCACTTACTATGGAAACCAGACATGAGGTCCAGTTTTCTTTGTAAGGATTGTACTTCATGTAAGCAGAAGGCATAACATTAAACTGTGGCTGTCCAACTAACTCATATCATCATCTGAAATGTTTTATGGCCACTGTAATTATGCTTACCAGACTGACATCGCTGTCACTGCTCAATCCTAAAAACTTAACTTGTTTGTTGCTGACAACTGATTCACCTGCTGGTGACTTGAGTATACCATGTGGAAACTTGTGATCATCAGATGAAGAGATCTGAAAAACGTACAGCTGACTAAAATTATTTTGCAAAGGCCTCCAGTTGGTAAAACACCTGTCAGAGCACAGGTTCTCATAGCATTCATGGCTCATAAGACATTTTCTTGCACCCACCTACCTATCTTCTTAACCTTTGGCAAAGCTTAAACATAGGGGTTTTACTTCCAAACTTGGTTTTTAAGGCACTTTTAAAACTAAAATGCAGTCTAGAAATAATAAAAAAGGACGTTGCATTTTGACAGCTATGAAGTTCAAACAGAAACATAAATTTTAAAATTGAATCCATCCAGCAGTAAATGGACTCCCAAGAGTCAATCTTACTAATGGGAATAAGAAATTGGCATATGGTGACCAGAGACCACCAGCAGGAATGAAGGAGGACTGTATTGGAAGCCAAGGTCCACAACCAACTGTAGCACTTGAGGAGGAGGAGAAAAAGGAGAAGAGGTATAACCCCACTCGCTCTTCACCTTGGCAGTAGATGGAGGTGCGTGGTCAACATCACACTGTGACCACTTTACGCCCGGGAAAGAATCCTGGTACCCATTGAATAGGAGGTTGTGTGGGCCCCAGAGCTTGACTGGACGTTTCAGAGAAAACACAAACACCTTGCACCTGCGAGGATTCAAACCCCAATCAGTGTAGTCCACACTCTAGTCGCTATACTAGCTCACAATCAAGCACCAATGTCATGTAATGTCTCTACAGGAGGAAACAAATCATGTTTTGTTTTCATTTTGCCCAGCATCAAATTGTTGCACCAGATTTTTCCACTGTAAATGCTGCTTCACATAAAACTGAAATACTTAACATACTCACTAAAACATATGCCAGCATTTGTTCCAAATTAATGTTCTTAAAGTACTGTTTAAGAAAACTCCTGTTCAACGCAATACTTAATTTCACAACTTAACTGGAACCAAACACAGTTTTTAGTGCTGAATCAGCCACGTATAACATATTTATACAAGATGGCTACTGATAACATTCTGACCTGCCAGCAACTACCAGCCAGCAATGCTTCTGTCTGTATGGGAGAGTCAAAAATTTGAGACCCAGTTATATGAAAGTATCCTTGTGACAGGAATGTATTATGGAAATATAACAAAAGTCTGCCATGTAAGCGTGTCACACATGCATGATTCACTTTTCAAAAATTCATAAAACATCCCCAAAACATAAGCAAGTTGGCTCAGGCAGTAATCCTCACTCATATCTGACCAGTTTTAATATCAGCCTACGACACAGACTATCTTCACTGAACTTCTCCATTGTTTTTCCTCAGTGCTTTGACAAATGCCAGCATAGTGCCTTAGATGAGGCTACAGCTGTTCCATTCCACACACTTCCCAGTTCATAATTCATCACAGTCCAGCCATTCGATGCTATACAGTGTGAGTTACTGACTGTCATTAAATAACTTACAAAGTACAGGTACAGTCATCCCTGATCATGCCACAAAGATACAAAGGAGTGGAAGTATCCACATACTCTTAACCTCAGCACTAGCACTCGATAGAGGTAAGCAGTCAGCTTCATACCCCAACTGCTTTACCCCAGATCAAAGAGCCCGTGTTACCCAGTGAACATGAGACAGGGTGAGCACAAGAGCCGGTCTGGACAATTTGGAGGAGAGAAATATCAGCAGCTCCTGATGGGAATTGAATCAGGACTCCTCCATCATCCAGACCATAGTGTAGTAACTGTATCAAATTTGCTATCCCAAATCCTCTTTAAGCTCATAAGGAATTCAAATAAAATAGCGATGCAAACTCCACTCTGTATAAAACTCATTTGATCTGAATGGAGAATTGGGCGTGACAGAGATAACACGCATTCAGCTGAACCTGTGCAACACTTCAGTGTTCACAGACACACAGTCAGCCCAGGACAGCATAGACAAAATGAAGCAACAGGCAGTGTTTGGAAATAAGAAATGCTACTGAAAGATAAGTTTATTTAAAAAACTGATATGTTCCCAACACATACTTCGTACTGCACTGGAACAATGGCGGGAGGGGGCATTGAATATGGAACAACTGGTAAATTACCCACAGTTCATAGCCAAAAAGGTGAACAAGAACAAGGAACACTAGTTTCACTGTATCTCTCACTTGTCACCAACTCATATTGGAATGCTAGTTGGTACCAAGGAAGAAGAGTTCCTTAAGTCAGAAAAGTGGCTCAGGTACTAACTGTGCCCCATACACTCACATCATATCCAAACTTGTTCAGTGGCAATGCTATGAGAAAGGGATCTTCCTCCTCTGCATCTTCTTTCATAACATCCATCAGACTCTCAATGCACGAAGATAAGCAACAGGATGCACTATCAAGTCACCTCCTACTTTAACTAAATCCATGCCCCGCAGTAAATAAATAAATAAAAAAATACCATGGAAGTATTAACCTGTAATTTTTATGGGTGTAGTCCAGCCCTCAGGCACGTGGCCAGTTCCTCTATCCTAGCAAGATTATGCAGGTTGGCAAATAGAATATTGCTCAACAAAGAATGCAACAAAAAAAGGGAATAAAATTCAACAAGGGAAAAATACAGGTTCACCAGTGCCAGTGTTTATGTTAGAACAACTGGGTCTAAGCATCAATTTATTTTCACAGAATGAGAAATTAATGTCACTGGTGTTGCCACGACTAATAATGGCAATCTTAGTAATAATTAACAGTATATTTTCCTGGGATAACTGTTGACAGCTCCAATGAAAAGGCTCACTTAAACAGAAGTACAAATGTTGCTCACATCTCAAGTAAAATGTGTTTATTTCTAAATGCTCCATGAGTGGCGAACAATACACTTCTGAGATTAGAGCATGTCACCAAAAATGTAGAACAAAATGGGGAAGTAAAGGATATACCGTAAAACAATAAATGTTTCCACAAGTACAGAGGCAAAATACATCTTCCTCAATTCTGTGGCATAGGAGATGATTTAAGTGCATGTGAAGAGAATGCTTTTTTTGTTCTGTCATCATACGTATTCTGTATGGCAGCAATACCAGCTAGAGAGTGTCAGATACTCACGATATCTTACACTCATAGGAACCAGCCAAGAAGCATAAATTGTCTGCTGTCTCTATCAACAGTGCTGTACAACTGAAACTTTCAGATTCTAGGGAGCAATTTACCCTAGCTGAATGATGGTAAGATGCTTCTGTTCAGTGCCACAGTAGTAAAGAGATACGAATACACAAATTATGAGAGCAATAAAGTGCATTAAATTGTGTGAAATGTATCTGTTTCTGCTAATGGGACACAGCTGGAACTGAAGCTTCTTGTAACTGGTATTTTCTTGGATTTGTTATGAGGACTAGCAAATCTGTGTACTGTTTTAAATTAACACAATGTTGAGGGATTTTAAGTTGGTGGGCATCCTTCTCACACGTCCAGTATCAACTGCTGAATCAAAATACCATTTGGTACACTCAGAAGTGTTAAGTCCTACCTTCAGAACATCATGGGATAAGGCAGGCTTAATGCATTGGCTGTTCTAAGCATCCACAAACATTTTACTGTCAAAATTGCTCAGTGGAAAGAGTCAGTATATAAGCTGCAGTGAGTTACAAAACAGTAAGCAGGGGTTCACATACAAATAATTTAATTATTTTTTTTCGTAAATTGGACCAGATTGAAAATGATGAATATTTGATAAAGTCTAGGGACTGAATTTAATTACAAAGCACTAAAAAATTATTAATTATGGAGTCTGGTATTTTTGAGTCATGTTGTGGTATCGATTGTAGTTTTTTCTACACTGTCTTCACAAACAATGTTATACAATACATGCTACATGCAATACAACTTAAACACTCTCATTTATAGTTGACATCAAGTCATACTGTATGTAAGTTGTTGTGAAAATGGTATGGGAACATTATAAAGATACGAATTATGTTTAGGGATAGGTTATATGCGTCATGCAGATAAAAGAGGCAACACAGGTAGGTCATGTGTCAACTGCAGTTCCCAGGCCCACTACATTAGTTCAGAAACCACAACTGGTGTTCACTATTGCAACATGTCTGGAACTAGGCGAGGAATAAGACAAAATTAAAGACAGCAATTTCTGTATAACCACCATGATGTGTTCTATGAACATTATATAGTACAGTACGTCTAATTAAGTATACAGTGAGGGATTAAACAAGAGCAGCTTCTGGTAATCACAAAGAGCTTTAATGCCATCCATGCTGCCCTCTATAGAAACCACAGTGTATGACTTACTTGCTCTGACTGTGGAAGAACCAAACTGACAGGTGTGCTTGCTGCCTGTGGTTGATTTTCTGCTTTCTTCTTGGACAACTTCTCCTCAAGCTGATTCACGGTATCCTCCAAGGCCTTCACTTCATCTTTTATCTTAGTTTCAAGCTTATCCTGCCAGACAGACATAAAAACTGCCACATCTCCAGACTTTACCTTCTGTGTGAAAATATAATATTATTGTAATTGTTTTTGCAATGGTGGTGGTGGTGGTGGTGGTGGTGGTGGTGGTGGTGGTGGTGGTGGCGGGGGCAGCGGCAGCAGCAGTGGTGGTGGCGGCAGCTGTGACGGTGGTGGTGGTGGTGGTGGTGGTGGTGGTGGTGGCAGCGGTGGCGGCGGCGGCGGCGGCGGTGGTGGTGGTGGTGGTGGTGGTGGTGGTGGTGGTGGTGGCAGCAGCAGCAGCAGTAGTAGTAAACTCCACATAGAAACTTATAACCATTTCCACACACGAAAACTATTAAAATGCAGCATCACCTGTAACAGTTTTCCAGCATTCACTGGTTACTGATTCTCATCTGCTTTTTGCCACATTTGCCGGCTTACTGCATATTCAGGTGTTAGATTCTTCTGCTTCATCTCTCTTTCCACTTCACTTTCCCACTTCATTTCTGGCCTTCCTCTTCTTTTTCTTCCTTCTGACGACCATATCAATATTCGCCTAGGCCACCTCCTATCTCCTGTGCATAATACATATCCATACCAATTTAACATGTTATTTTCCAGCCTTTCCAGAACTCTTTGTGTTTTTCTCATTTTTTGTCTAATTCCTTCACTTCTTACTCTTAGAGTTTTGGATGTTCTTGCAGCTCTCCTCCAAAAATCCACTTCTGTACTTAACAGCTTTTCCTTTACTCTGTAATCCACTGTCCAAATTTCACAATAGTAGCTTAGAAAGCTTTCCATCCCTGTGTAAAATATTCGTTTTGTTGAATTTAATGAAATTTTTTTTACTCCATAGTAGGGTATTTCTTGTTGCTTTCCTGGCTTGCCCAGTTCTTTTCCAACACTTATTCTTTGCATTTTGATGAGTTTGTGAAAGCGGATCCTAAGCACATATATGCTGTAATGCCTTTAATTTCAATGTTATCTTCTCCTTTCATATTCTGTCTGTCACTTCGTATATTTAGATATTCTGTTTTAAGGATATTCACACTTAACCCCATTTCTGATATTCTATTAATATTTTGTCATATATTCTGCATCTTCTTTATCCTACGTTATAATACATTGTTCGTCTGCAAAAAGAAGATGACATTTTGTTTCGTCTCCTATCGCTTATT
This sequence comes from Coptotermes formosanus, assembly GCA_013340265.1. NCBI lineage: Eukaryota > Metazoa > Arthropoda > Insecta > Blattodea > Rhinotermitidae > Coptotermes > Coptotermes formosanus. The sequence goes on from BLKM01000596.1 coordinate 54,093, forward strand.
ACGGCAATATTAATTCAATTCACTGAATGCAAATGCCCTGTCTTGCTTGTATTCTGATCATACTCTGAAGGAGTCCATAAGCACCTAAGACCTCAAAGCCATACCAGAAGTAACAACGCTACTGGTAGTTCTCCCTTGGCACACAGATGCCAGATGCAGAACAATATCTTTGTCGTGCCTTGTAACCTCGCCACTTTTAGGTTACCCAGTACTTCACACACGCTCTACAGAATGAAGTTAAGCTGGATGAAAAGTTTATAAATGCACGTGGACCAAACAAGGGTAGACATATTAATACTTGCCACATGTAACATCAATACCTTACTAATAGACAGTTAAACAAATTGAAAAGAAAAATAATATTAGAACTGCTGTCACTAGTGAAACTAAGAAGAAACTAAAAGGTACTTAAAACTTTAACAATTTCACCTGGATACGCAACCTTACACGGCCTTAACTTATGATAAGTTTTCAATTCAATTCTAATTCTAAAATATTTACAGACTTTCCAATCCTTTAAAATCCAAAGGAAAGCCACCCTTGTAAGATGTTTGGATGCAGCATTTTAAAGTTTCAATATTCTTCTTGTACTGTACTTTAATATTAATATGCACTGTTACTTAATACTATAGTGACATTAACATTTCATATATTTTACCATTTACAATTGACAAGCCACATAATAACACTGTATATGTCTTTGAATATTGTTACTCTGAGGATGGTAGCAGATGGTAGCTGAAACATGTAGGAGTACTTCTGTCAATTAAATATTGGTGCAGTTACTTGTTTGACTGTGTCAACTGCATGGAAGATGTACAATGCTAAGTTCTTAAAATAACGTATGCATTTTTCATCTCTCCAATGTATGCTACCTGCCCTCTTTCAGTTTACCAACACAGTTAATACTCATCCCCACAAATAAAAACTCAATAATTCACACCACTCCTCAGATAAATTCCTACCTTTTCTGCAGAAGCTTCTTCCACCTGCTGGGTGAGACTGTGAAACTCATTCCTACAGGCTGTCAGTGCTGCATCCTTCATCTCAATATGCTGCACATAGCTTTGTCTGCTCTCGTTCACCAGTGTCATTGTTTCCTGTAATCATTAACTGAAGTCGGTGATAAAATGACTGACCCTGCGGCACCTATAGTTTAATGAAGTCAGTTCATTTTATGTTTGTATTTTTCTGTTAAGGTGCTTTCAAAGATTTACCTATATTTTGTTTTTAATTTCATGCAGTACACCTACTTCACCCAAACACACTCTCCACCAAGGAAGATATTCAATGGGTGCTCTAAACTTCATTCTAAGCACCAAACTCTATGTGAAATATTATAAGTCATTAAATTTTAAATTAATGAATCAAGTTACAAATAAACTCTTGAATCCCAGTTCCAATCTCAGCCAGGGCACCAACCATCCTGACACATAATTCACGGTTTTCCTTCGTTCCTCTAAGGAACTCACAGTATAGTACGAGTACATCAATTTACTCCAAAATTGTTCCTTCCACCTCCTTACAATTTAGTATTCATCGATAATCCTACCATTCAGCTTTATACAGTCTTAGCTGCTGACAGTGTCATATATAATCAGCAAGCTCCAAACAATAGAAAAATACATTTCTTGAACACAGTTCTGATGTGTATTGCCAGAAGAAATAGACACGGTTTCTTACCTGCACCATGCAGTCATGGCTGACAATGCTGCTTTGGAGCCCATGTTGAGCGTCCTTTAGCTCCTCATCTGTCTCACATTTTTCTGTGGTGACTTTCAAGATGAACTCCTCATGTGTCTTGTTGCTCTCGGCCAGAGAACTCCGCAACTCCAGTAGACATGTCTCCACACCTTTCAGTTCCTCCACTGTCTTCTGTTTATGCTCAGTCTCCTCATTTGCTTCAACCTGCAATTCTGCAATTCTGCTTCTCGTTTGGGCAATGCCTTCCCTCAACACTTCACACTGCAGCAAAAATACCATGCATTTGTACAGTTTTTAGATACAAGTATTTTGACTGGTGGATCAGCTCCAGAAGTAGCCCAAAATAAACCATTCTACAAAATTCAAAACCTGTCTACAGCCACAAAAAAGGCAAGTCACTATAACTGTAACAACAGGGTCTTGAATGAATCAAAATTCTTATTCCCCCAAAATGGATTTGCCAGGAAAATGTGCATTAAGAAATGCTACGTTCGACTGACACTAGGACCTTATGATTCATACTTCCCAATACATCAAGAACAATGATATGGGTGGGGCATGTAGCATGTATGGTGGAGAGGTACATACAGGGTTTCGGTGGGAAAGCCTAATATGTGTACTGGGCAATGACCCCTTACCACTGGACAGCTTCATACTCTATACCCCTGCCCATATTGCCACTGTGAGGCCTACATACTGGGCTGCATCTTGCTCCTTTACTCATCGTAACGGTGGTAATTGCCATGCATGTGAAAATGTTTGAACAACTTAAATATGTGACACCACTACATCCTGGAAGCTGGAATCATAGGCTAGACAGAAACTATGGATACCTAAGAAGACGTAAAATTTAAATTACAAAACATGTCAAATCTTCCGTCATGGTCCCAGTGTCGTGAAGACTTCACATTTCTGTTTCACCACTAAAGAGACTATGTTTCTCAGACAACAGTGTCATGTTTGATTTGTTACATTACACCTTCACTGTCCCCTACTGATGCCCTCTTGGTTTCATACAGCATCCTGATCCAGTTGCAACTTGCGTATGCACCTGTCACCAGGAACTCCACATTAGTGACAGATTTTCTAAACTTCAAACAAGCTAAAGAAAATTTGCAAATTTTTTGTTCAGCATGGTTTTTAATGGTGTACATGACAGTAAATGTTGAGTTATCTTAAGATATGGGAGTCACTAATGGAACATATCGCATTCCAGGTGACGGCATCTCTATACACTACCCCTGTCAACCACTCTAATTCCAAGCTGAAGTATCTTCAACAGCTGCCCTCTGTACCTCTACTATCTACAACCTCTGGATCTGCCATGCTGTGGCAGTATTTAAGACTACATACCACATCATCATCATGTTATTTGTAACACGTACCTCTGGCTCCACACTGCTACTGAGACCTCTGATGTCCTTTGTTCTCTCTTGCAGCTCACAGGCAGTCTGCTCATTTCTCTGTAGCTCTGAATCGATGTCACACGATTTCTCCTTCTCTAATTCAAGCTCTGCCAACACATCGATTACCTTTGACTTGTGCTCAGAGGTGAGGGTCTCTTGCTTCAACCTGAAACACATTACGAGCAGTTTTCGAACCTCAGCATCTAAAATATATTATCAAGACTAATACTCACACACTGTATTTATTATGTAGCATCGCAAAGCCCTGTGTATTTCTGATTCAAATACAAAAATTGAAACCATCAAAGGGAAAAGCCCTAACTATCTACAGCTAACTCATACATCTTTTGTCCTTCTGGGCTGTTATCATCGAGCTACAAGTATTGGAGTGAAAAATGGATACATATTAATACTGCACACACAAATAAAACCCTTATGTGAGTAAAAATGAAATAATAATAATAATAATAATAATAATAATAATAATAATAATAATAATAATACCATCTCAAAATAATTCAGAAAGTACCTGATCAACATAGCTGGAAAACATAACATCGAGGAACTGTAGGAAACAGACATACTGGGCACTGCACGCATACTTTAGAAACTAAGAAAAGGTAAAGTTCACCCTAAAATATGCCTTGAGGATACAGAGGCAAGTACAAGTATACCTCTACTTTTTCTGTAACCTCAGCGCTAGATGTGGGTGGGAAGTTGGCTCCACACCGCAGGCACTTTACCCATGGGAAAGACCTGGTATTCACCATACAGGAGGCTGGGTGAGACTCAGGGCCAGTCTGAATTGGTGCAGAAAATCTCTTCCCTGTTGGGGTCCGAACCCCAAACCGTCCAGCCCGTAGCAAGTCCCACATTTATCATGGGAAATAATATTACATGTACCACATATTGTAACCACAGAATAGCTGCAACATTATATACCCTAGAAATATGTTTTGTTTCTGGAGCATAATTGTAAACACCACATACTAAGGTGATAACTAATAATAATAGTAGTTATCACCACCACCACCACCACCACCACCTTTATGCAGAGTATTTGCAATTATACGTCAAACAAACCATGTTTCTAGGGTACATAGTCTTGCAGGTACTCTGTATTCACAATTCATGCTAAATGTAATGTTATTTCCTATGTTAAATGTATTGTACTTCTACCTTAGTACTTCCTGCAGTATGTGTGCAATCCCAGTAGGGCCGTTTTCTGTAGTTCCTTGGTTTTGTGCTTTCCCGGTAAGTTGCTCACGTATTATCTGAATGATTTTGTGATGGTTCCATTTGCTGCTATCATTACTGGTATCACTTTTGTTTTACATGCCACATGTGCTGTATTCCTATTTTAGGGTATTTACATTTTAGAACCTTCTCAGCTTCTTTCTTGATCACATTTCTGTCTCCTGAAATTGTAACATCTATTAACATATACGTTCCTTTTTCATTATCACACATTATGATGTCTGGTTTATTGTTAGGGATGGTTCTGTTGGTTTTGCACTTGTTGATTCCATAATATGGTTACCTTACATTCATGACTTGTTTCTACACAACACACTACTGCTACCACCACCACCAATGTCATTTTCATTTCTGTTATTATGGGACCATCATACCTAACATAGCTTACAGACCCGGCTCATCTAAATATGGCCCTGGGTATCACAGCTGTTGCATGCCCCCCTCCCCAAAAAAAGTACACCAGTATTCTTCAATTTTAAAACAGTACCAACTTCTCAATGTCACATGCAATTAGTAAAATGGAACAGAGTATTTTACCACCTTCTGGGTTGTGACATCATAGAGTCTACTACACATGTAAAAACCCCTTTAAGAAACCTGCCACCACTATCTTCAGATGACGAATGCAGCTGTCTCTTCACAAACATCAGCAAATTCTACCAGACTATAAGGTGTCACATCCCTGAAGATGGAAAACTTTATAGTCACTGCCATAGGAACATCAAAATCTCACATAATTCTTTACATGTCTGTTCTGAACTCACAAATTCAGCTCTTCCTGAAGAGTTGATGGAGTTCAGACGCACCTGCATGAAATACTACAACAAAATTATTCTCCAGTATTATCCTGTGCTTTAAATGCTCATGAAGAAGAAGGGATAGAAATTACTTTCAGACATGGTCTAGAAAGTCTGTGCTCTCAGTCAGTATTATTAATCAGTCTCTGGGATTTACTGAAGCCTCTACATACTGTTCTGCTTGTACTTCTTCCTGTAGTGTCTTTCTGTCCTCCTCATTCTTTCCACAGGAGTTCTCAAGTTCAGCAAAGCATCCACTCATGTCCTTCATCTCAAGTTTGTACTGCTCAAGCTGACTTGTGTGCTCTCCTTTAACATTCATCTTCTTCTGCAGCACATTATCATGTTTGTAGTTCTCCACTTCCTCAACCACCATTTTAGCCTTTACCTGTTCCACCTCCTCAGACAAAGCCTACAGAAAAGGTGAGACAATATGCTATATGAACACTTCTAAGTTTTACAGCGACTGGATATGTCACCACATTGAGTACAGTTAAAGAACTAAATTTTGGGCTGGAGCACACCACAACTGCCACAAACTAATCCACCTTCTGTAACACACATGCTTTGGTGCAAAGTTACTCCCTTATAATACTGTCAGTGGCTAAAATGGCAATGACTCTTATTTACAGAAACTTTTTGAACTGCCTGACTATTTCCTGAACACCAACAGCTGTTATTTTGCCTATTTACATTCTTTCTTATTGGAAACCATGCCTCAACCAACAAAACCAAGTTTCTGAATCTTGTCCCCCCCCCCGGTACTAACCATCATTCAAACCTTTTCCATATAATCTTTTACATGGCACTGTTGACATGGGATTTTTTTTTACAAAACTTCCAGCCACATATTTCCCATGACACATACTTCACAAAAATATTGTAAACGAACCCTTTGTTAAACTAAATACGCTTCAAAAGTTCACCAACAGTGAACCTGCACTCCACTACTAAGAGGAATGAACTTTATGTTGTGCATACCATGTGGACTGTCAGGCAGAGAGCTGAAAGGATGGAGGGACAGACTATTTAGACTGTTTTAACTGGTGTTCAACCAGGATGTGAATACACATAAAAATCACTGAAATAAACAACCTACTTATGAAAAAAAAATACTTCAGAACACAATCTGGGCAAAAGTTCCTAATCCTTCTTTGATTCAGGACATCCCAGTTTGTAGTTCACTTGTGCATCAAGTAATACTATAAACAAAATGAGATTAAATTACAGTGAAACTGTGACATTTAATAGACTGATGTGAAAATTTTTAATTCGTATTTCTTGTAATAATGTTTCCAATGGAACACTTTTCAGCATAAATTTTCATTATCTCTTTGACAAACACCTACCAAATTTGCACACATACCAGAATTTACTTCTTTAAAAGGCAAAAAAGTAAAGGTGAGAAGTGTGTATTTCTTGCCTGGTACTAAAAGGTTACTACCAAGCAAGAAGTACACACTTCTCACCTGCTTTCTTTTTCCGGCCTCATAAGTTGCCTGTTGTTGATGCAATATCTTATTCTTCAAAAAATCATTGTCATTGGTCACTTCCTGTTGTAAACTCTCCAAGTTTGTGATGTGGCTCTTCTGTGCCTCTTCTTCTGCTGTTAGCTCCTCATTCTTCTGCTGATAATTCCTCACCTTCTCATTTACCACCTCCAACTCCTACACAAAACAGTTATTGCCAACAGGAAGTATCATTCTGGGAGTTTCATTTATGGGCACAGAATCTGATAGTACTTCTTATATCAGGAAGCTTGTTGCTTCACTCTAACACAGCCTACCGAAACTAGTGGCAAATTTACAGAAAACTTCTTAAAATGTCCCACTTTTGTGTCTGCAGTGACTATTATGGCCTGGCAACCACAAAATCCACCGCATTAAATTTCTGGAAGAACTTCAAAGTGAGAAGAACGGATTCAGTGTTTCTTTCACAGAAATTTGTTTCCTTTTGCTGGCGTGGTCAAACTTTCAGAACCACATTCCTGTCCTTGTTAATGTTTGAAAATAATGACATCACCAGAGCCAACTCCAAAGCAGTTGTCTAGTTAACATCTTTGACTGTCAATTCCAGAACTTCATAATGCTCAATAATTAAGTCATATAACCATCCACTTTGAATCTACTGCACAATTTTATTAATTACACTACTTACCTGTTGTATTATAGAGCAAGGTATGTACTCTTGTATATAGAATGATGTGATATGACCACAGACACAATAACAGGTATGTAACTGGACTCAGCTTGGCAATGAAAAGAAACCCCTAAATCCCTTCCTTTACAGACACAGAGGATGAAGAACTATCAAACATAAGTCACATGTCAAGTAAGATTTACCCACAGAAATTCTGGATACTGAAAGTGCATCATACGCATGAGTGGCCTGATTTATAGACTTGAGTGTCTAGCAAGTACATAGAAGCAACAAAAGGGTATGAGGTTTCTACACGGTGTACCAATTTCCGTATCACTCTCTTCATTCACTATACCAGCACCCTCATCCATTCTGTGTACTTCAACCTCCACCTACACAATCAACAAATGACATTCGAGTTTTGGTCAATTAATAACACAGTAACAAATATTTGCTTTGCACTGCCTTCCGTGCCTGCCAAGCAGGTGGTAGAAGGGAAAGGATTTTACAGTGTGCTAACATACATGCCACAACAAAGAGAGATCAAACAGTTTAGCTCAACACCAAGCAGTACCAAGCGTACAATGAAATCATGCTAATGTAACATACAATATGATGATAACAGAGATATACAAAATGAAGCACTACAGACTAAACAGAGTAGTGACTGCACAGGCCTAACTCAAGCACCAGTCACCATATCAAGTCTATGGAGAGTCGACAGATTGGCACAGACTATACCTACCTACAACAGTGCATGCCTAGAAAACCAAGCAAGGTACCAGCATAAATACCAAACTCTAGACAACAACCAAAATACAGAAATTACATCAAAAGTAGAAACAAACACTCCGCAGGTGAATGGCTTCCAAGAAACTGCGGCTGTTTTCAACACCTGAGCCAGGAAGGATGAAGGGCAAAGACAACAACAACAGCAGGAAGATGGTTGTTCAGAAAATTCTCAGGCAGGCAGTGGGTTCTATTACCTCACCCTCTCTTCATATTTTTTTTCACATTCTCTCTCTGCCTTATTTTTTCATAAATTTGTGATGTTTTATCAGATGACCTGCTGTCAAATACCACATGTTGAATGTACATCATACAAAGCACATGTAAATTTTAGAAGTGATCACTCGAAGATGACATAATCCAAAACCTCTCCTTTTTAGTATTTGAGACACCTTACTGGCTAAATGAAATGAGAAAACCAAAACTCAGTGCTACTCACATTACTCCAAAGAAGATGCTCTGATAATCCTGGCACAACACAGGACAGAGTACTCACTGAAAGGCTGATATATTTTCCGCTTGTCATTTTAGAAGCCCAGAGCTATCAGGTATACCTGCATTATTCTGCACACGAGACTCTCCTTCTTGGCTGTTTTCTGTCTAATCCCATCATCCAGCACTGCACAGTTGTGCTGTAACGCAGTTATCTTGCCTGCTACTTCTTCTGTCTTTTGGTCCATTTCAATTTTTGTTTTCTCAGCCAATATTTTATTCTTCTTTCTCGCTTCTGTCTCTTCCAGAGCTGTAGAGGAAGCCACATATCTCATTGATATGAAACAGCTCTTCCCATGTTCAACAATATGACTTAGAGAACATTTGGATATGTCACAAATACTACATGGTACCACATAAGTAAATGTTGTATAGCACTTGTAACTCAATCCATTTCAGCCTGTTATGTTACTCTCACAACAAGGCTCTGATGATAAGTCAGTGATGGAAATAACTTAATTAATGTTGCTGAAGGAATATATGCAACTCGCTCAACATCCCTCATAGATGGTAAAGAGCAGGAAAGAATCAACTAAAAGCCAGCTACATGGACTCTGATATTGGAACCTGAAGGTTTAACACACTGATGTAAATGCTGACTATAGGACCTAATATTGAGACATTTCAATCCGATATGCATTAACACACCCAGTTTCTTTACAACTGATTTTGATAGTACATTCTTCCCATGCCTGTCACGCTCTCTTGAATGGTGGAATTCAAAGGAATAATGTAAATTATGTGCAAGTTTCTGTTTCTTTTAAGTAATCATGGTAGTATTTTATTGTATTGTGTTTGTGACTCACTACAATTTTGTAAAACTGAGATCTCAATTAATAGAATAAATTTTCCTTTTACATTTTTATAACGGCCTGAAGATGACTGCAACATGCAGTCAAAACATGTAGCCGCCTAGTTTATAATAAACATTAGACAAGTTGTGGTAATGGTACTTCTCATTTTGAATGATATTTTTTCATGATATCCTATTACAAAACCCTTCACTTAACCTTTTAAAGCCTATTGGTAACTTTACATACCCCCAGGTTTAACATTAAAAAATTCTACGTCGTGTCCACATTGTGTTTATGTGTTTTGTATGGATCTCAGAACAAACAGCAACTTTTGTCTTATAAAACATTAAGAGACTGGTTTTTATAACCGAAGTGGAGAGCGTTTACAGCGCGGTACACACTGAGTCCTTATATAAAACAGATACGCTTCGTCTTTAAAGGGTTAAACATTCCAATAATACCACAGGAGAGTAAATCATGGCATTCCTCATTATTATACTTTCCAAATTTCCTGCCTAGTTCATCTCACTTTGGTCTGAATATTTTTCTTAAGCTTTTATGTTGAAGTACTGCAACTTATTTCCTTCTTTTGAGGTCAGGACACATTTCACAACAATACAAAACAGTGTATATAACTGATTCATACCAACATCTTAACACAATTCTGCAAGGCCCTGATGATGGTATTTAAGATTTGGAACCAATTAATTCAAGAAATGCCCAGAGGTAGAATGCAGCTTTACTTATCAGGCCCAACTGAGTAACTGTTGACCATATTCTTAACCTGAGGACATGGAGTGATCCTGTGCTTGAACCATGGTGTTTCAGTAATTTGTTGTTGTTACTTTTAACACAAGTTAATGTACAAAGACAACAAATGAAATTATTCTAAATGGGGTATCTTCCTGTTCAATATGTCTGGAAGCACACCAAATAATGAGATTTTCTGAACTATATACAGCCATTTCTTTATTCACATATGAACCTCAAATGTACCTGTTACTGTTGTTCTCATACATTTATATTGCCAGCAGTTGCTGGCCATGAAATAACCAACTGTTTGGTTGCGTTAGCTGAATTTACAGTTGTGGAAAGCCATCAGACAAACACTGAAGTACTTTACCTGTTGGACAACTGACATCTTAAATTAAACCTTTATGACTACTAATGAACTACAAGTGCACAACAGACTGCAGGCATTTAGTTCAAAACATTTTCATTAATTTTGTTTGTGTAATATGAGTACAAAACTGATTATTAATAAAATATAGAGACAAGTATTCACAGAGACTAAATGCCAACAAACCTTGCTGCCTGCAGCACTCTGCCTTGTTCCTCAGCTGGATGTTCTGCACCTTATAGAGTTCATCACCTTCCCTGAGCTGTTGCCTGATGTGCGCATAGTAACACACAATGTCACCTTTAGTTTGCACACACTTCTCAAGTGTGGCAGACACAGAGATATAATGCTGCTGCAAGTCCACACAGATATCCTGTATACAGGCCAGTCTGAAACACACAGCAGTGATTCATATAAAATTTACCATTTAATATATTGCCTGCCATTGTGATCTTTTATACATTTTGTCCCCAGCCACCCACACTGAGGCAAATGTCATTTTTAGGCACATTCACAAAATTGCAAAGAGTGACCATGCGCTTTGTCATATCTGTCCATCTGTCCAGTCATCCATCTGCATGGAGCAATGCAGTTCCCACTGGATGGATTTTCATCAAGTCTGATATCTGAAGACTTTTAAAAAATCTGTCAACAAAATTAAAGTTTCACTATACTCTGACAAGAATACAGGTAATTTACATGAAGACCTAAATAAGTTTATAATAATATCTTGCTGAATTCTTCTTAGACGGAGATATGTTTCAGGCAAGAGTAGTAGAGAAAATCAAAACACATGTTTTATGTTCAATATTTTTTTTTTCTGGAAATCATGCAGAAAAATATCGTAGAGCCAAACAGGCCACACACGACAATATAATATGGCTCAGAAAATATGCAATTTGCATGCCAGATAAATAAGGCTAGAATACAGACACATACTCATAATATTTAATACTTATTGCTTTTCCATGGAAACAAGGGTTACGTGACTGCACCTCAACATTATTTTACATGTACATTGCCTCTCTTTTTTCCCTGTTGCGAATTACAACAGATCCCATGGCAAATGTTGTTGTACCCACAAGCCACAGCAGACAGCATGCAACCAGCAGACATATAGCAGTAGCACAAAAATATATATATAAGGATTCAAGAGCAGACACCAGCATCCTTTGTGGCAGTGATGTAAATGGTCCACGGTTTTTCATGTGTGCATGCACACGCACATGTATGTATTCAATCTGAAAGTTACTGTGTTCCAGATGATGACAATAATTTAGGAATATTTCACTCAGTGCTTTATTTTATCCACACATGCAGTATACTGTATGCATAGTTGATGCTCAGACACTCCTGCAGCATCAAGGGTAGTTATACGTAACTTTTTAATGCTAAATCATAACAAAGTTAATTACATTTGATTCCATGACTGAAAGTCATCAAGACACATGAAGAAGCCCCATGATCATTTGAATATCAAGGCAAAAGTTCAAGTGATTCCAGTGCTAACATTTAGCATACAGCCTTTACATGCCAGATTTCGGCCGCAACCAAAGCTATATTCAATTCAAATACCCACTGTAAGACTTTTTTCCTTCCAGGCACTAAGGATGTACATTTAATAGGATATTAGCCCATTCATCTGTTAAAGGTTAAGTCACACATCATGAAGATGTAAGGTAGGGGAGGTATAACTACACACACACACACACACACACACACACACACACACACACACACACACACACACACACACACACACACACACACACACACACAAAAGGTCAAACTTGGCTCTAAATCCAATGGTGTCAACCTGTACTTGGATTTATGGGACATAAATAAATTCAATTAAATTCAATTAAAAAATAAAGGAGGGTTACCAGATTCATGGTCTGGCCACTTAAAGTGGCGATGGCTTCCAACTGAGTAAAGAATCCCTGGCATCCACTGGATAGGACACTGGTTGGGCCCCAGGGCCTGCCCAGTTGAGAATGGAAGCCCAGTCATCCTACCTGTAGCCAGTCACTGTAATGACTAAGCTCTTCTGTCCCATGTGTGCACTTCAAACAAAACTGAGGTTGATAAAGAAGGATAATGCAAATCAGAAATTCCTTCCACGCTTCACAGATTTATAGGCGTAACTGACATATTTATGATGACCTACATATCTTTCTATGCCACTAGAAATTCATTGCAAGAAATGTATCTTCAGACACCCACAATTTCAAGCTAGTGTCAGAAATATTCTTCTTGTACCTTACTAGAATAGTGTTACAAGTACACATGGGATGAAGCTTCAGTGGCCCTGTTAAATTTATTTTGCTATGAAAAATAGCCCACCGGTGTAAGTATGAAAAGCAAAGAAACAGAAGTGACAATTTTTTAACACTTTGCCTTATGTAGTACACAAATGCCTATGCACCACACTGTTTTATGAACGTCTTCAATCCATATCCAAAGAAAGCACAGCTGAATCTGAACAATTTGTGGGAAGGAATAAAAATACACACACACATACACACATAATTTCTTTACAAAGGCCTATCCACAACTTCTCAAATTCACCACCAGGAAAATGGAATGGCACCTAATACAGCTTGCTGCTACTAAGTGCCATAGTACCACCGCCTTCTGAGTCAGTCTAGTGAGTTGTGCAGCCACAATGCACCGCATTGCTTCTCAACATCTACTTATTGTTGTGCATGTTGTCATCCGTAATTTTCTAATGGCTAATTTGAAGGAACATAGCATCTTCATCAAGTTTTGCTTCAGACTTGCCACTCATGATTTTCTAATGGCTGATTTGATGGAACAAAGTGTCTTCATTAAGCTTTGCTTTAAACATGGGAAAATTGCATCAAAAACACCCAAAATGCTCAGAATAGCGTTTGATGACAATGGACATTCTATATTTTGTACTAACGTAACTTGTTTTCATCCAAATATAAGTTATGATCATAAAACAGTTGAATATGTAGGAACAAATAAATTTCTTGGCCTGACAAACTGACAGTAACTTTGATGAGGAAACACAGACTGAATATAATATCCTTAAACTAACTTCAGCGTGAAGACAGTCACATCAGTCATGAAACTATAAAACCTACAATTACTTTATTTTGCTTAATCCATTCCATCATGTCATATGGGACAGTTTTCTGGGCAAACTGGACAGTATAAGTATTTAAAGTTGTTAAGAAAATCATCAGAATCTCTCACAGAGAAATAATTAAGTATTTTAACACTCTTCCACTTGCCAGGGAATATGTACATTGGTAATTCAAAAAGTAAAGGCAATTCTTGTACTAACCACAAAGTGGAATGGACACAGCAGTAACATAGGCAGAACCAGAGCTGACGTCTAGCATATCAGCAACTTCAGACACAGTAATCCATCAGTCTTCTCGAATTAGAGTGTTAGCACGATTGATGTTGCCTTGACAGCACAACGTTGACGGATGCCCTGAACAAGCTTCGTCACACTTGTTCTTCCAGATTTAAACCTCACTACCCATTCATAAACTTTTCTCTGCCTCATGCAGTTAACACTACCATACTATGCTAGCATTCTTTGATGGGTATCAGCAGGTTTGACCCTTCTGCCCAAGGAAATCTTATCACGGCCCATTGTTCAATGACAGTGCAACTGGAAATCGCAGCGTCCATGTTTGCATGGTCACCGCTTCAGCCAGACTGACAATGGAGTGCTGGGCGATGCATGTTGAAGCCTGTCCGAATCAAGTTACAGCCAGCTACATTCCGTTGGCTGCTATCGGTGGTGGTACTCGCTTAATTCACAAATTGCCTTTACTTTTTGAATTACCCTCGTATTCTCAGTAATATTGTGCATTGTATACAACAATGATAAATTTTGAGTGAATTCAGATGAACACAACACAGGCAAAAAAGACTTCCATATATCAAACAGTGACCTCAGTAAATGTAAGACACAAGGTTACTCTACTCGAATAAAGTTATTCACTAATGTTACAGCTATCCTCAAAAGTTAAAATGATAAGATAAAAGGAATTCATGCCAGCATTAGAAGAGTATCTCACTCCTTATACTTTGTGCAAGAATTTGCCTAAAAAATTCTAAATTACCATAAAACATTAAGGTAAAAATTGTGAAGATACTGTGACATGACACTGGGCTTTTAGTCTTGTGAAGGATCTATGGAATATATATAAATTCTATTTATCTGTTCATCCATTAAATGGAGCAACAAAACTCAGTGAAGTAACAAACTCAGAATCATGTGCACAAGCTATCTCACATCTTGCAGGAGTCAAGAACGTTCAGATTTCCTATACTCCACATTATCTCTCAGACATGTGTATCTGGAATATAATAAATGAATTCTGTATTAATTAGAAGTCAATCAAAATCATCACAGCTTTTTTCATAAACTCATCACTTTATGTCTGGAACTCCATGTAGTAAATTCATATTCCTTTACAATTTGTAGAGATTCTATTAACCGGGGCTACACAGACTTTCCAAAATTCTTTGAGTGAGCTCAAAATTCTAGGCAACAGAAGGGTGACAAGAAGCAAGTTCCATACTGACGACCCACTAATATCAGGCAACCCCTGTACAAAATTTAGAGGCTACCATGACCTGGCACTTGGGATTTGCGCACCCCTGGTATTCAGATATTTAACAGTGTTATATCAAACTCACATGCTATGTAGCATTAAAGGCAATCACAGGATGAATATAAATACAGAATTTACTCAAATAAGAGCAAACGGCTGTGGCCTAGTTCTGGAGATCCATCGTGGTGTCCATGTAGCTCATTTTGAAACTTGTGTTACGAACTGAGGCCTCTCAAAGAAAGTAAATGTAATTAAACAACTGGATATTATTATACAACTATAAACTATGAAGAATGTAAAAATGCATGTTTTGGTGTTTTCGATGTCCACTATAGATAGCAGATTTGCGGTTTCCATGGTAGTAAAGCTTCAGATTGGAGTATCCTGGGCTATAACACAATGACATCTGCTACATACATACAAATATTTTATACCTCAATTCCACGTGCTGGGGATGCGGGTGGCAAAGATAAAAAGTCGTCGTATGTATGTATGTATGTATGTATGTATGTATGTAACCTCAAAGTGAGATTTGAGATTCGGCACATACATACCACTTTCTGCTTCCATTTGCAGGGTAGAAGAGGAGGCAGCTGCTCCCCCTTCAAAGTGGTAGAAGTCATCAGACTACAAGAAGTCACATCCCAGGGGACAGTTATCTTCTTAACCTCAAACGTTTGTGCCATCGCCATCTTTACGACTTTTCAGAAATGTTTTATAGTACCCATTTTATAACATATTATTCGTTCTGCTTCAGGGATTCACAATTTGGCAACAGATCAAAAATACTTCGAGCCATTGCCGTATTTCTTTCCCCTTTTACGCTAAACCAAGCACCTAACCAGCCACCTCACCAAATATATGTTCACTGATAATGTCGTTCACATGTGAAGAGTATATATAGACGTCGTGTTGGAATCGTATCAATTAAGACACATGGGTCACATGAACAATTGCCCTGGCAGGTTCTATAAAAATAACGCGTCGACTCCGTTGAAGTTATTTGGTATGAAGATGTCAGATGCTTCAAAACATTTGCTGGCTTTCCTTCTGGAAATCAGCCTGAAATAACTCTCTAATGCCACAGGGATGTAACTGTAAAGTACTTACACAGACAGATCGTTTGTACTTTTTGCAGTCTCATGTATGTTTCATAACACATTGTTATAAATCCTCGTCAAGGCCGAAAGTACAATTTTAGTCCCGAATTTTATTAAGAATGAATTACACTGAAGTTGCAAGAACTTCGTTCAGGCTAAAGCACCGGCTGATAAACATATATTTACGGATGAAAGGATGTTTAAGGCTTTCTGTCATTTGCACTTGCATACCTCTAAGACAGGATGTACTAATTGCAAACGAAAAAAATTAACATGGAGTAAACTGTTGGCCCAAACCGTTACAAGACTTTAGTCAGGGGAAAAAAATTCCAAACTAAGCAAAAAGAATAACAGTGAAATGCGTATGTTGGAGCGTGACAGTATGTGCATGAAGGAGTAAAAATAACAGTTCAACAGTGCGTAGCACTAAACGTATAAAAGCCCTATCAAATGTTGAGATACGTTGTAAACTTACTGAGCCTCCAGTTCTTGCATAATCTTCTGTGAAATCTGCAACTCCACGTCCATTGCTTCATTGCGATGTTTTGCTTCAGCAACATTCATCTGTCTTGATTCTTGCCTTACAAGAAAGTCTTGAACTTGTTTCTTCTGTTCTTCAGACGATACAATAAATTTCCTCATCTCCTCAGCAACTCTAATATTGCATGACAAAATGTTGGACTTCATATTCTCCAGAATTCTTTGCTCTTCGTAAAACTGATCACATTCTTCTGACGCTTGTTGATAGGTTCGGTTGCACTCAGCAGGAACACAGTTTTGAGTCCCTGACGTTTGTTGAATTTCTTGGTTAACTGACAAGTTTTCATCGTTCTGAATATCATTGAGAACTCTTCCCTCTTGCTGGTAAAAATCAAGGTGGCATTGATTTGACTTATTTTGCACTCGCTCCATCGTGTTGCTTACACTGTTATAGAAAACTAATAAAATGGAGTTAACAGTTTTGTCACGTATAACTGGAATTCTGAAAACAACACTGGTCGTATACCTCAATGGAAATTTGATTTAGGAACTGTCACTACGTAGCAGCACTGGTATTTCGTTCTACACCATTGGTAACTACGTACGATCCTTTACGTAAGTGGTAAATGAAACTGATATTATAGAACTGCTGGGAAGAAAAATCGCACGTTTTCTGGTAAACTGAATACAAACATCGCGCTCGAAGTCGGGGACGGTCCACTGAACTACAAGAGTGCACGGAACGCACTCTAGCTTTTGGAGCACAGATCGTCTATGCAAAAGTGATACTATGGTCTAAGTAGTTAAACTATGATTGTTCCAAAAACAAATTAGTAGCTACATTTACAGGGCTGCAACTTCAGAAATGCCATCCGCCAGTTTCTAGGGAAATGAAGCTTCAAATTTGTGATAATCGTCTTTCTTTCAGAGCACAGGAAAGAAACTAAGTGTGCTGTATGCTGTACGCAATTAGCCCTGAAAAAGTCGTATCAGAGTTGCAAGTCCAAAGACATTCAACCATTTTTTATGTCGACAGCTTTGTTCATGTTCTCCCTTATTTTCGCAATTTTGTGCGATGTGCTATTTTCAGCAGTTTCCTCCTTCAGTCACAAGTTTGGCGCATATCACGTACTGTGCAAGAAGAATGGCAGGAATTCTTGACCCGCCCCCGCCATTTACAAGAATCCGAGACTTTCTTGATGTACTAGCAAAGTACATGTGACACGCTCATACCCCCCAACCATTTAATTTCCCCAACAGAATATCAGGACTGTGTTCCATTTTTACTTGTTCATTAAGTTATTCTTCCCTCTTTTCAGTACTCCTCTTGAGCTAAAGGCCTGTCATGAAAGGTTCTTCCCAACCCGATACTGTATGTTTCAGAATTGCTGAGAGTTGCACAGCCAGCCTTGTGCAAATGTGTTAGAAAAATTTCTTTTACTTTACTTTCAATATGTGAACAGCAACTTCTGGATTGTTTGGCTTCTTTTGATATATTTCTATATGCTTTGCCATTAATCTTTCTACACAGACTCTTAAAATACCTTACAATCATGTTCTTGTTTAAACACCACACTAGCCATTACTAATTGGGATTCTGTGCCTAGTATCACACCTGCACAAGACTGAAGTCAGGTATCTTTTGTGGGGCAGCTGGCATGCTCGGCAATGAAGCTACTGATGCTACTATCAGGAAAGTCACTCTACATGAAAGCCTAGCATGTAATCAAGCTGTAGGCACTGACATTCTGCTCTACACTTTGCATGCTGTTTTCACACCCTGGCAAAACAAGTGGACTCATACAAAGGGAAACAAAAAGCAGGCCATAAAACCAGTCTGTGGTTGTGACAACCCTCCCCCTCCTTCAGATCCATTAGCATGGAGGTTATGATTGCATGGCTTTAGATTGGCCACAATTGCTTGAAATATGGACTTTCTTTGACAGACAGCATGTACCAGTTTGTACATATGGGGTACCTTTACTCTTCTGCATGCTTTTGTCATGTGTCTATCATATGAAAAACAAAGTGTCTTCCATCTTTCATGGCATGTCACCCAACATTCTTAATTATGATCATCACATCATGTCAACCATCTTAGCATTTGTGAGCACTTGGCACTGACTTAATTTATGCTCATGCCTGAAATGTATCTTGTCATTTTTCTGATTTTCATGTGAACATCATTCTGTAATGATTTAGGATGAAGTACAAACTAAACTAAACTAAACTAAACTAAACTAAACTAAACTAGGATCCCACCAATAGGACAGACTTTGTATTCCCTTACATCATTGCCTGATATTTCTGTCACATTTTAATGCTTCATCACTTCTCTAATATCTAGGTTTTATGTGACTTTTTATTACGTTCATCTTCACAAGTAACATATATAAATTATTTAGTTGGCTTGTGTCTTTATTTTTACTTTTATTTCATTTGACTTTTACATAGGCATACCTAGCCCTAAACAGTGATGCACATTTAAAGCTATAAGCATGCACAAACACGTTTTTATTATGTTGGGCACCTAGTGTTTTCTTCTTAGCTGAACCATCTCTTTTCCTCCCAAAGCTGTTTTATCTAATATAAACAAAAGTTAACCTTGTTAACATTTAGTAAGTAGGCGCTGATATCCCTCCAAATAATTAAAATATTTTCTAAGGTACACCACATGGGAGCTTTTGCCAGCCAGCAGAAACACAAAGTAGCTGAATGGTGGTGTAGATGATCCCCTGCCTGGTGAAATATTCCAAGAGCCTTCATACAAGAGCGTTTACAGACACTTGACAAGTTGCTTACATAAATTAGGTTTGAAAAACTGCAATAATCTGCATCTTGTTCATGCATTTCTGGGTTAAAGAACAGGAGGCACAAAACATGGCCATGTCAGCATCTCAATTTCACTCACAGAAAAATGTAGGTGGTTTTTCTGGCAACAACAGATTACCATAACCATCTTACAAATGACCTGAGCAAGATCAATGGCTGAAGGAGGATGTTTTCTCATCTGAATCTTTCTGAGCATCAAAGTACTCTCAAAGAGTTGCAACTGTAACATTGCAGACCCAGCATTATTAATCAGTTCTGGCCATGTAAATGTTGTATGTTTTGCATGGTTTTACTGGCACAATGTCAGTTTAAAGTGCCATCATTCTTCGCTTAACAGCAGTCGTGTTTCTTTAATGGAATATCCTAGCACAGCTTCTTGGAAATGACCCTCAGATCACCCCAGGAATATATTGTGTACAGAGTCGTGACATTGTTTGTACAGTGACAATGACTTTTGGTTGCAAATATGCCACAAAAAGCACAAGTCATCAGACAAACTGAAAATGTTCAGTGCTATTAAGGCTGTTAGGAAATGCAGATGTGTTCAATGTTCTAAGTGCCAAGATCCACAGCAAAAGTGAAGTGTACAGTGTAGAGAGAGATATCAAAGAGCCAGTAGTTGATTTAGTATATATATAAATAAACTCTCAAGAGTCTTGGAAAAGAATTAGTTATTGTCCAATTATTGAGACAAATTTTTAATACTCAAACTAAGAAAGGTCAAGACAATGGTCTTTTAAACAAGGGAAAGCAGGATGGAAGCAGCTGTGTAATTTTATGAGTTCACACACTGAACTCTCGAGCTGCATCGGCAGCAAGAGCAAAATGTTTTACTCTAGAGGCAGCAGCAAGTTTCTTCAACACTTCTGATCATCTCATGTGGCACGTAACTTCACTTCACAGCACTTAGTCAACTGTAATGAGATCGGTCAGAGTGGTTCAGCATCTGGTGTATAAAGGCACCCCTCACCCATTAGATTAAAATGTAAATTGAACTTAAGCCTGGGGGTTTCAGAAACATGCCATCATCACCTCTGTCTTGGCAGAATGAATCACCATATGAAACAAAACTTCATGGCAGGGTGAAAATTTAATTGCAGATACCAACAATTCTACACATAGACATGGACCATGCTACAAAGTACTGGTACAAATGTATGTCACCATAATAACTTTGGCTGGGATGGATAAGAAACACATTAAGAAAAAGTTTGGTCAGAAAACCAAAAGGGAAGAAAAGTTGGGACACCGTGAAATAGCTAGGAGGTTAATATTAAACTTGTGTATTACAGAAACGCATTGGGAGGGTACAGACTAGATTTATCTGGTTCAGCGTACAGACCGGTAGTGCAGACTTCCTTCTTTAGGGCCCATCAGCAGATGCCCCGGATGCATCTCAGCCTTAGGCTTATTGTGCAGCTAATGGATACTTGTGAACATGGAAATGAGTCCCTGGGTTCCATAACAGGGAGGGAATTTTATTCATTTCTCAAGATGTACTCTGTTCCATGGAACTAATAATAAACTTCTCACAATAGTATCAGTTGGAAGACAAAATGTACAAGATATGTGTAAAATATGTATGTAGAAAGAAACTGTATTTCACAAATATGCACAATTTGTTATTGTATACCAGAATGTTTTTCTAAAATGATGTATTTTATAGGAACACACAGTTATCTGTTGCCAACAAAATATTGGTCATAAGTTTCTATGGTTAGAACAGTATCACACTCCAAGCCAACAGATGCTGTCACGAAAGATGTGAAAAGACAGCACATTGTTACTGAGGAGAGTGTTGTACACTACCAACTAAATTCTAACGCATGGATGAGAAGACTCCTTGGCTACCTGCCCCACTGCTGCTGTTGTGAAACTTCTGTCTCCAAAATTTTGTGAAGTTATTACACATGCATTTAAAAAGAATCAGAAATGTAACTACTTTCATTCACCCCTGACCTTTCATCTATTATATGTCATATGTGATCTGTGGGCTAAAGTTTCTGCATCAAGTGACACAAATAATTACAGCAGAACCCCATCTAAGATTTGTCTGGGATACAAACATGTGATACCTTAAACCAAGAAGTGTCTTAAATATGGGTTGTGTCAAAATCAAGCACATAATTATTACTGTAATTAGAAAAATGTTATGGCGAACACAGTGGTGCAGCTGGTTGAGGCATTGTGCTACAAGCCAGAAGGCTGTGGGTTCAATTCCCAATGGGGTCACTGGAATTTTTCATCGACTTTAATCTCTCCAGCCACACGATGGCCCTAGGGCCAACTCATCCTCTAACAGAAATGAGTAACAGGCATATCTCCTAGGGGGTAAAGGTGGCCTGTGGTTAGGGCTGACAACCTTGCCACCTTCTGGGAGCCTCGACCACCTGCAGCCCTGTCCGGCCTGTGTAGGGACTGCTTATCTTTACAAAAATATTATAGCACTCTAAATTTAAACCTAATGATATTTTTCTGCAATCTATTTTATACTTACATTTTTACAACTATTCTATGGGACATGAAAGTGAAAATTTGAGAAATAAATTAAAATTAGGGTTTCACTGCACACAAACTGAGAGTCCATCCTTCTGTCAGCATGGTGTTTCATGACCTATCATAAGGTACCTTACATCCATGAATCACAATCAAGCAATAGGTCGTGAGTTTTGTATGCAAATGACTCCTCCTGCCATGGGCTTTTTGACCAATCACACACTAACTTCTGAGAAGCTGTAGTACTTCCATTGCACATAATCATGGCATTATTTATGTAACCCGAACTCCAAAGTTGTAAAATCAAATCCCATATTAACGCAACAAAATGGTGCAGGAACCCAGTTTTTGTGTATTAAATGTGGCAAAATCCTAAAATCAAGAAACCATAAATCCAGAAAAATTTGACATTATTTGTATGGTGTTTTGGCCAGGACCACAAAAAGTGAACCCAAATTCGAGAAAATCTTAAATCAAAAAACCTTAAATCAGGACTCTACTGTCTCGTCCTGGCTACCCAACATATTTAGGAACATATCCCAAATTTTTATTTCAATAATGCAAGGGTGTACAAATTTTAAAAAATATCTAGGAGTGACCTCAAAATTCTAGGTGCCAAAAGTTTGACACATAGCAAGTTCTGGACTAAGGACCCACAAATATTAGGCACCACCATACAAAATTTAGTCACATGGCAACCTGGTGCCCAGAATT
The DNA here is from genome assembly GCA_013340265.1 of Coptotermes formosanus. Lineage (NCBI taxonomy): Eukaryota > Metazoa > Arthropoda > Insecta > Blattodea > Rhinotermitidae > Coptotermes > Coptotermes formosanus. Next base: position 76,814 of record BLKM01000596.1, read on the forward strand.
TGTTTACCCCTGGAATAACGACAGTAATATGTTGCATTGATTTGGATATGGGATTAGGTCACATAGAGGAATGAAAATTTCCCAACCAATCAGAATATCATCTGCCACATACCACTTGTTGCCAGATCCTGTGTAACAGTTCCTTGATAACTGCCAGATTCATTCATCCTGAAGATGGCAACTGTAATGTTGACCAGAATGTTGGGAAATCTTCATTCCTCTATGCACCCTAATATAGCATGCCAAATCAATGCACTCAGCACCTGTGATTAAAGTCCCATGATTAGAATTTCATAAACTAGTTTCCTACATACAGTCACATTTGGTAAAATGTGCACAACACAGTTTTATAATACACTGCTTGTATTTTGTTAAAAAATGTATTAAGGTGAGCATTTCAGACATATTATGTTTACAGCTGAAAATAATAACAAAAACTAAGGAAATAAAAAACCCCTTAAATAATGTTTAACTGTAACATACAGATTCCTGACAACATTTGTACAGGAGTAATATCAGTAGCATTTACAAGAACTTTTTCAATCATCAAAAAATACTCAAAACAAACACACTACATTTCACCTGAAGAAGGAAGCAGTCTGCTTCTGAAACATGATGTGTTTATTTTGAGTATTTTTGCCACTGGAAAAATGTCTTGCAAATGCTCCTGATGTTACTTAAATACTGTATTTAAATATTCTGAAAGACAGTTTCATAGACATTACACGAAGTGGCACAGCTGCTGAAGTTCACGCACGATTTGGCACAGGTGGTTTTTTGATCTGAATGAAGCATGCACCATTTGCACCATCCTTTTGGCCACCAAATAACATCACATACAGACCACTGTATGCTATATGTTCCCAAACTGCTCTACACCAACTGTTCACTTGTTTCATAACCACAGTTTTGTCATCACTTTCAGTGTGATTCACTATAACATGAGCCAGTACAAACGAATGTTCAAGTACAATGTTACATGTCTGTGAAACCACTGTCTCATTTGGAGTAACTACACACTGAACATTCTTACTGCAACTTTCAGTGCTGTCACTAATGCCAAACATTGTCTCTGACATATAGTTCAGGTATTTGTCAATCACTTCACTGCAACCCACAACAGCAGCTGAAAACAGAGAGGAAGTATTTTAAAATAAAATAACTTACACACTCTTTTCCAATTATAAAAGAACAGAAAGATGTTGCTGAGTTCACATTACTCACATATATGACTACCTTCATCCTAATACTGTTATATCAAGTGATAACCAAGACAGGCAATGAATGCATAACGTAACATTGAGGTATGTTCATGTAACCATTGGAAAAGCAGTAAGTATTACATATTCTGAGCGTGTCTGTAGCCTTAGTTATCCAGCATGCAATGCACATGCACTGTGTTATATTGTCGTCTGTGGCTTGTCTGGCTCTACCATATTTTTCCACATTATCTCATAAACAGCACGATTTTTGGCAAAAAATTTACTGAACATAAAATGTGTGTTTTGATTTTCTCCACACCTTTTGACTGAAATATTTTTAATTCTAAGAAGAATTCAGCGAGATATTATCATAAATGTACATGGGTCTTCACATAAAGTACCTGTTACTCTTGTCAGATTTTAATGAAATTTGAAGTTATTCAACAGATTTTTGATAAATCCTCACATACAAGATTTCATGGCAATCCATACAGCGGCAGTTGAGTTGTTCCATGCAGACAGACAGACGGACGGATGGACAGATAAAACAAAGCTAACAGTCACTGCTCGCAATTTTACAAATATGCCAAAAACCAAATATTACAGGTGAATGAAAAATGATATAGTTTGACTTTATCTTTCCATTCTTAATGGCAACATTGCATTTCTTCCTTTAACAATGTGCAATAAGGCCACTTAAGTACAAAAAAATAAAAATACATTAATACACTATTTGGTTACATACAACACACATTATTAGATGGCCAAATGTATCCTGATACAAGGTATTACAACTTTTGCTTACACATAAAAATTAGATTAACAGTTCATAACTTTGCGTGAAAACCTAGCTGAGCATCTGTACACACCTCAACTGCAACTTTCTAAATATTTATCAGAGCAAAAAAGTGTTTCAAGCAGTACACTTTCTCAATGTATCTTAATGGTCTTCAAGACAACTGGGAAAAAAAGATATTAATGAGTCATTTCACAGCTGAAAAACCATTGGACTCATTTTGATAAAATTTTATACTGGAAGTCTTCCCATAAATGAGGTAAACAAGCTCCGATTTTGTAAAGATCAGCACAATTAAACTGGTTCAGTACATACAATCCCAAAAACAAATTTGTAGGGAATGTAACTGGTGACCAAGAGGTCTACCTTCTTAATAAATTTTCATGTAACTTCAAAGGAACTTTGTTTAGTCACATTTTAAGGCCACAGAACACCACAGAAAAATGCTGAATTTAATTTTTAATACTTTTAAGTTCATGCTTCCTCTTCAAAATAAAAAAAAACACTACAGCTTTTGCGTCTGTCTATTCTTCTGCTAGTCTGGTCAACTTTATTTTATGCTAATCATAAGAAAGCATCAAGAAGTGAAATGTAAACAAATGTGCTACTACTGTCATGCTACTCATATATTTCATGGTGCAAGCAGATGGATTACTATGAAATGAACATGTGTAGAACAATATTGGTGTTAACACCAGGGCTGTGGAGTCAGAGTCAGAAGGAATTTTAGGTGGAGTCAGAGTCGGTAAAAATGTACCTACTCCGACCTCAATCTGAAACCTTAACTAAATACTCCAATTCCAGAGCCCTGAGATCTACAACAACCATTAGACTTCTACTTATATTAGCCTGATGATTTATGTGGTGGTGATGAAACATCTTGTAGGCATACCATTACTAATACATAGTGAGCTGTTATGAAGGAGTCAGAATCAAAGTTTTAAAAATTGAGGAGTCTGAGTTGGAAGTTTTGTGTACCGAATCCGCAGCCCTCGTTAATACAGAGCGATAAATAAGTACCTGATTTATCCAATCTGGTAACATGACTAAATAGGCTAGCAGCAACCTCTTGCTCTGTTGAAGTTGGATTCCTCTGCCTCTGTCGTGCTATCGTTGCTCTCTGACAAGCAAGAACTGAGTCTCCATATTCGATATCTGACAAACACAAAAGTTCAGGACTGCCATCACAAGATATTAGCTACAGCAGTAAAAACAAAATAGACACCTTTTACTGCGGACTGGCCATCCTCAGATTACACACCAACACTGAAAATCCATTTAAGTTGTGTGTGGAAATTTGTGTTACCAGGAAAGCAGACTACATAAATGGGAGAGTAACATGGTTACTTGTCTTGCACAGCATCAGTCTTCAGTAGCATCTCCCACTCTTGCTGTTGAATAAAATAACTTTCACTTCTTCAATAGAACATATACACATTTTTGGTAATTTCTGACATATAAATGCAACTTATATAAGGATTAACAGAAAGAAACCCTTTAACACACTGGGGCCTACATGTACTGCAGCACATCACTGTGTATTCTAAACTGTGGTTTTACATAATCCACATTTTGTGCCACAGATTGATTATAAAGAGGATGTATTAGATCGCACCCTGAGAAGAACACGCTTTGGAAAAGGCTACAGACCTGTCATAAGACAGACTACAGAATGAATGAAAAGGATTATACAGTATTTAATCCAACAAATTCCACAATCAATAACAAATAATCATTTTTCACTTATGTCCCTCCTACATGTTTTGACCTCTTCGAGTTCATCATCAGAGAGGTATACACAGAGGCATACAACAAATTCTGTCAAAGATGTGCGTGTACCATTAAATGGAATATTGCCAATTAAAACTTCTAAAAAATTATAACATATAGATCAGTCAAGAGAATTTTTTTTAGCAATCCCATTACAGGCCTGGACAGGCCCTTAGCGTTCCAGGAGGCTGAGGCTCCCAGATTTCTAGAAATCAGCACATGAAGGTGGCAGGGTTGTCAGCCCCATGCACTGGCCATCTTTACCCCCCAGGAAATATTCCTGGTACTCACTTCTGTTAGCGGGTGACTTGACCCAAGGGCCATAGCTCGACCGAAAGGATTATGTCAATGAAAAATTCCAATGACACCGTTGGGAATCGAGCCCGCAACCTTCTGGTTTGTAGCGCAGTGCCACAACCAACTGCACCACTGTGGCCCCCAACAGATATTTTAGAGTTCTGAATTTTATTTTCCATTGCCAACATCTATGTCAATTTTTGTCATCTTCATTCCAAGGGAATATCCCTGTGTTGTCTGGTTGGTGTTCATGCCATGGTGGGCCACTGAGTCTCAGTCGTCCACCATGGCATAAACACCATGATGATGACCGTGTAGAGGTCAACACATGTAGGAGCGACATAAGTGACCAATAATTATTTATTGTTGATTGTACAAGCTGTTGGATTAAATACTGCATAACCTGAACTTAGGTCTCTATTTTTTACACCTGCTCTTTAAAAGCAATTACACTGTGTCAGGACTTAAGGAATGAAAGAGCAGGATTGTTCCTTTGTGATATGATGCTGTCAGTGGGCCATCAAATTCCAACATTTCAAGGCAATACAGTGTCCTCATCATCAAGTGTAAATTGGTCTTCTAGCATCTACTGACCCTTGACGATGAAGACACAGTGCTGCCTTACAACATCAAGATGTGATGACATGCTGATGCATTATATTCCAGAAGAATGGAATCCCCAGCTACATCACTGCAAAACCTAAAAACGCATAATATAGTGTCACTTAACATCACTCAGTCACACATAAACCACTCACAGCCACCTGCTTAACCATAAAATAATTACACTGATGTTAACAGCAATTTCTAAAATGAAGGATTTATGAGTTTACTCTATGTTGACAAATAAAGTGAATGTTTTCTCTTAAATTAGTATCATCATGAAATATTAAAAGAGATGTCTTGTAAATTAGTGTTTCTTGTTGCATTTTAATGAATCACAGGTCCTGTGGCTTACACAGATCATAGCCAATCCAGATTCTACATCAAGCAGTCCATATGAAAACATATCAACAAGAGCCAACAGTGAGATGCTTTAAAAACAAATAATTCATCATCGGTACAATTCTATGGCACGACACACAAATCCTGATAAATTAAAATACAGTCACAGTGTCATGCCAGTTTAAAAACAATGCTGTTTTCATAAATGGTTTTATAATCTACAGGTGGCATACAATAATGTAGATACAACAGGAAGACATAAAGATAATGACATATTAGGCAAAATATATTATCATGTATTTATTTTAACACACTGCCCACACATGCCATTACTGCGGTGGCACATGCCCAGTTCAGCTGCGCAAGTGCTGTACTGTTTTTAACCTTATTATTATGACCCAAAAGCTAAATATGTCCTAGAGCCTTGTAGAACCAAGAGGTTAAATTCTCATTTTGGCAGACAATGAACTATTATCCCTACGATTAAAGTATAAAATGCAACCCAATAGTACCAGGATACTGATGACCCCAAATCCTGGATGATAAATGTCAAATAACTGATGTACATGGGCATAAGAATTAAAGGTACCATATTGTCACAAACATAATTTTCCATAAAGCTCTTATCCTCAAGTATGGTTAGGATTTTAAAAAATGACTCAATTCAGTTTAGACACACAGGTTTAAAATAATAGATTTTAAACTTCACCAATTTCAAACTGGAAACATTATTTATAATTATCAGTCTAAATTACCTTCAAACATCTGTCAGAAGTATAAAATAAAAGTCTATGAATTTTTGGTTGTTTTCCAATCACCACGTATTACAGATTATATTAAAATCCCCCATTCCCAGTAAGATACAACCTTACACACTATGTATCACATGCAGAGAAGGCAAGAGCAGGGCTCGAATAAAAACTGAAAAGTACCAGATATTAACACTATAAGAGTTTCTGGCAGAATATTATGCGACACCTGTAAGATGCCACACTGTTTTCGATGTAATATTTTGTTCCAATTTACTGCTTCAAATTCTACCTCCTTTTGCCATAGTATTTCATTTGGAGGAAAAACTGACAGCCGCTGCACTCTAGGAGAAGAACTGGAACTATAAGAACAGTTTATGCTTGCTTTGAGAAGATAGTAGTTGAAAAATCTCCACTTATATCTAGCAAGACCTGATTTTTTTATTTATACAGAATTTAAAGGGCCATGGGATTTGGAACAGTACAAGAAAGTACTGCTACCAGAATAGAAACAGTTGAGGTGTTAAAACAAAAAGTCTACTTTCCAACTGTCAAAAGTTAACTCACTGCATTCCATCAAACCCTGCCTACACCAAATAACAGTATCAACATACCATTAGCCAGTTTTAGTTGAGTAAGTCTCATACAGGTTGTACTGTCCTCTACAGAACAATGTCCTTTTTTACCCTGTTGGATCTCTTCACCCAGAAATCTCTGGGCAAGTAATGCAAGTTTTGTCTTCCGAAATCGATCACCAGTGATATTGTAGATTACGCTTGTGTCGATGATATATGGATGCATCATCTAGGAAATGAAATTACAACAAAATATACAGTTTAAAGGGAATGAACTGTTAAAGTTCAATCTGTTACAAAAATGTTTATTTTGTATCTTCCATCTTTCATATGAAATGTTTTACTTTCTTGCATGTTTTACACACATGGACATATATGAACTATGTAAACTTACGTAAAAGATGATCTTCAAAAAAGAAAAGTGATAGGCCAAGTTACATTTACTAGATAGTTTGAAAGTATCATTTTATATATCCCTTTAAACCAGGAGTGCACAAATGCTAGGCAACAGGTCACCCAGGTAACCAAATCTTGTATGGTGGTGCCTAGAATTTTGAGATGGTTCCTAGATTTCTGAAAAATCTGTGCACCCATCATGTAAGCAATACAGTTATGAACTACAGAAGAAATTAATGTTAACTTACAATAAAAGATATGCTGTTTCTAATTTTTTGGATTCAGTGTAACAATGTGTATCAGCTGAAACTAAAATAAACTGATTCCCTAAACAGAAAAGTTCATGAACAGTACAAAAGAGCACTGTGAACAAAACAGACTTTAATATAAGTACTATGAAGTAAAGTATTGTCACTCAGTTCATATGCAACTGATTGTTTAAATGAAGACAGTACTCTGCAGTTCTCATATGAAATTTGTACTTGAATAACAGTAACAGTACATGTTGCAGTCTCACCATACACATTACCTTGAGTGCTATCAAGTCAAAGTTGAGTGACTGACCAACCAGAATCGCATCTGGAGGCAATAACGCTCTGATACTTTTCTGCACATCTTCCAGTCGGACATCAACATCAACAAGCAGCTCCTTTGTGATTCCAGAAAACTGGGTAAGGTAGTCTGTGATACGATTACGAGGTTTCACAAGCGTCTCGTACACAACCTGTCCCACAAAATCACACAAACTAAATCAAACCTGGTTGTAACAAACAGCATTCACTTCTGTCCACGATCTACCTAATTTGAAAGAACAGGAAGTAAATATGAACACTTCATTTAGTGTGAGATTTAGTAACTTTAAAACCACTTGCTGGTCTAGAATGTGTGAAACATCTTCACTACTTCATTTAAATAAATTAATTAATCACTAATGACAGGGGTCTCAAATTCAAATTATATGTAGGCCAAACCAATAATTTTGAAAATTAAGGCAGACCGTATGTGGTTCAAGCAATAACACGTAAGTATTTTGTCTAAAATTAAACATATCATTAATCTTTAGGTTACATGCATCCTATATGCATGATGGCATTTAAATACCCCTGGGATACAGGCTGACTATATGTATGCCGGTGGAATTTAAACGCTGTGAGTTCTTTCCCTCTCCATGCCATGAAATCATGTAGGGAAACAGTATAGCTCCAATCATTCTTAAGTCCTCTGCATTAGATGAAATTTAGTGGCCAGCTTCATGCTCTGACCAGTTTAGCCCAGGAAAAAACCCAGCTACCCATGCAATATGAGGCTGTCTGCCTTTTTTCGATTTGGTCTTAAAGCATAAAGAACTCCTTACAGGACTGTTTTGCTTTGCTCTGCAGTGTGGTCTTGAGTTTCATCAAGTATCCAGTTGGTGTTTCTAAACAGAAAATACCACCGAGAGACATGAAAGCGCAGTTCAATATAGGAGACTTATATTTCAAATGGTGAAGTTCAATGTAGGGCTTGTGAATAACAAAAGTTTTCTACTGTGTAGTAAGCTACAGTGGGGCGGGGACTGACTGCTTATAAATGACTCCTGTGTTTATTACTAATGCAGGCAGTGTTGTGTAAAATTTCCTTTCAAAGAAATGACCTCATCATAGATCAGACCATACTTTCTGCGCCATAACACTTTCATGTGCAAAAATGTACTAAAACTCTACTGTCTTCATTCTAATAATACATCAAAGAAATCCTTTTATATTAAATTTAAAATGTCACTTGTCTTACATTTAAAACTTTCTTCAATTAATTCTTTATTGTGAGAATTTCTCTTTGCGGTCAAAAACACATTTTAATATTTCTGTCCGGTTGCCTGGGGACGCTTTTCCATTGATATATGGTTCTGATTTCCTCTGTGCAGTGCTGGGTACCCAAATGCTGGTAGTGTTTAGACTACCAGACCAAAGGCTAGAGTTACTAATAAGGAATGTTTATCTTTTCTGTGAATTATTAAGCTGCAACCCTTATCCCTTGCTGAACCTCCAAAGCACATGAAAGTTCTGAGTGGCAACGAACTAAGTTCAAACTTTCTTTGTGCGGATAAAAATGTCAATGAAATCATGTTACAGTGTTTTTAAAAATTCTTAATAAGAAATACAGTTTTCTTCATTTATTCATTTTGAGCACTTCTGTGTGCTTTACTTGCGCAAACAGGATGCAATTTTTTAGAACTCTGTGTTTAGGACTGCCTTACAGCGACACTGGATCTCTTCTGAAGAGAAGGAAAGACATATGGTTTTGACAAAGATAGGGAACTATTGTCACCCATGGTTATGACTCATGAATAAGTGAATATCAAATCTGCTAACAGAAATGTCAAACCAAACACCCAAATTAGATGAAATAAACTCCAAATACACAAGAATATGGAACTTTATTATGTGTATTTTGGCAGTAAGGATACATGATAACTTGATAAAGTACACTGCGAAAAGTGTGTTTCATTTTCTACAATATGGAAGTAACTCCACTTTATCTCTTCCGGATCAAATAATATTAAAGTTTTTTGTAACAAATGTCCAAAAATTTAAATCGCCAACGCAGAGAATGTTGTACCTCAGACCCTGCCAACTCAATTTAAGTTCCACGACATAATGGTTAACAATATCACAAACTTTTAACAACAAAACTGAAATATGTTACAATTACTGAATTTAAAATTTTAATGCATTGTTTTATCTTTGCTGATATGTTTTGTATGTTACCATCCAGGAATAGTACACCTCTTTGAACGTACATGGTCAATGAAGGAAAACGTTTTTAATTCTGCAGATTCAAAAAGAATTCTTTGATGCTGTACTTGGTCACATTCTATAATTAGAATAGACTTAGAGTAAGGGCCCCATGAAATTAACTGGCAGGCCTCATCCGGCCTCTGGGCTGCAAGCATGAGACCCAGGTTTAGGAGCACTGGCTACGCTTGTGACATCAGCATATATTCGGAAATGGGCAGGCAAAATGCAACACAGATAATGACAGATACATACGCAATACTCCTAGGGGAGTAGAAGGGGCAGACCACAAATTTCATATGGTTAATTTTTCCTCTTATTCAAATTTATTTCATTGTCTGCACACAAGAATTATCATGTGCTGCAGAACTGTCAGACAAAATCCTCAAGTAATGCTCTGAATGCTCTGGCAATAAATACGGTACTGAAACCAAATACATGTATGCTACAGCAAGAAATGACAACAATGACCAGGAAATAAAAATAAGACATATACATATTGGTACATATGCATAAACCACAGACAGAATGCACCTTCTGTGATCAATACTGGAAAGCCCCCAAACCTGCCATAGTGTTTTATATAACAACGCTGTCCTATAAGTAATGGGCAAACAAATATCAAGCCCTGGTATAATGACACCACTGCTGAGGAATGGAAAGAGCACGTGAGGAACAATGACAGACGGGGCAGAATGACTGATACTTAATTAGTCGAACTTTTACATGGCCACTGGAATTATTTGTTCACCTGCTGGATCTGAGTACTATATACTGAATATATATGTCATTCCGTCATCTTGTGGTAGCAAAATGTACAACTGAAAATTTCAAGATTTTTTGAAAATGAGTGCAATGGAGCACTGTCATAAGTTCACACAATGAGGCAGACCAAACTCACAAGCCAGTCAAATGATTTGCCTTGAAATGAGCACTGGCCAGTTGCAGGATCATGCATATGGTTATGTGTGTACACTCATACAAGAAAAAACTGCAAGAACTATAACATTTCAGTGCTCAAAGTGTACTGTCAGCCTGTGTACAGAGTGTGTTTTCATGTTTACCATACAAGGGTAACTTCTAAATCAGAGTTCAGCTGCAAAACAGGATGGAAAAAATTTCTAGAAATGTATGTGCTGTACAACTGGATTCATAAACATAACACTCTATTGCAGTTCAAGAGTCAATTAACTCTTTACGAAATGATTTTCATACTAGTAGAGAAACACAGCTGAATTCAACAACAGCATTTTCTTTCAAATACTTTTCAACAGAATATTTTTGCATGAAAAGCTCCAAACATATACATACACAAATTTCACTACACTGTTTCCACTGTGCATTTTTATTGCGTTACTAACTAGAAAAGTGTACATACCAAGGGGTACTTTATCTCACCAGTGGCATCCCAGCCTTCGGTGTAAACTCTCTGTCCCTCATGATGGTGGTGCGTATGCCACCGAAACATGTCAGAGTGACTGTGATCCTCTAAAGATTTTGTGTCACATATATTAAATCTGTACATTACTGTGCATACTTTTCTAGTTAACATACATACAGTTTCTTCAAGGCCAATACCATTGCTAATTAAAACATTCAGGCAGCCCTGAAAGTGGTTGATTCTACATCAATCTGCACAAAACACAAGGAATACTGACCTCATATTTTAAAATTTTCTAAAAATCATTTGTACTCAGGGAATCTGGAGAGACTTTCACAAAGTATGAGCCTCTAGGCTGATTACTGTTTGAAGTACCGAATATCAGTCAGTCAAATTCATCCTGTACATGACTCTTTCAAACACAGCACCTGTTGGCATTTAAAGGTACAGAAGTCAATGACAGCTTGTTTTAAAGCTGATGTAATGTGATACCAAAATACATGTTTATCTACTTCATACAAGCAAGTGGAAATAAAAGTATGCACTGAGACAGTTCTGGCCACTATGCACACACAACTGAATGTGTATTTTAATGTATGCTGTTTCCTTGCACGATGATCTGCCACTGTTACAGTGAAATGAAATTTCATTGAAGCAAATTCCTGGGGGCCAGAATTGGTCCTGCATAGGTCACCACACTCTGGTAATTGCCACAAGTGCCATCACATGATCCATTCCCAAGTTATATTGAAGCCATATTCATGAGGGCACAGATTCAAAAATCTTAACCTCATTTGTACCATGCAGATATGTCAAAACTGATGTAACATATCTTCAGCACTCTATCATGTTGCTGTTGAGGACATGCAACTTGATGTTCTTGAAACAGGTATACAAGTAGGTCACGTTTTAGACAGTCTGCTGTATTATTTTGGCTCTACTGTCACCTGACAAACAACTGTGCCAGTGGAAGCTGTGGACTTCATCCTGCATGAGAAACACACAGTTCTCTGCAAAGTCACAAATAACTAGACACTTTTGTGGTGCCAAGGTTTCTTTTAACTTCATGTTTAGAGGAGCTATGTTCTGTGGCTACGAACAAATGTTTCTCCAATGCAGATATTTTCCAGTAGGGAATGTACAAAATCAGCAGTGCACTTTTCAACTGCTTTGAGAGTAGCTCCATTAACTCAACCCCACTGCTTGTATGATATGGCATCTACTAGAGCTTCCTCACACACAGATTCTTGTTGTCTTTTTCACTTCAGATATCCTCTTTTCTTTTTTTTGGGCATGCTACAGCTAACATGACTAAAGTCACAAATATCCATATACCACTGTTTCAGCGGGACTTCTGTCTTTTCCAGTTTGGCACAGCTAATATGACGGCCCTTTCTGCCAAATTTGTAGCGATGTGGCCCATGCATACAGTTGCATTCAACTTTTCCTGAATTTTTATAACATGCCAAATCACAGGAAGGAAACAATATGAATTTTTCTACCCTTGTCCTTAGCACTCCCAAATGCTGAAGTATGTCTAGGATGTTACCAAAATGTACTTCCCAGTCTTTGCTTCTGTCTGACTGCAGACTGCTCTGTTTTAAGGTAAAAGGTAACAACAGTTTCCCCTGCACACAATATGAAGGCATATAGCGGGATTAAAGATACAGCTCCATCCACTCTTAATCTTGGCACTAGATATGTTGAATGGTCAATTCCATGCTCCGGCTACTTTATCCCTACGCAACAACCCCGGTTCCCAGGCTTTGTGGGCCCAAGAGCTGGTCTAGACATTTTGGAAAGAGAAAAATCTCTTTTACCTGCTAGGATTTGAACCACAGACGGTCCAGTCCACAGCCACATCTCTAAACTGACTATGCTATCCCAGGTCCTTCAACTGTAAGGAGCTGTATGTGTATTTCTTCACTTTATCCTTTGTGTATTTCAATACTGCCACTTATTGTTAGAAGCTGGGCTGTTGCAGTCAGTACAGTGACTAGGCTGCAGGCTGGACAATTTGGCAGTCAATTTGCAGCGGCAGCAAGAGATTTTTCTCTTTTCCAAAATGTCCAGAATGGCTCTGAGTGCCATCCAGCTGCCTGTTCAATGGGCACCAAAGGCTCCCCTCCCCCCCAAGGGTAAAGTGACCAGGGCGTGAGGCTAACCGCACGTCTCCATCTAACGGTCAGGTTAAGAATGAGTGGAGCTACACCTCCACTCCCTCTATATAACTTCATAGTTAATTTCTTCTTTGCTACTGGACTCTGCCCAAGAGATGTCAATGTTACACTCAATTGTGGCAATGCCAGTTCCTTCACTACCTCTGAAATGACTTCAACACTACCCCAATTACCTAGGTCACTGCAAGTAGGGCCACCTTTTTCTGACCTACAAGGTGTGTGCTACACATGCCTGATGCAGTTGGCAGTTCCTGTACCCATGGATGCATTTTTTTCTGATATGTCACATTTTAAAGTAAGACACAGCCTTAAGAAATAATTTTAATACTGAACTGCAGACACTTCCCTTTCTGCTTTTCCTACTCAGCACCTCTAAAATTGTTTCTGTCTCCTTTTTCCTATTTTCAGACTTTCCAATCTCAGACACTTCCTTAAAATGTAATTATGCAACCAATACTGCAGCTGATATGGAGTTTTCCAGGAATACTGATATGGCATGGACCTGCCCATGTAACCACACTGCAGCATACAGGATGTACCATGTTTTTTTTTCCCACAGTGTTTTGAGCATCATCCCATGCCATTCTAAGAGACATTCTGTACGGCAGAAAACAAGGATTCTTATGTCACTTTCATCTTTGTGCCATACGATTGAAAACGCGTGAAAATGAGGGTCAAAAAATTAACTGTGTCTACTTATACACAAAATTAAAAAAAAAGTACTGTAACATAACACAAGCTTTAAAATTAGCCCTTGTTAAGCTCTTGACCTTAAACACTTCCAGAGATGCTGTGCTCAAAACAGCTGCATGCAGATAAATCCAACCAAATTATGAAAACTCTGAGATCTGGTACCTCAAGAAATATCTCACCTAGAGGTCTCAAACCTGATGACACTTAGCTTCTTCAGATGCCCCACAAGTACACAAAGTGGGGCCTCTGCCCCCGCGCTTTTGCTGTCATTTGACATGGACTTAATCTACAAAAAAATTTAAATCAAGGACAATAATGGCTGGCATCATATTATCCAAATGATGCGTAGCGAACTTCGTAGGACGGAAAAAGTAACATGACTGACACATTCAAAAAGAAACTGAATGGTTTTATTTTTAAAGAAAAAACATATCTGTGATGTGTAAAAAGGCTAGTGCTTACCTCCAACTGTTCATTAACAACTGATATTCTAGTGACCTCCAATTCTCCAGAAGTGGTACGACACATTTCACAGTCCAAACTGAACATTGGAGAATTGTGAGTTACTTCATGGTACAAGTCCTTTGTGAAGACAAAATCTGCATATCTGTCAAAGCAATAGATCAGCTTTTGAGACATGGAAGCTGTATAAATAATACTTAATATGAAAATGGCAAGAACAAATTCCTGAAATATGCTATACACTAACACAAGTCCAGCCTAGAACACAGTCACAAACTAATCATGAGGTCACAGATGAATCACATCAACACCAATTCTTTACTCTAGCATGAAAATGAATTTATGCAGAAATGAATACACCACATGTAAAAGATAAAGTGAGAAGCTAAAGTTCACCCTATAACAGGCCATGAAGGCTCCAAGGGGGAGTAGCGGTATAGCCCTACTTCTTCTTTAACCTTGGTGCTAGATGGGGGTGGGTGGTCAACACCACTCCCCTGCCACTTTACGCCCAGTAAAGAGACCCAGTACTCACTGTACAGGAGGCTGGGTGGGTCCCAGGGCCAGTCTGCACAAGTGCTGAAAATCTCGCCCACCAGTGGGACCTGATCCCTGGAATGTCCAGCCCACACCAAGTCACTATACAGACTATACTGTCCCAGTCCAAAATGCACCACATGTGACACATACAAAAAGTATATATGACTCAATGAAAATTAGAAGCTTGTGAACTGACAGACACAGGAGCTACAAATGGTTTCCACAACCCATATGGAGCACTGGGAGATGTTAAACACATGATATTCGGCTGCAGTACAGGTCAGAGAGTTAACTTAAAATGTGAGAAATGCCTGATGATAAAAAAATTATTTTCCTATTAATTACAATTACTGCAGGATGTGCCTGGTATGAACTGTAGTCATCAGTACAGTTCATACGAGGTACACTGCTCTCAAACGTGGATCCATATAATAAACACACTCCACAATAACCAACAGTGTATGCAGTAAGTAACTTATACTTCTAGTGATGATAACATTAGTACAAATGCAATTTCAATAGCATCACAACACTAACAACAGACAGATCAATGTCTACATTCACCAGCATTCTCAATATTAGTGTAAACCAATACAATGAAGGACGGTTATGAAGACAGTCTTACATAATATGACAGTGAGATGTAAAATGAGATAACAGAGTGTACCTGATAAGAATGGAAAACATTTAAATAATTTACTAATATATACAGTACACAACTCACGTTTTAATGTTTCGTGATTATTTAACCTAATTTTAATAATGACCAAATTATGCTGCATTTAGAATAGCCTGTGATAAAGACAACACATATTTAAACTGAGAAGGGTACTATCATAGCAAAATATGGCACAAGTATGATACAGTGAAAGAATTTTCACAATAATTGTTGTATGTGCCTGGCATATACAGTAATAAACTTTAGACAAACATGACACCAACATACACTATGCAACAAATTAAAATGCAGCTTATTTATTGACTCACTGTAACATACAATCATACTTACATCATCCAAAATAATGAAAACATTCTGAATATCAAATATGTACTAGTTAAGTGTTCATTTTACTGAAAATTAATTTACTAAAAACCTGAAGTAACAAAACAAATAAGTTCACAGTGGACTGACCTTCATCTCTTTGTAATATGTGCTGTGGTTGCCTACCATAACGCTGAAGATTTAAATGTGTATGTATGCCTGAAAATGTTTTACAACTGATACAGGATACTTGTATTGTAAATTTACCTTGCACGAAGCTTCCCTTTCAGTGGCAGAGGATAATTCTCTTCAATAAGTTGGGAGGCTGAAAGAAGCAGCTGTGTGCGGGAGAAGTGATCAGAAATGGGTCGAGAAGCCTCACCTGAAGTCCAGGATGACTCAATAACAGGGAATATAGCACGCATCACTTTAAATAAATCTTCTTTGTGTTTCATTGCAGCCTCTAAACTGCCAAACTCTGAAGAAAAGAAATAATTATGGGTAAAACAGAATAAGCTTAGCAATGGAGAACATCAGTTTATGTTACTAACAATCTGAAACTAAAGCACACACCTATTGCTGTCATACTAGACTACAATTGAACCTTCCAACCACATCCTGCACTGCAACTGCCCCCAGCGCATTAGCAAAAGTACATAATTTCTTCAATCACTGTCCTACTGATAACAGCATTGCAGTCTGCTAGTCATCTCACTAGCTCTTCTCTTTCAAGCTACCATATCAAAAACCAGCACAAAATGTAAGCTTCTTTCAATCCAGCAAAAGCTTTACATCATAAATATGGCGGATAGTACTTAGAATTTTCCTTCCAAACAAATATTGCTTAACTTTGCAGCTCTCTGTCAACTTAGAATATAAGATGCACTACTCAGTCTTTATGTGAACAGGAGTGCTGGAAGAAGGTGAAAACAGTGAAGGTAGAAAGAGACTTTATGGAACATTTTCAACAAGAACAGGCTCTTCACCTACCAGTTGTGCCTGTAAAAGTAAAATCTTGCCTTGCATTTAAGAATGTATCAAAATCAGTGAAGAATTCAAGACAAACTCTATGCTCTGATGGTGATAACTAATAATTTAATGCAGAATTTTTATGGAATGAGATCCTGGAAAGGTGAATACCAATTTCACTACACAATTAGAAGATAACAACAGGTTTTCAGACTTACCCTTGTAACATGTTTTCCTGCTTATTTAGCCTAATCTGTTACATTTTCCCTGGCCAGTGCATCAAACTGACCACTCACCTCAATCTACTGACAAGTTTAAGAAACAGTGGAGCTACGCATCTACTCCCCCTGTATGCTTTCACTGTGTTAACAGGAACATTACTCAAGTGCTGTCGTTACTATTATTGTTACTACAATAAATAAGTAAATAAATAGACATATATAAAAAAGAAACTCCTCATTCCATGTTGGTGTAATTAACTTTCAATCCAGTAGTATGCATCCCCACCGGACTTGTATCAGTTCTGTCACCATCCCATGTTCCTGCCAACAGGCTGCATGTGGTATGACCAAGTAATTTATGGACTGTATTTTTTGACTGTGATAACTGCAGTTATGCTCTATCACATTCTGTCCTTGAGGAGTTCCCTTGCGACTCAATGCTGCAAGTCCAGCAACCGTACCACTGCAAACATTGGCAGAAGTGATTGTTTTTCAAACTAGGCAAGTGCAGTTGGGTATTGTTCCTGAATTATGGTGATGTAATCAACTCCCCTCCACTTCACTAGCACTTCTGAGATTTCTAGAATAGAAGAAGACAAACAGGGAGCTATGGGTCTTTCTGAAGTCTTTCCTGAAGCTCCTAAAGCGCCACTACTGCGTTCTGCGGCAAGTGGACACAAATTCAGATCTTGCATCAAAATACATGGACATCCAAGTGACATTACCATCTCATTATCTGAGTTACTATCGCGATGCACCTGTTTACATGAACAAGGTCCTAGACATACATCACATTTTCATCCATCTTGCTGGTGCCCTGATGTCCTGAACACTCAGGACTGTTAACTGTGTCACTTCACTTTTCAACTTAGAAAACCAATTAAATGTCGGAGTGCTGCTTTCTTCTACAAAACCAATTAACATCACATATGCTTCTGTAGCCTTACAAAGGGCACATGGTGGCACAGTTGGTTGAGGCACTGTGCTACAAGCTGGCACATCGCAGGTTCAATTCCTGATGGTGTAATTGGAATTTTTCACTGCTATAATCCTTCTGGCCACACTATGGCCCTGGGGTCGACTCAGACTCCAACAGAAATGAGTACCAGGAATATTTCCTGGGGGGGGCAAAGGCAGCCAGTGCATAGGGCTGACAACCTTACCACCTTCATGTGCTGACTGTCTTGAAATCTGGGAGCCTCAACCTCCTGAAACCCTCAGGATATGTCCAGGTCTACACAGGGATTGCTTTACCTTGCCATAGTTTGAAATCTTTCTTTGCTAGAACAAAAACTGCATAGGGCACAACATGTAGCATCACACAGATCACTTCTGAGTAACAAAAGCTACAACCCTGAAAACAACGGCAAATGATAAAGCAGATTCAATTTTACCTCTACACAGCGCAGGAATTTTGTCCTAACTGCGGTAATGTCATACCGCAGCCAGCCAAGAAGCTGACCCGTTATAGTATGTACCTGCTGATCAGTTCATCAGAACTGCTGAGACCATACTCGGCTTTAAATTAAACTTGATACTCTCCAACCTAACCCACAACACTCCCTGGTTTAATATATAGATTTAGCTATGTGAGTGACTATGTAACAAAGTGTTTCTACAGAAACTGAGAAGCAAACAAAGATATGCACATGACACACATAATTATTTTTGTGTCTATCAATGAAAATTCATTCCAATATGAAACATGCCTCAACACATGATAATGATGTAACTCACCATTCAGCAGCTTATGCTTCTGTGTCCCGGTCAGAGGGACTGCTGCCAGCTCTTCAACAAGGCTTCCATTATATGCCAGAGGAGTTATAACTTCAACTCTGTGCATGAAGATGTCTGCAACGGCGGGCAAGAGACTCTCATGAGCTTGGAAGTCATAAAGTGAAAGCCCTTCAATCAGCACGACCACTGTATGACTTACACGGTTATATTTCTGTAGTTGGCACCACCTGAAAATAAGTCACTACATTACAACACAAATGAATGCAGTATGTCTGTTTACGACTCCGATCACTCAAATATGGTGTATGTTTGAACCACAGTATTTGTTTTTGGCTAAAAAACCACTTTTCTGAAAATACAGTGTAGAATATGCACTGTGATTATGTAACATATACTTTTCCAACCAAAAGTTTTTGTCTTGTTTGATGAATGTGTTGCCTCAAACATTCCAAAAGATGAAGGTACCAGGACTAACCAATTTGGAGGAACATTCATGCTGGATGTCTCCTTTCATACCAAAACCACAGAACAATATGGGCTCGATACTCGCAACAGACTAGTCACTGTGTGTCCAAAAGAAAAGGTTCTTCAAATAATAATGTTAAAGGTCTCAACATATGTATTTGTCCTCAGTTCTGCCAAAATACACAATAACTGCAACTACAAAACAAAATGAATCTCAGCACCTGCTTGACAAAGAACTGCTGAATAATATCAACATGTAATCCAGCATACACCCTATATACATGTAAGTATCTTTGCATTAAAAATTTCACCAAATTTCTCAAAACTGACTTTACAATGCCCCCAAAATATATGGTATATGAAACATCATCTTGTGACACCTTTAATCCACTGAATGGTAAAAAAAATACAGGCTTAGAGGAGTTAATTTACAGCATGAAGTAAAGTGAGACACAAGTCGACACAGCAATCCAAAACTTGTTATTGGTAGCTCAGTTATGCTGACTGAGAGGAGAGCATATTGAAATGAACAGCAATTTGGACATTAATATAGCCTATTTTGCAGCAACTAATTACAGGGAAAGTCAATCCTTACCCTAAAAATAAAAACCAAGTTCACAATAACATTATTTAGATCAAAAAGTAAAGTTTAAAAATTACTTAGACTACGTGAATATAGCGTACAGCTCACACAGTACTGTCAATAATATTCCAGAACCAAACTGACATGCACTGCTTCAATAATTAATAAAATATCTGTAAGTGATGATACACATTTCATAAAGAAACTATTTTATGTCAGAAGAATATTAAAGCTGACAATATCATGAAGAAATTCTTAATACGAATGATCTCTTCTGGGATGTGATACCAGTGGATGGTTAACTTTGTACTGAAGAATCTTGTTAACAGCCATTTTCTTGGACAATGAAGGTACAGGTAGAAGGTTCCTCCAAAATCTTGGCAAACAACCACCAGACAAGACTACATTCTCAACACAGTCCCTGCCAGGCAAGATGCAGTTCAGTCCTGATCTGAGGGTTTTTTCTTTTTTTTTTCCTTTCTTGGCCAGAGGGGGGGATACAAAATTTCAAGGCATTTTTAGAATACCATCTTCCAATAAGGTGATACAACTATACACTCCTCAAAGTATGCAAGGCAAGGAAAAATAGCCATCACAATAGGCTAAATTCAGAACTGCCATGGAAAAAGAACTGAAGGCTGCACCCTACTAGGAAGAGAATTCAAATGGCTCAGGGTAAGGATGATGGCATGGGATTCCAAAAGAAATGTGCAATGTCAGGAAGTGTGTTAATATTCACTGCCTTAGAAACCCCAAGTCTCATGATATTCTTACAAAGAAGCAAACGCTTCAGATGTGATGCTGTGTCGTTGGGCAAGTGGTTCCCAGTGTTTAAAAGGACACAGCATCACATCCAGAAAACTTTAATTCTCAACCACACTACTGTCAATATCTCAAATCTCGCAGGCAAATGCTTCCATAACTGCAGACACTATATAATGTAAAAATGAAGAAAATGTACTTTCAGGACAAGTCAAATATATTTTGGCTTATTTTCCTGTACTGTCATGGCAGTGACTACCATGGAATGGACATCCAAGAAAATGCGGGTCAATATTTGGCAGGGACAAGAGGTTTATCTCTTCTCCAAAGCATCCAGGCCAGCTATGAGCACTACCCAGCTTTGTGTTTAATGGGAACCGGGAGTCTTTCTCAGACATAAAGTGACAGGGACATGAAGCTAACTATTCATCCCCACCTAGTGCCAAGATTAAGAATGAATGGAGCTATATCTCCATTCCCCATATGTCTTCTTGGTATGCACAAGGACATCGTTACTGTTACTATCAAGGCAGCAAGCATTATTACGAGTACAGTCAATTAAATAAAATTTGTTACTGAACACATTTCCAAGTTAACAAACGGCATGTATGGGACAAAGTTGACGGCACGGCTGCTTGTCCAGTGGTCAAATGGGTTAGCTTAAAAGTTTCAAGTTAGAGCACTCAGACATGATATTAATGGAACATATTACATGTCCATCTTTTAGGTGTGGGTTTCCAGAAGTATCTTCCAGATCTATATAAAATGATTAACATTCAATGATAAGTACTTATGTCACACATTCACTAAGCAGCAACATTACATGCAAATAAGAGACTGTTCCCTCACTGTAACCTACTTGCTGCTATAAGGCACTGCAAACTGTATCAGCTTCTTTTCATATTAAATTAGCAACCCAGTCATAATGGTCAACATATTTTTCACATCTCACCTTGATGGCTGATAAGGTGAATGATGCCCAAGCATTGAAAACATTAACAAATGTTGAACATCACTAAGAAACAAAGGAGTGCGCTCCTCTTCCTTCATCGTAAGCGATGCACACTCACCCATCTCCTTTAGTCGAAATCGTGGTATACACTACAAAAAAGAAGGACACTTAACTCACACATTTAACTCACATTATATTAAAACTCTTCAGAGTGGTACTCATTGCTGAAAACATACCTTCAGTTGGTTCTTCCTTTCTCTGAGCTCACGTTTCAGTTCTGCAAGTTCTTCACCAGCAAGCCGAACTTTCCCACTCTTTCCTATCAGTGCGTGGTCAGAGAAACCTGGCGGTAAATTATTTGGACAAAACGACACAGGCTCAAAATTACAGCATGGTTCTGGAGACTCCACTGCTGGATTGGAGACATTCTGAGAACTCTCAGACACACCGTTCAGTTTTACATCCTGCTAACATGATTAAAAAGAATACAGTGATTACCAAACCATGGTCCATGGAACACCATATTTGCAATAACATCACCAGACTAACAAAACTTCATTCAAGGGACAAAGATTTATGAAGTTTGAGAAAAAGTGTTCAAAAAAGAATTTTCTGATGTCCCATCTTGTTGTGTTGCATAATATTAATCAATTTTTCCAGTCAATCACAACTTTTCATTACTATTATTATTATTTGGCTACATGTTTTGTCCCACGAGTGGCCTCAGCAGGCACACAATACAAAATCTAAAAGAAAGGTGTACAGGTTGAGGCTTCCATTTTTTACATAAAAGTGCACGATAACAGAGGTTTTGCAAGCATAAACTATACTATAAAAGGTACAGTGTGCAAATAGTGATATACTAAAGCTGTGTAACTATAATATAATTTTTTAACAATTACTGAAGTCACCACAGAAGTTTGGTTCTAACTTGAGGATTGATGGGACAGCAGTGGTAATTGTCAACTTCAACTTTATATGATCACTTTGTTCTGTGGTCCACAAAACACAGCGTTCCTACCCTTTATCTCATGCCACATGGTCACCAATACAGACTTGTAAAGCTCAATTATATATTTGTTCTACGTGTCAGATTGTAGCATGTGGTAATGTTCAAATGGCCTAGGACAAAAATAATTAAGACTTCACACTCCTATTCTTCTGGTTTTAGGAAATGAAATTATATACTAGGCCCCACGCATCTCACACATGACTCATACTTTCACTTACAACTACTGGAAAACGTGGAGCTTGGTATACCATGATAAGCTGATGCCACACAGCAGAACACTTCTTTAGTGTTGCTGACTTTATTACTTAATTAAAGATGCTGTTACCACTGCAGAGTCTATATCGCATGGAACAACATGGTAAAATGATCAAGTGGAGAAAGAAATGGAAATAAGACAAAAACGAGACAACAGAACACCTTAGACAGTCAGGATAGTACATAATCAAGGTTGGATTCAAACTAAACACCTTGTTGAGCAGCTGTTCTGTAAAAAGAATGGCGGGTGAGGGCATTCAAAGCCTCATACTCACACCTTCTCAAACTCAGATAAAAATTACTTTACTTTGTAAATTCATTATTTTAGTATACAGAATAAACTTTGTTCAGTATGAAAATGTCTGTGTGCTTCGTTATGCACAATGACACACACCTGGAGACAAAAAAATAACATTCACTCTGACACCAACTGAGGAATCTCCAGAAACACTGCTCAAGAATGTTACTGCTGTACAAATCTGCTTGTCTGCTCAGTAAGTGGGACCAATGCACGTCATGTATTAAAATTCTGTGGGTTTTATTCTTGTCTCTGAGCTCAGCAAAACACATTACTTCATATGACAGAAGTCAAATATGTGAAGACTCTATGCTAGCAAATGCATTGAAGCAGATGTAATAATATCAATCCACAATTGCAATATTCATAATTTACTATGGCGGTGGCTCAGTTTGGAAGTACCTTCTAATCCACGCCACACAGACTTGCACTGTGTCTGCTTCTCTTTAACAGATGTTCACATTGTGATTCCACCTGTGCCCAGGGCTTCGAGTCACTTGCTTCCCATGAATTTTTCAACTAATATTTTTTGTGTATTTGTATTTCTTGTTTTCCAAGCAGGCTGATAAAGTCTGTAACTAAGCTTTGTGATTTATCAGTACGGTACACTAGACTTATGGTGGACTCTTTATGAGAGACATCTTGCCATGATGAAGATGCACAAAGTAAACGGGTGAAGGCCATCAATCAAAACTGCTTCCCTTACAACGTCAGGGAAAGGACGCCTATATAACAACAGTCCAACAAGGGGCTTAAGAGCTCTTGTTACATTTACATTACACAACATAATGAACAAAACATCCTAAATTAAAAAAAAAAATAAGGAAAGGTTTTTAACATCCAGAAAACCCTCTAACTCAGAACATAATTCACATTATCACAAAATCACATGATGTCCCCATCAAGGCCAAACAACAACACATTACAGAATCTTCACTTTCACCCAAAAGTACTAGACATTGATTTCAGCTTTCAGGTATTCAATTTTCAACCCATCTTTTTAATACTTCACGAGGAACTCATATCTGCTCGAAAAAGTTCAATGACTTTAGCTTACCTTATGAGAAATATAAACTTCAGATCTCAACTATAAACCGATATGAACAATCATTTTACATCATTTACATAATAACTTTTATCTGGTATTTCATTCTCACCTGATGATGGTTTTTTGTACTTAAGCCAAAGCATGTTGCACTGAAGTTACATAATGACATAACACTTCGCTGTAATAGACAGCCTTCACCTCTTTACTTTGTTGTGATGGACAATGTTCATTGCCGAGGGAATTTTAATACATACCATATGTAAATTCCATCTGCAAATGACTTGTTTGAACTACAGTCACAGACACTTCCATGTTCATTTTCCATTTACTGTATTTTCCAGACCTAAAGACAGGCTTTTCTTCCTGGAAAACACTGTATAACATTCTCCTAACCGTAAGTACATAAGTACATCAATATGACCTTCAAAACAACTCAGACTGCTACATTTGCTGATGGCATAATCATGGTCATCACATGAATTGTCTTCGGAGGGACAGAAACATGGCTGCACTATTCCTTACACTAGGTGTTCACTAGCATGAAGTAATAATGAGCGTATTGAAAATAACTTTTTTAAAATGTGCAGTAAACAGATGATGATTTTGTACACAGCAAGTTTCAAACTAAATGTGACGAAGTTGTGAAACAGCTTGATAACAGGATAGCACAAAGGCACTGTGGTCCAGTAAGTGAGAAAACTGTATGTAAATGGAGAAAGTATGCAGGATGGTTAGTTAAGTTTCAGGAGAATTCACTTTTTTTGTAAGCATACTGCAAAATGGCCTGACCTAGACGCACAGGTGATGAACTCGATAACAGACCACAGACACAAAATAAATTTCTGTCTACAAAATGACCATTTTTAAAGCAAGGAGATAGGTGGCTGCACACAACAGCACTGATTTTGTCAGGAAAACTTCTTGATACTACAGGTTGATGAAGGGGCATAGACTGTGGAACAACAGACAGTTGCAAAGTCTTTCAAGAAACATGAGATCAGTAATGCCTGTGATCATCCAGAGAATTTAATGTTTGAAAAAAGTGGAATAACAACAGCAAGTGTGATAATAGTGATTACTTTATGGGAGTCTATGACTCATACAAAACTTCGCATTGCACTACCATTTTGTCAAGTAAGTATTTGTGAATTCGGGGTTCAATGCTGGTAAAATATTTTTCCCCTAAATTCGCCTTCCAAAATGTTGGCATATATTATGGTCTGTAAAATATGGTAGTTCAAATGGTCAGGCCCTAATTTCCATCAAATAAAAAAAAATGAAAATACCTGCCAATATAATAACAACCAATCACCTCAAGACTGGAATAAAATGATGTATGATAAACATCACTCAGAAAATTTAAAAGGTCTAACGTAATTTCAGTGTAATGAATCAGCCAGCACAGAATTCGTTATCAACTGGGTAAAATAATATTGAAAATATAAAAGTTTAGTGGTTCTATAAACGAATCTGCAACAATTAATCGTTCATCCAAGCATTCAATGTTTCAACGTTTCATGTACAACACAATACTACATACCACTGCAGTTTCACGGTCCTTCTTATAACGTTTTCTCCTGTGTTCTTCTCGAGGCACAAATACACCACTGCTACTGTCACCATCTGAACATTTGCTTTCCCCTCTACTTTGAGGCATCATAGCTTTGGCCTAAAGTCACAGAATAAATATCTAAAATTCCATAAACTCACCACAGAGTATTAAGTATACACACTTTATTATAATCAAAAGAAAATGTTTGGACATCTACACATCATTGTGCGTGCAGGTAAACTCTCACTGACCTCTCTGTCCTTATCATTTAACTTTGCAATTTCCAAATATGCAGCCAGTTTCTTCTTTTTCCTTTGTACTCGCTCACACTGCTTTGATGTAAGCGGCTTCATTGCTTTATCTGCATCTGCTGTTACACCTTCTAACATCCACACTTCACGTCAGCTACTGACACAAAGAACCGCAGTTAGAATTGCTTGGTAAAATTATATAGTTTTCAATGTACAAAATATTATGCCTTACACAACTAAATATATGGAGCAGAATCATTCTTGAGAAGCTAAAGCCACTCATATACTCCAGAAAGAGAGAAGTCAGCACCATGTACTAAAAGCTCACCATCAGGCTCTATATTATCTTTTCATCCATGACTAGATCTTCCATACATTCTCTTCCTTTCCGACTTTATGATGAAACATTCGTACATACTGGTCACCTCTCCCACACCCTACACATATAATTCTTTGATTTAATCATCCTAAATATCTAGTGGAAAGCACAAGTAATAGAACTCTTCATTACACACACAGTTCCATTCTCCCACCACAACAAGTTAAATCAGTAACAAAAACACATGGACAGTGGGAAAAAAAATTATATCAGAAATTGTATTTGGAACCAAATTTTGAGATGAGGAAATGGCTGCAAAATCACCTAAACATAGCACAAACTGTTGAAACATGTGTTCATCATTACATTATATTACTGAGACTGCGTAAAAGGTAAAGTTGTCCCTGTGCATGTTATGAAGGCTGATGTGGAAGTGAAGGTATGGCTACACAAATTCTTAACCTTAGCACTAGTTGCACATCAGCATGCCACAAACTGCAATCAACAACCAGTGGTGCTATATCAGGGTTTGCCTGCACATCAATTTTTATTTCACCATCTGCTTATGAGTACTACTATGGTAGTTTCCTATAATGTTGGTGTCGAGTGCACACCACTTCTGTGTTTACACCATATTCTTGTATCACATGCAGCGATGGAAATATGCTATTTCTGCTTTATGGTAAGTACCTATGTCACTTTTCCGACAAATCACATGCGGATCAGTTATTACTGTAGAATCTGCTACAATAACACAGCGTTTATGGCTGGAAAAAATACAGCAGTTTGGACTCCAGCTAAACCCCACTGTCCAGCACACAGCCTGATTATTATACAGACTACACTAATTTGGAGGCACATCCCTCAGTTTTATGGGCATTACGGACAGTGTGTTCCTCCAAAACGTCTGTACCCCACGTACCAGACTACATCACGTCACAGCCCACACGACCACAATATGATCCTCACAGACATAAAAATCTCCACTCTAAAAGCATGCATCTACGACATCCGAACCAAACCAACGCAACTGAATCAAGACAATAATAATACTCTTGATAATCACGCAAGTAGTCTGGTAATGACGTCGTGTCGACCTCGAAAGTTTCCACAGAGACTGGAATCTATATGAGCACCGCTGTTGAAACGTCAAATCCCGCAAGAATATTCTATTTCCATATTAAACACACATGTGTGTTTGTATATTGTCATAGTTTATATATCTGCACCTACTATACAAACTGCTAAGAATCACGCCCTAAAATGGAATAACTTACATCATGTGTCCACAGGTTAGGTTATGTTGCCCGAATGGATGTACTGCCGAATTCTGGGAAAACATGCCGGCCGCCCGCACCAAGTATCTGCACTGTCTCCCGTGTGTGGCGCTCATTCTGGCCAATAGTCACTGCACTGTCGCCCGTATGTGGGGCTACTGGCGCTCATCACTGGGCTATATGACTACCGACCGATATGAAAATTCAAAACAGACACCTGGGCTATCGATGCGAAAACTGAAAACAAACACCTGGGCTATCAACGCGAAAACTCAAAACAAACACCTGGACTATCGATGCGAAAAATGAAGCTCATCATCAGTGATCCCTGGGCTGCGTACCGCGACCTCGACGCGCACCGTTACACGCATCGTACCGTCAACCACAGCATAAGCTTCGTTGATCAGCGTACGGGCGCTCATACAAACACCATCGAGTCCCCCTCAACCGCAAGAGGGACTATATCTATCACCTGGCCCATTACATGTTCGCGGCAGGGTGTATGGTTGAGGGAATGGGCCAGTTTACGAAATTCATGCACATCGTCGCCAACATCGACTTGAGCACTTCACCCCCGACTCCAGCTCACGACAGGCGCCACGTGACGGTAGTGCTGATCAACATTCGTCATGGACGGCATCGCTGGTTCCAAACTTATTGGCCGCGCGCACACGCCGACTTTCGTCTTCTCCCATCCGTCACAACAGTTATGTGGAATCGTTCACAGGTTGCCACATGCTCATACCATGACTTGACCTCGTGTTGATAACTTAACTTAAAAACGTGTGATACGAGCGTCCCCAGGTTTTTGCAGCGGCAGCCTGTAACAAAAATGGCAACAGCGAACAAGCTCTGGTGTAAACGGCGTATCGCGGTGTTGCCATTATAGGGTAACAGGACCTTTTCTGATGTCCCTTGGGTTTAAATATTCTTCACATCTCAATGGCTGAACCCAAAATGACCATTGTCACAACAGAGCGGATAGTGTACTGAGTATTCTCCGCCCCCCTCAGCAGTAGCCGCTGAAAACACATTATCCTTCTTGTAGTTATATGCTACCTCGTGTGTAGGTATACTGTATGGTAGATCGTCTATTGGTCGATATTTTCATGATGCACGGTAAGGCGTTGGTATCTTCAGAACAAAAGTCGGCCTACCAACAACGCTCACAGTTGTCACCATGCCTTTGGCGCAGGTCGCGGCCAAGCCGTTTGTAAACAGCCCTACTGCCCACGCACCGCTGCGGCCAGTCATCCGCGCCTCAGGTTACTCCGTTCTCCCCCTGACCGCAGCTCCAAGCACGGAATTTACCTAACGCACGGATGAATTGTTGCGCTCTGCCGCCATCTTGTTTTTGCCCAGGATCCGATAGTTGTTCCGTCGTCTCACACATAGGTATACAGTAAAATGTCTTTTCGTCGCCAAACAAATTTCGAAACCTGCTGCGTTTCGGAATTTATTTCCCATAGTAATCCTGGTACGTAACCATCATTTTTTTCTTTTCCCACACTACCTGTAACCACTGTACGCAAAGAGAGAACAAACAAATTGTGGGTAATAAATGGCGCAAATGTTAAAAAAAGACAACCAGCATTTATCATTGCAAATCAACGACTTTCAGAAAGAAGTGCAAAAACTAACATCATTACGATGGCGAGAAAATATTTAGAAAGGAATACATAACATCAAATTTCTAAGGTGGGAGTTACTCTCAAACCAGGGTCTTTCTGTTATTCATGGGCAGAATTTAAAGATCAGCTATCCTGGGACGAATTCAAGAGCACATAAGAAAGACTATTCTGAGGTGTGGTTAAATACTTACCAAACTTCATGCACACGCAATTCAGATTACCGAAGTTTCTTTACATGTGTCTAATTAGAAGCAGATGCGTGTAGTACATCCAGCTGCAGCAACAATACAAGACAAACAGAACTTCTCTTTCATCCTCCCACACTACTCTCACACAGAACTATTGAAGAGAATTACGAACCTTACCCTGTGCCACTGTACAACTATTCTCATTAGTGTCTTTCTCTGCAGACAACATCAGAGAACCAAGTTTACCCATTTTATGCGTCAAAGCCACAAAAAAGGAACACGGCATTTCAAAACCAAATAACAACAACAACCAACCACGACCATTATCATAGCTCATCTACCAGTACATTACGTCTGCACGGATCGTATACGTAGCGACAAGTCACCAAGAAGTCGAAATATATCTAATTCTCTGTGCCAACACTTCAATATGGGATTCGTGCCTGGGCTTCGTCTGCCATCTAAGTTCACTGACAGATTTCACATGCCCAATTTCGCCATCTGCCCACTTCACTGACTACGGAACTAACATGACAAAAACGACGACAGATCGGTCGGCAAGAAAGCTACCTGCCCGAGACGCCCCCACCCCTGGCCGAGCCAATTGGATATGTAACTAAGAAATCATTAACATTATGACAGAGCAGATGGTAAGAAAACCGCCTGCTATTGAAGTTTTAAAGAGAGCTGTTTTTGACTTTATAGACGCCATAACTGACAAAGGAGTATCCTGAACTACCCTACAATGCCGAAAATTACAAAAAAAAAAGTTATTTCACCGTGGCGCAACTTCTAATTTAGTAACAGTGAAGTCAACACCAAGGATCCAAAGAAGGGAAGGAATGGATTTTACACAGTGGAGAAAGTAATGGAATTCAAGAAGGGCATATGCAAGAAAAAAATGAGAAATCTATTCATCATGTACAGGAGGTCGAACTAAGTACATAAAGGAGATTAAGAAGAAAACCAAGAACAAGAAATGATCATTTTTATGGACCTAGGACAATGCGATGAATCTGGGAAAAATATAGATTTACATCATTCACTCGCTATTTTACATCAGAATATTATAAGCATAAGAAATAAATGTGAAGAATCAACAAATTCGCTTAAAATAGATGAAATAGATTCACATGTACTGTGTTTCTCGGAACATCATACGTTTCAGCAAGACTTACTTCTTTTTAAATGAATTCGTTATACTCTAGGGCATAGTTATTCTCGCCAGACTTTTCAGAAAGGAGGAGTATATATGTTTGTAAGAAAAAATTGTTCTATAATAGAACCTACGTGTTATCACTGTGAGGAAAAAACATTTTGAAACTTGTGCTGTGCAACTACAGATTAAACGATTCCACATACTTGTAATATGCATTTACATATCTCCTTCTGGAGACTTCGGTCATTTTTTAAGTTTGTGGGATTCAACTTTAAAATCTCTACAGAAACCAAAGACAGGTTTTGCAATATGTGCAGACAAAAATTTTGTTTATATAAGAGATAATCATCGGAAAAAAAACTATTCTTGTTGTAATTCGCGTAGTTTCACCAAATCTTCCAATATTATTGTGGCACTGAAGTCATCCATCAAGAGCAACATGACTGGTTTAATAACGGTATGTATAATCTTCTGGACATTTTCGTAAAAAGCATAATTTCCTCCTTTGGCGTTAGTTGCGGCGTATGCACTAATACCTGGCAAGTATCCTCGACCAATCTTGATTCGCATTTGAATTATCCTATTACTCCGTTAAATATAGTTATCAATCGTTTTCTCAAATTCTTTTTTTTTTTGTCGCATTAATCCAACACCCGTTTCTGCTCGACATTTTGACCAACGCCGATATAAAATCGAAGACATTTTCTAGTTTGTTTAGAATATCTCAATTTCCGTTTTGTTCTTGTAATTGTTGCAATTCCTATATCTTTCTTTACCGAAATACAGTATCATATAAGTTCTCCTCTTCTGTTGTCGATGTTGCAGTTATACCGCTGATACGCGGTCGTTAGCGCCACGTCTGTAACATGGTGCTTAAATACCACTGAATTTTTTGAAGGGATTTTCCTAAAAATTCATATCGCCAAATTTTCACGCATGCTCGAAGAAACCATGTAAGTTTGGTTGCAATCGGTCAAAAATAAAAAGGCACATAACTTGAACAAAAAAGTATGTTTTCGGCTGTGTCTAGGCTTGAATTGCCGGAATTCTCCTGAAACTCAATATTTGGCCCTTTGAATGCATGCTCTACTTCGAGAACAAAATACCTTTCCCGCTACGTCTGTAGTTGCACTGCAGGGATTTTTCCTGAAAGGTAACACGTACCTGGTAGTTCCCAAGCCTGCACTATACATCATTAAGTTGGTCGCTATCGCCCAATAATGGACGCTTTACTTGGGGAACTACGTACCTTCTCGGCTATATCTGGGCTTCAATTTAAGAGATTTTCATCAAGCTTCGTATCTCATACTATAACAACTTCATTATTTTTGTACAGATTTGTTCACCATGATGAGGAAGCGAAGTGACCTCTAGTATCACTTTTCTTCATCAGAACCTGGAAAAGCTAAATGCCGGTATTGTTCCTTTGTAATAAGTTGCACAGCAGGATCAACAGGGAACCTTACAAGGCACTTGAAGAGAAAACTATACCTCTACATTGGACTCCAACACCAGCTGGAACAAGTCATTCAAGATCCCCCGAAGATGAGGAGCCCCAACAGGATCCTGCAGCAAAGGAAGTTGCTGCTGCAGTTGTGCATGAGGACATCTCATCTGCTTGCACTTCAAGATCCATTCAGGCAAGACAGTCACATATGTCATCATATGTCAACATAAGTAAGCCAGTTTCTATTGAAAAAAATAAGCAACTGGATAATCAGTTGGTCTGTTTGATTGCCAGAGAATATCACCTATTTAGTTTGGTGGAGGATGCAGAATTTAGAAGATTTGTTCAAATCTTGTGCCCTGGATACCAGATCCCTAGTAGGAAAACACTGACTAATAGTTTAATACCCATTCTTCACCAGACAACTGTACTTACCTTTTATGTATCTACCCATAACACTACCTACATTCTGCACCCAATCAGCATTTGTTAATTTATGTCAGGAAAACGGTAAGGTGACCTGTGAAAAAATAATTGGAAGGTGCATGGAATGACACAGCCAAAGTAATTTGAAGCAACTGTTCCAGCATTTGCATAGCGGGACTTGGCCAAACCAGGAAAAACCTCAGCAAGTCTTAACTGGAAACGTGTATTATCACCTTTGGTGGACTGGTCAGTTTTCTTTCGTTACAGAAATTTCATAGGAAGTGGTGATTATGGCCAGTACAGTGGGAAGTAAACGTACATAAGCATGCTTTCACGCTGGGGTTTGTGGTTGGGGAAGTGGTGGGAGTGAACTTCTTGTTGTTCCTGTACAGGAATGTTTGGCCTAATTATTTATGAATATTTTCATTCTTATGATATTCTTTAAGTAGTATGGGCAGGATAAGTATGGTACACAAGTTGAACAGCCACAAACAGGATAGGCTTGGAATTAATTCTATCACCGAACCTCTATTTCATACCTACATTTTAATTTTCACAAAACAACTAAATTTTAGTATTTTGATTTGATTGTATTTCATGGTGGCTTCCTTTAACAGGTAGGCCTATTATTTTAATTACCAAAATCAGGGTTATCCCTAGAGGCTTGCAGGGCCCCCCTTAAATGTGTACAAGTTACAATGAAATCAAAGCTGCTAATCAGTACATTTAATGCGAGGGTCGTCCAGAAAGTGAAGACCGTTTGCGCATAGCGCTGGTGCAGGTCAACTTTCCGCGCTGATTCAAGGTTGCTCGACCTCAGTGAGCCTTTGTCTTCGTTTCAAGCTTGGCACCGATTGCTTCATTTGGACAGTTTTTGTGAGTGTTTAAAATGAGTAAGAAAATTGATGATCCCACCGACAGTGAAGTGCGATCTGTGATCCGTCTTTTGAACGCGCACTATGTCTGCGCTATTGAAATTCATAGACAACTTACGGCAGTGTATGGTGAAGGTGTAATGAATGACTCAAGTGTGAGGAAGTGGTGTCGAATGTTTAATGCAGGCAGGACAAAAGGTTCATGACGAAGAGCGATCTGGGCACCCATCTCTGATCACTGAGGACCTGAAAAAACAAGTTGACAAAAAAATTCGACAGGATAGACGCTTGACTCTTGACGAACTGCATGAAAAATTCCCTCAAATTTCTCGATCCCGTCTTCACAAAATTCTCAGCAAGCATCTCGGGTACAAAAAAATTTGTGCAAGGTGCTGTCAAGACGACCACAGAAAAAACCGCATGGACGCTGCACTGACATTTTTAGAGCGTTATCAGCGAGACAGAGACAAGTTACTTGACCGTATTTTCACAGGGGATGAAACTTGGGTTTCCCACTTCACCCCTGAGATCAAGCGTCAGTCGCTAGTGGCATCATCCTCGATCGCCTTCAAAACCCAGGCAGCTGAAGCAGACATTGTACACTCGGAATATCATGGCCATGGTTTTTTGGGACTGGAAAGGCGTCCTTCTGGTTGAGTTCATGTCACAAGGCACAACCATCAATGCAGAAGCGTCTTGTGCAACTCTGAGGCAGCTGTGGCGCACCGTTCAAAACCAATGGCAGGGCCTATTGTCAAGCCGAGTGATGCTCCTGCACAATGCGCGCCCGCATGCTGCTGCCAGATGGCAAGCAGTTCTTCGAGAGTTTGGCTGGGAAGTTTTTGAGCATCCAGTATATAGTCCAGACTTGGCCGCAACTGATCTTCACTTTTTCCCAGCACTGAAGGAGTTTTTGGGTGGCAGACGCTTCAAAAGTGATGAAGAAGTGAAGGATGCCGTCAAGGAGTGGTAAAATGGACTGGCGGCAGAGGTCTACGACAAAGGCATACAAAACTTCATCACACGCTATGATACGTGCCTGAAATTTGGTAGCGACTATGTAGAAAAATAACTTAAGAGTCCGTAATAATGTTACATTAAGTATTTTTACATTTTTATTTTGTTTATTTTTATTTATAGCCAAATGGTCTTTACTTTCTGGATGGCCCTCCTATTAATGGTACTAAGTTGTATATTTATTGAAGAATGTATGCTTATTTGTGCTCCAGCTTTCCAATGAAGAGAACATACTTTCAAATACAACTCACCTGCACATTTCCACTCTTGTTTCATTTGTTCCATTCGTATATTCTGTTAATTTAGAATTTTACACCATTTTACTTCATGAGCTTAATGTGCGTGAAGCATGTCATGCATGGCATGGAGCATGGGGTGACTGCACAGTGCACTGCACCCTAACAACTGCCCTCAACAAAATGAACATTACCTGCTGTAGAAGTGATTATTGATTTATTACCAAAGATGTAGTTCACCAATTTGCCACTTTCTGTAACTGTGCCGTCATAAATATCCTGGCACCAAGAATAGATATTGTATTAGCAAAGTCATTCATAAAAGCAGAGTTAGCTGTGAATGGGAAAGTGTAAATTGAATACTGTGAACACAAAAATAATAAGTACCACATTAAGAAAGATAAACTGCTGTCTGTAAGTCTTCTTAAATGACAACTGTTACCACCACATTAAAAAACATGTCACATATTAAAATTTACACAAAAAATACAGTATGTTACTAAAATTACAAATACTCCTGGTCAACACTCAAAATAAATATACTTCTTCAAACATTGACATAACAGTTACTTCATGTCTCACAATGGAAAAGCCAGTTATTCATTGACTGTCAGTGTTTCATACAGTGCATTATACTGCAATTTTTGGCGGGTTTGACTATCGAATTCCTTTAAAGCTGGAAGCAGCCTGTGAGCCTGCCTCTTTTTTCTTCTTGACAGGATCAGGAGCAAAGCATTTCCACAGCCGTAAAGTTTCATCTGCACCAGCAGACAACACTGTGCTGCCATCTGGAGACATGGCAAGGTGTAAGACACGTGCTGAGTGTCCAGTTAATTCAGCAACCTGAAATTAATATAAATCTCACATTTTCAATGTACCCTAATTCCCATTTGATGGAGAAAGTCGTAACACTCATCTATGACAACATGCACAACTTATTCCTTCACTCTCAAAACAAACATAAATTACAAAATCATGGAAATTAAAGCCAGCAAAGTGTACTTAATTTTCTTTAACTAGTCTCTTACATGTTCCAGCCAATTATAGACAATTAGGGGTGTCTCCCTAAATTAAGTGCTTTTTGTTGGTTTTCATTTCTGTGATTTAATAAAGAAATAACACAGTAATATGCAGCACTATAAGAGAAAGTACAATCTGTCATTAAAGTGTTAAAAAAATACACTTTCTTCATGTCAGGCCAGAAATAACTGTGACAGTTACCATATACTTTTGCCATTGTAATGTTTGTTCTTTTTATTGTACCATTCTGACAGCAAATGTGAATTTGTGATACTGTATTTGTCATACTTTTGCATGGGCACATATTTCAAGACAGAACATAAAGCTTGTGATGAAGCATTTACATGTATTGGCTTAGGCTAGGGACAACACAAATTAATAAATATACATGGGAGCAGACGCATTATAAGTAGTTTATATATGCATTCATATAGCACAGAAGTTTGATCAAACATTGAATATTGACATGCTGTCAAATAACATCCGAAATGTAGCTGCTGGCAATTCAGAATCGTGTGTTGTATATTTTACTCCTTGAATTATGCTGTAATTAAATTTTATCAAAATGTGAATCATGCACCTAGGCGCAGAGTTTCGAAGTTCTGCTTGAAGTCTGTAACACAGTCAGTGGTAAATGTTTCATAGTAGGACATCTACAGCATAAAGACTTGCAGAAACACTTCTGCCATCTCTTGGTGACCTTCACAATCTATCTGCTCAATGGGAAACTGATTCATAGGCTTGATAGTTTTCATTATTTGCAAAACTTGTAGAAATGTGCATTGTGTGAGGTCCAGGCAGGTGAGGGAAAACCTAGTGCTCAAAGGGTTAAAATTAAGATACTATACCTTTGTCATTGATGGATATTTCCAGATCACTAGTTGATTATTTGCATAACCATGGCCTGAGATGAACTCCTTGTATGTAGTCGACCACTGAAGTGCACACACCTGCAAAGAATATTTTACATTGCCAAGACTAACAGTAAATTCAAGGTGCAAATAACACAAACAAAGCAGTATAAGATTGCTGAATAATCAAGACCAGGTTGTTTTACACCAAGGACCAATACACTTAATACTAGAGAAGAATTATGGATCAATATAAAAGATGAAAAGAGAAGTGAGAAAACAGACATAATGAGAATGTTCATTCAGCATCCATCCTCTGTCAAAAAGAGTTTGGGAAGGAAGGAAGGAAGGAAGGAAGGAAGGAAGGAAGGAAGGAAGGAAGGAAGGAAGGAAGAAAGAAAGAAAGAAAGAACGAAAGAATGAATGAAAGAAGAAAAGGGCACAGATTGTAGGCAATTTTGCGGCATGTTTCATCAAGATAATGCAAATGACTGAGACATATCCTATTTTCCTACGCAAGATGCAGTTTTATCAGTGCTAATTGTTCAGCTGTCCTGGGTTGCCCATTAAACTGCTACATAACATCAATACAAGTTACAGCCACTTGCTACCCAGGACATCCACCATCAGTAATGCTTATTTTCCGTCTGCATCTTTGTGCCCATTTTTGAACTTTCCTATCACATCCCCCGCCTGCAAAATTTGGATCAGAGATCATTGTTCTTTGGTTCATTCTATCAATCGAGTATACCTATTAAACATGTCACAGTATTATCACTACTGAAAATGCAATGGCAAACCAACTGTGACCAAGAAAACCACAAAAATGACGATATGTATATTTGTTATCATGAGGACCTCAATCTTATTCTGATTACTTGTTTGGAAAGGCACAATTATCTTAACTGTTATGCAGATATAATCACCTAACCACCTGAAGGAACTAACTTCCTTTGATATACTGATGTTGTTTCGCACTCTGTGCAGACATGTCATTGAGCTGTGCTGCCAGTTTTTCAGAGGAACGTACCCCCTTTGGAACATCAGAGACACAGCCCCCTGCCATACAGCACAAAAAGCCCCAAAACGAGATCACCATTAACAATGAATAACTGCAGTAGCTTAAGCAATTATGCCTGTGATGTTTACTGTGTGCCAGCCTTGGCAATTCTGGTGTGTTCCTGTAGAGTAGACAGTAAATATTTAATGTACCTGGGATTTGGTGTCGATGGTGCTGAAACAAGCACCTGTATTGCAGTTCCAAAAGCGGATGCACCTGTCAGCTGTGCCACCACCGCTTACCAATATGCCTGATTGCCATGGACACCATGCCAGTGCCTTCACAGCTGCCTGGTGTGCACTACAACCCCAACATTGGTAATTATAATACTTGGTGGAAAATGAAACATCCTTGTTTTAAACTGGAATTTCATAATTTTTATAGTTTGTTTTAGACTTTAACATCAGAAATATTCAAATTTGTTTTGCAATCCTGCACAAGTAATGAGAAATTTTTAAGTAGTTAGGAAATGATGCAGCACCTGCGTGAGTGGCCTTTCATTAATAAGCATATTTGAAAAAAGAAGGAAAAACATGCAGACAGCTTTGTTGTGGCATACACATTATGTCACTACCTAGCTGGTGTGAAGGCACCTGAATCTGTTGAGGTGTGCAAATTCTGTAACTTTTAGAATGGAACACAGGCAAGAAATCCTTACAGACATACAACTTAATCAGGGAACCTTACAGGGACAAGGTCATGTTTGGTTGCCCTTCCAGTTGCAAAGTTTTCATATGCCAAATCCTGGAAATAAAATTCACCAAACCAAACTCTGGTGCCTTTCATTCTCTTTGTTTACTGACAGCACACACCAGCAGAAGCTTCTGCCCATGCCTTCCCTACATACATGTGCATGCTTGGACATTAAAACTTACACACTTGATGAAGCATTGCCTGGCCATTTAGAATACTCACAAATGTATTCTACAGTGTACTAGAACAAAAAGTTTTAATTTAGCAAATTCTAAACAAATATTACTGGCTTAAAATTTCCTCAGAGTGCCTTGTTTTTAATTTACTAAAGTATTAAACAAGCTCATTGTTCAAACCCTACCTAATATCCGTAGAAGAAAAGTATAAATTAATTATGACAGATAATGTTTTGAAACAACAGAATGATGAATAGTGGACACAGTGCAAGCTTAAATTTGATTTGTTGCTCTATGGCTTATTCAGACCTAGCTAGTCTTTACAGTCTGCTCTTGATTTCTCTTCGCTGTCACAATTTTAGTGATTATCAAGTAGGAATGATACACACACAGTGAGTACAATAGGACTCATTAACATTAGCAGTATAACTGATCTGGCTGTTTGTTATTTTAATTACTGATGGAGTAGAAAACATAAAATGCACTTCACAAGGTCCCGCCATGTGATTCTTATGCACCCCAGAAATATTCAGTCAGTGGCAAAGACACATATTTTAACATAATTTCACCACCACCAAGGTTAACTGCCCTCTCCCACTGGTTAGGCAGATAGTTAATTTAAGTGCTGTAATTATCTGTTCCAGTCTGATAATATATTTGTATGGAAAACAAGTCTTCTGAGGGGAATTTGATATAAAGAAATGCAGTAATGGAAGAAGTGAAACAGTTAACACTACTACAATGACGTGTACATTCAATTCATATATAATTATATGCAGATATTTACGGACTGTGATTACATTCTATTATTTTCACAAAATTATCATCACACATGGAGTTACCTGAAAGAGTGCAAAGGCTGGGGTTGTGAGTGAGCTTGTCCAGCAACAACAGGCCAAATGTACAGCATGTTGTCATTGCCACCACTAGCTAGGTATCTGCCATCTAGAGACCATTTTAGTCCACAAACCTGAAAATAGTAGAGGGTGAGCATACACTTTCTAAGCAAGAAGGATGCTGCACTGTGTTTGAAATGGGAAAGTACCATGCATAAAACACATTATGTGGCATATGTCACTCTGCCACATGCCAGTGGGAGTCACTGCAAACGCTTACTGTAACTGTAAGCTCTGTATATTCATGCGACTTCCACAATAACCTACATGTTATGTGACCCCTATCACACACCTATGGGGGCTTCTTCTAACATTTACTGCAACCCAAAGTATTATACATTCACTGTGACTTCCATTCTAGTCTATATTCTACTTCCAACATGTAGACTATCATCAGTAAGGAATACAATGAACCCTCCAACAGTGTGTTCAAGACATGACATATCTGAATATAAAATCAGAGGAAACAGGGACAAATACAAATTATTTTACTTAATGAATAAATATAACCCTGTACGTCTGTCTTGATGAATATATTTCGGTAACATTTATCTGTTACAGTTAAGACTAATAATTGTTTGCAGCAATGGGATAATTAACCATTACTGCTTTCCAGCTTCACTTTGGACTGTATCATCAAATTATAACACCTACAGAGTACTTATTCCTCAACCACATGCTACATGTCCTGCCCAGTCCAGCATTTTCACTATTATTTAACCACTCTTGCTGCACATGCAGGAGGAAAAAAACTGTGTACACATTCTCTGCATTTAATTCTTAACAAAACATCCTTATTAGTGACTGACAGAACTTTTATGTTCTTTATCCTATTCAAGGTTCATGTTTTTGCCCATCATCAGCTACATGAGAAGTTACTGTGTCACATTCAATTTAAATTTCTCCACAGTTTTCTTAAACATTTCTAATGGCATATTCTGAAGCAGAGTTGAATAAAAAAGGCAATAAAGCACTACAGAACAAATTAATGAGGTAAATTTATTTATTTATGATTTATTTAATGATGCTGTCACTAGCTTATACTATACAGTATGAAAACAGTAGGTAAAGAGGATGATTTTATACGAGGCCCTTCTAACAGTTACAAAACTAAATACTGTGTACTGCGACGAACATTGTTTTCTTACCTCTTGTGTATGGGAGGACAGTTCGGCCACAGTGTGATCCCCTTGCCGAACATCATGGTGAATAATGCGGCCACTACGAGAGCCACTGCTCAAAATATAAGAGTTCCATGACAGAGAGCTGACACGTGCTGAGTGACCTCCCATGACACGTTGTCGCTTCAGGGCACTGCAATCCCACAACTTGGAGAGCAAAATAATTCTGTTAAATCATCCTGACTAAACTAAAATCACAAAATAATGAAAATTCTAAATGTTTACTGACTTTTATACTAGAGAGTGAATATTTAAATTTTAGCACATTGTTTATGAAGAAAATGTATATTATTTGATTAAAATAAATATGATATAATAAACAGCATGTTGTGGCAAATAAAACAGAAATTGTGGGGTATGCCTTAAAAATGTAGGAAATAACTTTTTTTCCTGAACATATAAAATAACTGCTAGGGTTGTAGCCATATATCCACCCTGTATACAGGACACACATTGCATGAAGACTAAGGTTTCATTATAGCAGATACCATTACAGCAGTATCTTGAAGGCGATACATGATAAAGGATAAGACACTATAAACATTTGCAAATTCTGTAGTTTAGTAGTAGTAGCAGCAGTAGTAGTGGTGGTGGTGTTGGTAAAAAATCAAAAGAGAGTCAAAAGCAGAATCCTAGCAGCTTCTCAATGAAAAAGTGACAGTATGTGCAAAACATGTACTTATTTTATTCTGTCAGTAGTTTTTGTGGGTACTTACTCTCGTACGTGCTCTTCTGTCTCTCAGATCTTATAATACCTTATTGTAGCAAAGAATGGCTTAAATTCAAGGGAATGCAGGAAAGCCAAAGTAATATACAGTACTCTAATTATTGTAGTAGTAGCAGTAGTAGTAACAGTAGTAGCAGAAACAGTAGTAGAATGCTGTCTACTGCTTTCATAAGAACCATGAATTTGAAAGTTATTCTGCACTACAGTAACATGCTCATAATGTCTACGGAAACAACACTTACAAGAAGATATCCACACAAGAAACTGACGTAAGGTAATAAGGTTTGTCAATTGGAAGTAGCTAGGCCACATGTACTTGCTTTGGAACTGTCTAATTTAAATTTTTTCATGTCATATTTATTTCTTTATTAATATTAAGTAAAAATTTCATAACTCCAATGTGTACTGCCAAGTAATCATCCAGTCACAT
This sequence comes from Coptotermes formosanus, assembly GCA_013340265.1. Lineage (NCBI taxonomy): Eukaryota > Metazoa > Arthropoda > Insecta > Blattodea > Rhinotermitidae > Coptotermes > Coptotermes formosanus. The sequence goes on from BLKM01000596.1 coordinate 118,270, forward strand.
GCATTATTTCATTACCCTACATGGTCCTTGGGATGCCTTCAATAACTATTTTATGCAGATTTTAGAAAAATGTGAAAAATGTGTTGCAGTCCAGGTGCATTACTTTAAAGAAAAATAGACCAATTTTCTTCTTATTTCATTTGTATCTGTTCTTGTAGCATCAATCCCAGAAATTTATTGACCATGTATGTTAAATGTCATTAATGTTGACCTCACCTCATAGAATTGGGCATCCATTGTGTTATTACAAGTTGTAGGAAATTAAAAAAGTATGAGGTTGAGTTACTGTAATTATTGTCTTATGAAAAAAGTCAACTGGTTCACTGGAATGTAATGTAATGTAATGTAATGTAATGTCATCTCAGAAGCTGGATTTTTTCCTGCAGAAGAAAAAGAAGCTAAAAATACAGTGTTGTGTATTTTTATTGTAAATTTTTCTCATTCCTTATGCACAGTCCTTTTTATGTTTATATATTACTTTACTAAATCACACATTATTTACATTACAAGGTTGATACAATTGCTTCAACATAATAACAGAATTTTTCATATACAAAACCAACAAATGCACAACCAATGTACGTAACAGTACAGTTCTTTATTTACTCTCACGTTACTAGTTACTGCCTACACATAGCACAACACGTAATACAGGGACAAGATCCACACTGGATCATGAACAAGACTAGATGCTTGTAAACAAAGATGAATATACAGTGATACACCAAGAACGTAGAATTTAACCACATTTTCTTACTCTTTAAATTAGCTGCAGAAACCACTATGATAAAATATGTAATACATACTATGTTATACTTACACCACACACACATACATAGAATTTTCATATTTTATGAGATTTTGTACTTCCAAATTTAGCTGCAGAAATAACAATATAATATGTGATACTATCTTAATGTATTATATTTTAGTGAGTTCATATTTTGGTGTATAGACTCCCTGAAGATGGCAGAGTTCTGCCAAAACATGTAGGAGTAAACAAAGAACTGTATTGTCATGTATATTAGTTGTGTGTACACTAGTTTTTTAAATGAGAAATTTAGTTACAATGCATGGAATTCATAATGTTAAAATCATAAAATGGAGATTTAAGTGTACATCTAAAACTTTTCTACAGTTTGGGGAAAGTTGAATATATGAAACTATTTAAATGCAAGTGATTAATAATAACAACAGGATTTCAATCATAGTGTACTAAATCAGGGGTGAGGAGCAGTCAGCAACTTAGTAATCTAACAAACCTGTACAACTCCCATACTGGTCCCCACAGCAAGATAATTCCCTTGCTGTATCCAGTTCAGAGAGCACACAAAATCACTCCCTTCCAGAGTTAGCAACTGCTGGATACCACCAGTGCCAGCATTCCATAGGTACACGTTGCTACTGAGAGCCACTGCCAGAGTATTATTGGGACTCCAGTCAACCAGGTTAAGATCTGAAAAACGATCACTTGACTTGGTGTTTAGAAATAAAAAACATAATAACTTGACAAGAACCCAGGTTTTGAGGAGATAATATTAACTACACAGCATTAGTAACTGTACATCTGTAAAAATACATTCCATGAAACATCAAAGCAAGAGAAGAAAAATATGATGTCAGAGGAAACAGGCCAAGAGTTTATTTAATTTTCACAGTTCCATACAGACAACAGAGAAAAAAAGATATGGATTTTAAAAGATGTGTATTTGGCCTGTATTTATACTTTTAATGTATAAAGAACCTGGGATTAAATGTCAGTTCAGACAAATGTATGGCTATGAAAAAAAGCCAGAAAGCAGGAGACATGTAAAGAAAAGACATACGTAATCCTAATGAAATTAAGAAAGTGGAGATTTCTAAATACCTACAAAAAAAGTAATTATGAAACCAAGAAAAGGGGAAGAAATAACACAAACAGTTACAAACAGGGACACTTTACTGTTTAGTTTGTGATATTACTCTGGCAAAGGCAAAGAACATGTCTGTTTCAGTCTTGTAGATGTCCATATGATCACCCAGAAAACTTAGGCACAGCTGGGAGAGTAGTATTAAATTGGGTTTGAAAGAACTAGAATGGGACAGAATGGACAGTTAATTTATCTCAGGATAGGAGGAAGTGGCAGGCTGCTGTAAGAAGTGTTGAAATGCAGGGAGTTTCTTGATTGGTGACTCAAGAATCACATTGCTCAATGAAGTTGGATATGTCTGGATCCCCATATTACAGTAGAAAAACAAAATATGGACACACACCAAGGGTAGTAACCTAACAGTGGAAGACATGACATATTCAAGAAGTATATACAGAAAAAACAGAAAAGCAAGAATAAGAAATAATGGACAGAGAATTTAAAAATACCTTCAAATATAATTTCATGAGCAACACGAAGAGAGATACAGACATATTTTCAGAACTGGTAAAGGCAGAATCTTGAAGTGTTTGAATGTAAAATTAAGGAAAAAAAGTGCCAAGATGAAAATACAGGGTGGAGAAAATGTCACAGAGATGGGAGTGATTAATGGAGAGCACTGATTGCTAGCTGACTCTCACCAAGGTAAAATGTCCAATGAGATGAATACTACAGAAAGTATCTGTTTTTCTTCTCCTGGATTTTCCTTAATATGAAATGTACTGAAATAATGAAAATGCTTTCATCTTTTACAACAGCAATTCTCAATTTTTTTTCTACCGCAACACACTTGAAGAATGTTATCCACACACATGGCACACTTTCATGGGAATACCAAAATTTTAATGAAATAAAAATAAATAAGTGTAAATGACCACTTTTATTCTTAAAATTGCTATACAGCAACACATCTTCATGGGAGTACCAAAACTGTAATGACATAAATAAGTGTAAGTGAACTATTCTTATTATTAAAAATTGTCATACATAAAATATACAGATGAACTATAATTAATATGAGTGGATGGTCAAATTTCTCCCAACACACCTGGCAACTGCTGGCATTACATCAATGTGTCATGATATATGGTTTGAGAAATGCTGTTCTGTTACACTTATTTGAAATATAATCTTTTAACTAACACAGGTTAATTAATACACACCTTGACTTCCTGAATATTTTCTTCACCCAGAAACAAAAATCCTTCAAGAATTAAAAACTGATATTAATGGAAAACTGAAAAACACACTGAATTGTTCTTATCACTCAATGCATGTTCTAACAATAAAAGGACATACATAATGCATTCTTTCCATTATTTAGCACCACGATGTCACAGTCATCAATTTATGTACTGAATGTGGGATACGATGTCATAGTGTCTGGCAGAAATTTTCCAACATTTCAGGAGAATCTACTGCCTCCATCTTCTTAGTCATGCCTATGGGAACCTGAAATCCCACGTCATGCACTACAAGATGTTGCCAGTCAACCATATAACTGGATGAAACTGACAAAAGAATTTTTGATGAAAATTTGGAGTGAATGTTATAACATGAATGATTGTGACTAAAAACGAATCTTTCACAACTTCATTCTCTGTGTGATTTCAGGCTTCCGCCGCAATGTAAATGAGATCCTCAGTCTTCTGGGATGTTATGCAATCTAAGCTGTGTAACATTCCAGAACAGCGTAGCTGTCAACTTGATATTCATTACAAGTACTGGTGGTAAAAATTTATTTAATTTAATACACTTATTGCCCGACTCTTTATAAATTACAAAATATAAACAGTAACTTACAATAGTCATCTACAATATCAGGCGCATCCAGAATTCTCTCTGGGGTTTGAGGAATATATCGAGACGTATTCTTCACTGATGATGGTGCCTTGGAGTGGCTGTACACAACTTTCAAAGGATTCAAAAATCCCTGCAGTTGGAAGAGATATTAAGTTATTTGCTTTGGTATTTTTTTTCCAATAGCTCAGATTGTTAAATTATATTTCCGAAAAGCACAGAAAGTAAGAAAACTATTTACTATGGCAAAGAATGTATTGCTGTGCAAGGTAGGAACAGAAATTTTGAATGCTTACAAACGAATGCAGAAATAATTTTACTGGCTAGCAAAGAAATTGGTCTAGAAATAAATAGACATGAAACCAAATGTATAGTCAGGTCATCCGCCCGAAGATATCCATACTTTGATGTAGTGGTGGGGTTTGCATGGTTAAATGATCCTGAGAGCTACGCTGGATATAGCATTGCTACTGGTAGGGCCTCCCATGCCAGACAGGTCGAAGGTGATGACCCAGACGAAAAGGGATACCCTGGTCCTCCAGGTTGGGGGTTGGGCGTGGGGCTGACAACCTCACCCCATAAAAAATGTCTTGTTGAGAAGCTTTCAAAGTTGGAAACCAGATGGAAACAACAAAGACGACCCAGCACGAACAAGGATTTTTGAGTGGGAACTTGGAACGTGCTGTCTCTGTATAGAAGTGGTGCACTCTGGAATCTCATCCAAGTAACACAAGACTACAAGACTGGTTTGTTAGTAGCCCAAGAAATAAGGTGGTTGGGAAGAAGCATCATAGAAAAGAAGCACTGCACCATATATTACAGTTGTGATGACACACAACAAATTTTTGGAACAGGTTTTATTGTTAGTAAACGTATCAGATCAAGAGTAATTGATTTCAAGCCTGTTGATAAGAGAATGTGTGTACTTAGATAAAAACTATAGCTTCATCTCTGCCCATGCTCCAACAGAGGAAAAGAATGAAAGAGAGCACGATCAGTTCTGTGAAACACTGGAGAGGACGCATAAACAGTGCCCCTCATATGATATAAAAATTTTACTAGGCGATATGAATGCTAAGGTGGGGAAGGAAATTTGGACGGGAACAGCTGCAGGTGCCTATGGTCTACATGATGAAAGTAACGAGAATGGAATACGTTTGATCAATTATGCAATACATCAACACATGGTTATAGGGGGAACATTATTCCCGCATAGAAACATACAAGAGGGAACATGGCATGGACAAGATAATAGAACTGTGAATCAGATAGACCATGTCCTGATTGATCAACGACACTGTTCAAATTTACTGGATGTTAGAAGTTATAGAGGTGCTAATGCTGATTCTGATCACTATTTACTAACAGTAAAATTGAGATGTCATATAGCTCAAAGGAACAACAAAAGAATACCTAAACCCCCACCTAAATATAACAGAGAAAGACTGGGGATAAAAGAAATTAAGCAAGAACATGTCAACAAATTAGTGCAACAGCTTCAAGAGACGAATGAGGATCATTTAAACTGGGTTGCATTACAGCAAATGGTCATAAATACAGCAGACGAAGCTATAGGTAAAGAAGAAAGAGAGGTAAGAAATGGATGGTTCGATGAAGAATGTGCTGAAGCCACCAAAAATAAAAATGAGGCTTATTTTAAAATGTTACAAAAACATAGGACTAGAGGGACAGAGGAAGGATATGAGGAAATGAGAAGAATAGAGAAAAGGATCCATAGAAAAAAAAAGAAGGGATACTATGAAGAACAAATAAAGCAAGTTGAAATATTGCACGGACAGAAAGAGAGTAGAAGAATGTACCAATGGGTAAACGATATTAGGAAGGAATTTACACCATATATGACTTTGTAGAGACAGCACTGGGATGATCCTGAGTCAACCATCCGAGATCATGGAACGATGGAGACAACATTTTCAGAACCTGTTGACAAACTCAGATACCATAAGTATGGAGATCAGCCAAGAACTAGGAGAAGGATCAGAAAATGAGAGGGAAGAAACAGAGGAGCAATGGAATGAAAATGAGGCCCCAAAGATAGATGAAGTTAAGAAAGCCATAGAAAGGCTGCAAAGCAATGGATCACCTGGATCAGATAACATAATAGCAGAACTACTTAAAACAAAACAGGAAATAATAGAATTAACACTTCAGAGAATAATCTGTCAAATATGGAAGGAAGAAATAATCCCTGAACAGTGGGAGGATGGACTTATCTGTCCCATCCATAAAAAAGGAGATCAACTAGAACTGAACGACTACAGGGGAATTACACTGTTGAACTCAGGATATAAAATTTTTTCCAACTTATTACATGAACATCTCCAACCATACATGGAAAGTATTGTTGGTAAATATCAGTGTGGATTTAGAAAGGGCAAATCAACAACTGATCAAATTCAGTCTATGAGACAGATTCTGGAGAAGACCTCGGAGTACAGAATCAGCACATTTCACTTGTTCATCGACTTCAAGGCGGCCTATGATACCATAAGAAGGGATCAACTACTCGACAACCTAACAGAATTCAAGATACCACCGAAATTAATAAGGCTGGTCAAATTAACTCTGAAACACATGAGATGCAGAGTTAAAATTCATAATAATTTATCGGAACAATTTGACACATCAATAGGATTAAGACAAGGGGATGCCTTGTCTTGCATACTTTTCAATTTGGCATTGGAGAAGATAGAGATTCGCAGATGGAAACTAAAGGAACTATATACAACAAAAGGGCCCAGATACTTGCTTATGCAGATGATACAGTCACAGTACGGAGATCTACAGGTGCATTGAAGGAAACAATGAAGAAACTTATGAAAGCAGCATAGGTAATGGGGCTTACAGTCAACATGCAGAAGACAAAATATATGGAAGTGACAAAAAGACCAACAAATACTAAAATGATAGTAACTGGCAATCAGCAATATGAGAGGGTGAAGGAATTTAAATATTTAGGAACAACTTTAACAGAAGATAATGATACCAGTACAGAAATTAAGCAAAGAATAATCATGGCCAATAAAACTAGCTGTGGGTTAAAGAAACAGCTAAATTCACCATATTTGAAATGGCAGACAAAATGTATATTGTATAAAACTCTGATAAGACCCATACTAATGTACGGAAGTGAAAGTTGGCCCCTCTCAAAGAGGGATGAAAATCTTCGAAAGAAGAATTTTAAGAAGGATCTATGGCCCAAGTAATGAGGGTGGTATCTGGAGAATAAGATCCAAAAGTGAGCTTTACAGCTCTACAATGAACCGGACATAGAATGATCAAAATAGGAAGATTGAGGTGGCTGGGACACCTCTTCAGAATGCACGAGCTGGTCCCTTGCAGAAAGTTAACATTACACAAACCAGTGGGCACTCAATGTGTCGGAAAACCCAGGGCAAGGTGGCTGCAGTCAGTTGAAACAAACCTAAAGAAGATGGGCGTAAAGAATTGGAGGCGTAAGACACAGGACCGAGAGCAGTGGAGGACAATTTTAAAGACGTTAAGGTCCACCAAGGATTGTAATGCAAGAAGGAGGAAGAGGAGGAGGAGGAGAACAAGAACAAGAGGAAAAAGAAGAAGAAAGTCATGTCACAGGTAATCATTTGAAAATATTTCAAATCTGAATTGTACTGGAACAAGAATAAAAAATATAAATGGCTTTCATAATAATAAGAAGAAGACTGTGTTCTGGGATATTGGCACCATATATCCTGCTAAAAGGCACTAACATTTTGGAGGACACAACTGCTCCCATCTTCAGCACTCATCTACTTTGAACATGGAGGCAGTATGTTCCCCTGAGGTTTTCATGAAGTTCTTCCAGACAGCATTCTGCAGTCACCTCTCAGGGAACCTCACATGTCAGCACTCTTCTGTGGACAACTTAATAATGCTATCGGAATTGAAGACCATGTAGTATTGAATGATGGGATGATGATGAATTCGAAGGAACTGAGAACTGGTGATAGCTTAATCATGATACTGTCCCAGAATCTACCTGGAAGGACTGAAGAACACACTGAAAACAACCTGGTGATGATAGCCAGTGTCACAGCCAGGATTCAAAGCATGCACATCCCAACTCAGACATTCTTAATGTAATTTGGAGAATACAGTTGGGAAGTGCCTTATTATTCAGTTCAAACACTGTTGCCATTATATTTGCCTTACGCAATACTAATATCCAGACTCACACACACACACACACACACACACACACACACACACACACACACACTTATCATATAAGCCCAAATATAAGGTAACTTCCTCTTTCCACTGTGGAAGTGAGTCAGAAAATTTGATAAAAACCTGAACAAATTTTCTGAGAGGCAAATGAAGAACTAAAAATAATATGTATAACTGACCTCACATATAGCATGAATATAGGCTAATACATCCTTTTACCAGGAAGAGACATGCCCTAACCTGTTACTGGAATGCTCTAAGACGACCTCTACTTTTATGTGCATCACATGCGTGCGCTTACACACACACACACACACACACACACACACACACACACACACACACAGAGTTGAACCCGGTTATAACGACATCAGTTTATGTGACTCCTTGTCTATGACTTCATATATTCTGTGGTACCAATTAATTCCTCACTGTTAACCATGACATTACACTCCTTGGTTATAACAACACTCATTTACAATGACACAAAATATCCAGTCCCTTTTGTGACGTTATAACAGGATTCGACACTATAGATACATAATGTTTTATCAGTTATGTTAACAGAAAGTTCATGTTCACCCAGTTCATTTAGCAGTCCTTATATACCATTCTAAAACTTGGAAAATCCATCAGACTTCTTTCTTTATCTGATATGTCAAGCTCAAATTATTAATTTAATGTAAACAATTGTTTCCTATTTTTCTGTTACATGTCTAGGCCTACAAAACTTAGGAACCAATTTCATCTGAATTATTACTCCCACTATTATAGCCGTCTGTGCTGTTACATATGTGCATACAATGTAATGATGGGACCCACCACTGCCTGTGCATTTAACATCATCTGCTTTTGGAAACCAATGACCTGACATTTTCATTTCTTGGTCTAACTGCCTATTTTCACTGTTTCATTCCTTATCATCACTGAATAACAAAATACAAGGCATGTTACAGTATGTCATTAAATGACTGATTGTAATAAAAGGTAGTTAACTTGTCAGTGGGAACTGATAACAGATGTAGGTGACCCAATAAAAAAGGGAAAAGAATGGGAGAGAGCCTATACATAGCATAAAAGCCAGAATGCAAGTGACAGCTTGAGAGAGTTGGGAAAAATGCAAAAAGGGGAGGTTCTTACTGGGAAGATAGGTGGGCAAGAGTCTGTGGTCATCCTTTCATTGACCTGACTGGCAGCAGCACTGATTTTTTCAAGGGGCCTTTCTTAAAATATGCAATACTGAAACTGCATATTTCATATGACAACATTTTTACTGATAAAAAAACTGTATTAGTACAACTGTTAATTTAAGACATCCGTACAAATATACACTGCACTCCCACTGCGCAGCGATCTATTAGTGAGCACTGTGAAAAGCAACAACAAAGTAGAAGACAATGATTGTGTTCACTACAAAATATCTACGGCACCTCAGCAACCAAAAGGAGAGATATGTAGATGACCGGCTTAATGAATTATACCCATAGATATCAGTGACTTGCCAGATGTTTTGTACTGCTGAGAAATGTGGTTTCTTAATCTACAATGGATGCAGTATCTGGAACTAAAGGGGACGAAACAAGAACAGCAGTTTTACAACAAGTTGCATTAATATGCTGGAAGTCTAAAATGTGTTCATGTATTTGTATTGTCTGTGTGGCACAAGTTCTAATATACAGATTCAGAACACCGATGAGCATTACTGTGAGCCCTTCACTTGAGCCACTCTACTTCAATGATAAAACACTAGGACTTACATCAGGTGCACTTGGGGCTTTCGTCCTATAAGAGAGAATTCTCATGTTTTGAACATCTCCACCATGGAGATTCTCTGACATTATGCGCTGAATTTCTTTCTGTGCAGGGATTGTCAATTCATCATCTGGTGGTTCTTCCTGGTTCACCTGATAAAGAGTCAAACAAACATCACACAAATGTAATTTATTTAAAATGTAGGCTAACAGATTGTAAATCTCCACAGGTAATGTAGGGTGAATTCTGCACCAGTATCTCATGTTCTTTTATTACACCCAACAGAGGTGCAAAACTTTTAATAAATCTAAGTGGCATGTCCAAATTCTTGGCACCACAAGGGTAACATGAAGCAACTTCCATACGGGGGACCCATAATTCCATAGTGACCTGTGAATGTCATTGTTATAACACACACTAACATATTACCTTATAATGGCCAAGTTCAAAATTGGTTGTACTTCTATCAGGAATGAATCGATCGCCACCGTTTGGGGTTTTTGATCCTTTGGTTGATGATGGTGTTCTTGAAGTCGAGCCTGTTGGAATATAGAATAAGGTGGAAATTACTTTATTTAGTAATAATTGTGTTGATGATGATCACAAAGGAAGAGGAGGAGGAGGCAGAGAAGGAGGAGCAGGAGCAGGAGGAGGAGAGGATAGAATGCTGGTGATGGTGTTGTGATGATAATGTGCACATGCAAAATGTTACACAAAGGGTAAGCTTCAGTTTCATGCTCCACGCTGTTTTCAATTTACAGCTATGATAAGCACACAGTAGCCACCTCCTTCATGTGCCACATACACATACACACATACACACACACACACCCACACACACACACACAAAGCAAAAGACTGCACACATACATATTTCCTAATTTAGGAACAAAATGCATCACTCAATTACATTGCTGTACTTTCACGGTACTATTTAGAAATATTTTGATTAGTTCTCGGTACACTTTGTGATTCTGCAACAATTAGTGAAGTAACTTAGTGACACAATATTCCCCACGTCACAAAAATTTACTGAAGGTCCTACATCATGCTCATTGATTTCAACCAAAATTTAAACTTTTCTTTTGTATGTATATTTCCCCATCAGTTAAGGGCAGTAAGAAGCTACCTCCTGCACTCAAGCATCATGTAAAAAACTGAATGTAATCCTTGTTATTCCCTTATTTATTTTGTGATTTATTTCCAGATAGTGTCCATGGTTCAGACTACATAGCAACAAATGACAGAATGATTAATGAATAATAAATTGGAAAGTACATGGAAGGAAATAATTGTTGTCTAATTTGCAGATCCTTGCAATTGCCTAAGAGGATCTGAGGAAAATCACGAAAAAGCTCAGTCAGGAGAACTTGTCTCTGGGATGGGTTCTGGACCAAGAACCTTCCAAATACATAACAGGAGTACTACTTGACCAGGTGCAACATCAGAGATTGTAGACTATGTTTTGTGTAACATACAGAAGGAAGAAGGTACTTACACAATATGACACAAACACACAAGGGAAAATCTCATTTCTAGAATACAGGAGAATCTCAAAAAGTTCTTGAACCTTCATGAAATTCTATATTACAGTTACAAATATTTTTTACATACTTGGGGATTTCTTAGGTGTTTTTGCAGGTGTTTTCTTTGTTGCAATGGATTCTCCTGAGACATTCCACTTGCTTGGTGTCTTTGATAAGCTCGCATTGAATGATGTAGAAGCCTTCTTCTTTGATACGTTCAGGCTTGTATTGCTAATTAAAAAACAAAATAATGTCAATTAACAATGCTCCACAAAACGTAATCAGGTGCTATGTTAACCTTTCTGCAACAGTCTGTATTTAAATTGAACCTTAATCGGCAGATGGAGGAGATTTAAATAATTACCTCCAAGACTGCAATGCTTTACTAAAAATGCTCTAAATACAAAGAATACAAAAAATTATTAGCAAAAAAAAGTTAAGGTATTCAGCAATATATATAGATTGATATTAAAATATTTCACATACATATTTTATACAGCTGTTCAATAGATGCAATACTTTATTAAGATTGCTGTGAAATCAAATTAGCATGGCAGTCACAAGCAGAAACGTCATAGTTTATTTAGCAAAGAGTGCAGCATTTGAATATATGTGTTTCATATTTATGTCCTCACACAAAACTTTCATATATACAGACCTTCCTAGCACACACTCCAAGTGGAAAAGTGAAATATGATTACAGGCATAATAACTGGGGTTGCACCCACTAACAAGAGACCAGTCATAGATCAAACTACAAGTCCCTGTTTCAACTACTAGCATATATCACTTCCTTTCAAGAAAAATTTACACTATGGAAGGAATAACAATCACCATGGCAAATGGTGGAGATAACTTTCTTTGAACAGGGCCCTTCAACACGTACCAGGCTAAGCTCATAAATATTGGTTGAAATGGACAGTCATGCATACTAACATCAACAGACAACCATTATCTACTAAACTCTGTGAACTAAGCAGATATATGACCACAGACAGAATATAATGCACGAAGTGACCCACAGTGCACACACAAACTTCCGCCTGGGTCAAAAAGAAGTGAAGCAGAGAACAGCATCAGAATCGATTATATTTTTCAATATACGGTATGACAATCATTAGTGTGGAATCTCTACTTTCGCTCTGTGTAAAGAATGTTCACATAGGTCGAATAGTGGACACAGTGTGCCATGAACATAATGTGAACAGCGATACTGTTTCTACTCACACAACTAAACGCTTTATGACAGACATCATTCAGATACAAATTGTAACAGTAACCTAAAGACGAAGATATAACCCTTCACACAGTGTAAAAAACTTTTATCTCAAAGATAAAAATACTGACCAGCAGATCGAATTCTGCATATGTATCCCGAAAAATGATTGAGATTTCAGTAGCCTCAAGGGCATTAAACCTTTGGATAAGGAACATATTAATACACTGGCAGAAAGTTCACACTCTCTTCTTCACACATGAAGCAATAGAATTGTGATATATGCGAAATTATTCACAAGACAGCAGATGGAATTAACTGCTGTGTAGGTCAGTACAGGACACTGAGACCGGCAACATGTGAAGAATTAAAGGTCAGTACTGGGACATGAGGCTGGTGTTAAAGGGCTGAGAATTATAAACCTGGACAAGTTATGAATATCAAATCCATTCTGTATGAATCAGAAAGATAAAAACAAAATGATATGTCAGACATAATTTTAATTCAGTCTACTTAGAATATAGTGGATTAAATATGATACCTGCTGAAGTTATAAAACAAAAAATTAAATGTTAATACAGTATGGCACTCAAACTGCATTTTAACTAACACAGCGGACTAGATTAGTTCCTCAAAAGCTAACAGTTATTAGCTAGTCATGAAAGTTCCCACCTGTTATGCAGCCCACGATTTCATTGTCACGTAAATAGGTCCTCAGTCTAAACATTTCACAAAATTCTGTCCTGTGGGAGATGAGTTGATACATGCAGACAGACGGACATGATGATATCACTCCACATGACTTTGCAAAAGGAACCTAAAAACTGCCAATGGTCCTAAACCTGAGCCAGTTAAATACAGCCCACACCCTTAATTTTACCTTTTATAATAAAATGGAGTTTAAAAAAGTGAATCACCTCCACCGATCAGGCAAGATGGTAAGATGTGTCCATAAATATGAAACAAAATGTGGCATCAGCACTGTTCATGTGCAGATCAAATAAACTCTTTATGCATACATAGAAAGTAACACTGCATCAACCAACTGTAATTTTTAACTCACTTGTAGATTGTTACTTATGCTGTACTTTCCCATGCCTGTCCCACTATATTCTCTACACCAGCCACGATTAAACACTGCCCTCTTTTTCAGTGATGCCATAAGCAACTGAAAGTCACAAGAGCACTTTCTACTGTTGAGTTATATGCATAATTTGATTAATACATCATGTCTGAAAAGAGAGAGAACCCCGGATATCGTATTCAATGAGTCCTCAGAAAAGGTTTCACTTGCAATTAAAATATAAGTTTTAAGAGCATTGTGGTAGTGCACAACAAAGGACAGAAAAGCCAGAAAATTGTCTGTTTTGGTGTTTAGCGAAACAAACCTTATCAACCAAAAATGACGCTGCGGCAAAAAAAAACCCTCGCATTATTTCATGCAGCTTCCAATCACTGTCAGGTTTGCTTAGTCTTAACTTTCTAAAAGCTAGCGCGGCCGGATAATTAAATACAGTACTTTACTGCTGCTAATGTGACCACTAATTTTCTATAAAATTCTGTATAGCTACCATTAAACTAAGAATGTGATTATTCACAAGCTTTCCACTAGCCACGATCGTTCCAATCAATTTGAATAATGCAAAAAACATACCTTAAATTTGATGCCTCAATGCACTTTCTCTGCCACCGTGGAATCGGCCCTTTGGTTATAGGTTCATCCATTCTAACACAGTTCTTCAGTTCATTAGCAAAGGCAAACTGCGACATAGTAGCATGAAAAAACTGTAAATGCACGAAAAAAAAGACTACACATGTGAATATTTCAATAGAGATTTGAAACATCATAAATTGTAATTTAGATCTGTGGCCAATAGGGTAAATATTTCAATAGATTTGAAACATGGTACATTGTTTTGATTTTTCTTAATTTTTACGCAATTTGTAAACATGCTATAACAACATACCTATACACTACCATACAAACTTACTTCTGTATACACCGCCAGAAAACAAAATCAAAACAGACCACACTCATTCCATTTCAAATCTCATGCGGTAAGGACGCTGTCGGTTAAATCGCGTGACCAACATACAAGACACAACCGTCGTTGCACATAATATACATGAAAAGCAGAGATCCTATCTTTGTTCTCCACGGGCTTTACAGCATCTAGAATATAAATAACTCCTATACTACGGGTTCTCCTGTTGCAACACATTAAATTCTCTTTGAAACATGAAGCACATTGTTTCGATATTTTCTTTCTCACGGAATGTAATTGGTACCACCGATCATCTCGTATGGATTGGTACACCCTGCAGGCGTGTCATGGACAAACAGGTCCTCCAACATCTTCAATAAAAGCGGGATATTTAAATTGGTGCAGCCAGATTCGAGCCATCATCTCTAGAAAACCTAACGACATGAAATCATAACTTTTTTACCGTCAAACACAACTTTTATTAGTTAAGTTTTTCTTGTTTACACGTAATCTAGCCACATGTTTCGGCTTTACGAACAATCTACCGCTACACAAATATGAATATTACGTGATATTTTTCAATCAGAATGGAAGTGAGGATCCCTGACAACTGGGGGGTGCGACAGAATTGACCCAACATAAAAACATGAGCTGCAGTTAGAAATATTTAATTTTGTTGTTACTGGCAAGCAGATCTAAAACTCCAACTAAGAAGTATTTTGGAAAGCTAGAATAAGAAAATGGATCTTGAAAACAGCAAGCAACAAGAACTCTCCCAAACAAATCATAACCAAGTATATTAGTGGCAACACGAAGATTAAGACGTACACACAGAATCATGTTCGATGTTTACAATCCATTCCAGAAGACATTGCCAAAACCAGAACTACAATAGGCAAGAGAATTTTTAAAGGCAAAGAGGAATGAGAATAAAAATTACTTGCTTAAGTCTCCCACTGCAGAAAACTTCTGAGCGTCCACCATTTCAAGAATATAAAATACCTATAAGTCACGCCATGAATACTGAGTCACACACAAATCGATGTCACTGGAATTGGAATATCTCTACATTTCAGTCCCAGTCTGATAGCCAAGAATGCAAGCCATCACTGTTGAGCCAGTGCTGTACAACATACACCAAAAAATTATTTTCCTGGACAACATGAGTTTATCTGACATTTTGATTACACAAATTCCTACTGTTCTTATTAGTTTTAATAATTTCTCCTTTAAACATTTCATACTGTAGTATTTTTAAACCCTCTGTTGGACTGTTATTATGGATGCAAAAGATGTATAAGTGCAAATTCCTAACCAAATATGGGGTCAAAAAATATGTAACTAATCTTCATTTGAAGGCAACATCTTGCAAACAAGAACTTGGAATTCTGATAGAAAATATTAAAACAGATCCGTGAAAGCACAAGCTCAAGTTTGACATACCCAATATGAAAATGTACAATTGAAAATAATCCTGAGCCAATTCCACCCACTTACCAACTTCATAGTACACCTCCCTAACATCAAGCCTAATGGTATCTTTGCATGTCCTTTTCAGGTTGAAGTGGTCCTTTTTCTTGCAATTTTATCTCCAGAACTGTGTATGTACTCCTTGCTTCCCACCAACTAAGCCACATGCTTAGTCCTTTTTAACCTCTTCGATGTCAATAGCCTGACAATTCTATGACCTATGAGTATAAAAACCAAGAAGTGTGTCCCTACGTAACATAAATTTTTACTTACTTCATGTCTTCAGTTCAAATATCTCTTTTGGTACTTTGTCTGCAAAAGCTCACCATTTATGCCTAAGACCATGTTTTCCACCCACATAAAAAACCTTGCACTACTGTCCTATTTTTCAGAATTCTGGAAAGTGGATGAGACTTTATAAATTGAACAAAAGGAGCTTATTCACAATTTACATTTTTATATATTCATCATACATCAGTTTCTACTTACTATTGTCTAAAGCAGATAACACCCTTTCACTTACATAATTTCAATAAAGTCAAAAATAATTTTTGAAAAGTGTGTGATCATGATGCTTTTCCTTGCAGGAATGAACGCACAAAGAGACAAAGGTGGAGAAAGAACACTTCTGGGCAATAACACTGTTGGTGGGTGGTCGTGCTGCGGCCATTCAGGTTCCTGTGTGTTGGAGCCATCTGGATATAAACTGGACGCCCTTGTTCATGCCTAAGTAGTTGACCATATGTGTACTCCATTCTGCCTTGGGTAAAATTTGACTTGCACTGGGCCTTCGGAATGTAACCATTGCATTAGTCGGGGAGTGCCTGTACTTCACTTTTGAAACTCACTCAATACATATGTATTTATTACATATTATGACATCCTGGCTGATTTTGATTCTATGTCATTTTCATATACTTAGTTGTTATGACATCTACATCCATTTGCACAAATACAATATGCTCTGTGATATATACAGCAGTCATGAGCACACAGAAGTGTTTCAAATTAAACAGTCACTACACCGACACAACTGTGATGTATGTGGATGCCACACATTCTGTGAAAAAATAAATGTTCTCACACTTTACTGAAATATGTCCAGGAACTATCATAAAGTACTCATTCTACAAGTACTGCAGTGAGCACTTTCCTTTATGTTTTGGATGTCCACAAGTAATGTCTGCAGAATCCAGAGAAATAAAAAATTAGGATCTGAATCAAACAGAAACGTGACTTGCTGTTGTTGCTGGATTGTGCATAAATGTGAAAGTCAGGAGGTTTTTCGACCATAATCAAGTAGTCAAAGCCAGTACGCATGCAGTCATAAAATGTGGTAGTCATTACTTTTAGTTATATGCAAAACATTCATCTGTCAACTATTCCTGTACATGAGTTTTCTTTTTTAAATCTCCAACACCTTTCTGTTCATGTGTTTTTGCATGCATAATGTAAGAACAGGAATACCTACCTTCCGTGATACAACAGACAAGAGAAAAGGGGCTCAGGGAAGTGTCACCTTCATTATGGTCTGCAAAACTTTCATACAACGCACAGTTAAACAACAGAAAAAGAACTGGCCAGTAACAGGATCTGTACAGCCCTCCCTGAGAAAGGCTGATTTCAATATGTCTAACACCTTTCCTCCATGTTATAGAAAATATTCTGTGATAAACTGAACCACAGGATGGCCCCAGTTTATACTCCATGCCAGCAAAGAGTTTTTAGTTTTTGCCTGCTCTTTCCCTTGGGTGTAATGCTGACTACCTATCTAAATCCAGTGCCCCAGTCCATATGTGCAGATGTACTGCCACTGTTTCATGCTTCCATAGCAGGCACAAGGAGAAGTGGCTATACAGTACGCAACACAAATGACGAATTTAAAACTGTACAGTCACAAATAGAACTGTACACACTTCTGGGCAAGTCAGTAGATTTTGAGTGGACTGAGATGTCAAGGTTATATGGGGCTACTACCACACAAAACATCAGAAATGTACTTACATTACACACAACATAATATTTGGTGGCGATGTATTCCCCTCATGCACAAATCACATGGTACTGAAGTGTACTTGATCCACCAACACTAATTTTCAGGAAACTGGGTTTAAAGTTATGAAATCAAAATTATTTCATGGGCATCCACATGGTTTCAATGCTTTTGATTTCATGAGTATCACTCAGAAGTAACTTGACATGTTTGCATTTGGAAAGATGTGCAAATACAGACGGCAGAAGTAAAACTAATGGACATGGATCCAAACATCTTTTTTTTTTAACATTATCCATTATTTTCTTGTGCTGTGTTTACTAACATCCTATTCACATGGCACTTCCAATGCAGATTTTTTACATTTATGGTTAGATAAAAGGTACAAAATTACATACATCAGTTTTGCCCCTTGCACACACAAACCTAACACCACCAGTGCTATTACAATAATACTGCCATGGGGACTTAGGCCAAAATGGTGTCAGGACAAAATATTTTGTGTATCTGAAGCACCAACATGGGCTTTATATTACATTTACAGACACATCACATAACTCTTACCTTTGTACACAGTTCTTATAATGCATTCCATTTTATTATGCTTCAGAATGCACTTGCTCTCTTGTATACATTTGGATAATGTCTCATAAAATTCATCACTGCAACGGCCATTGCTTGGTTTCTGTTATGCAGAACATATGAATTAGGCAAAAGTATTAAGTGTTTAACTGATGATAAATCCCTTAACCTTTTGGCGGCCATATTTAAATACCCACAGTCCGCCTTCACGTACCACATTTTTCTCCGCCAGCCATTTAAATTTTTTCACACGGTTTACAAAAAACCTTTATATTATGTGAACCAAACAAGATTAAATAATGAGTTAAGTGGCATTTTGTGGGAAATAAGACAGAGATATTTCTGCATGTCTTCAAGAAAGCAGCAGATATTCTTATTTCGTAAATACACAAAATAAATTTACAGAATACACAAAAATTTCAGTTTCTTTCACTTACATTTCGGTATGAGCCCCCAGTTTTGCTTAGGTGGCCTCACTTGTGGTTCTTACAGTTGTGCCTTGGTGTAGTATTCATTAAAGCATGTTCTTACAGTCCGACTTCACACTCTTGGCACTTTACGAAAACTTTTCGTGTTACACCCCTGGCCGTGCTTATGCGACACCAGACGGCACAGGCCAGTGTTTGCTGCCGCTGACTCCGAGACCAGCGACATGTGCTTCAACATTTGGTGGTCTACCTAATGGCCTTCGCATTCTCCTTTCTGGTGCAGCGTGTGCCAACATATTCCTCATGAGGGTCAATCAAAAATGGCAGTGTGAAAGTTGCTTACCCCTCCTTGAGGAAAGATGAATGGAACTGTTGAGAATATCCAGGTCCTGCAGGCAGAAAAACAATTTTTTTTGTCCTTTTGAATGAGCTACTGCCAACGGAGTAGCTGTTTGCCATTCTTTCTCTCTTATCCACACAGCCATCATTTATGTGTGAAGCTTCACAGTCCTTTCCTCTGCGGCTCCATGTATAGGCATGTACTACAGTTCTCTGAGGGCAAGAGGGGCATGTCCATTGCAGGATTGCTGGCTGTTGCGTCTATTGACCTGGCTCACTGTCACCATCATCCTCTTCACCAGAGGCACTGGACAAAATTGAGCTTCTAGAGTTGTGACAGGTTGCTGTCTTGCCGTCCAGTTGTGGTTGTGACACCCATGGTCCCCGTTCACCCCACCCCCCTACCCCTCGCAATATCTGTAATGCTGTCACTTGACATCCTAGCTTCTTTGCTATCAGTGTAAAAAATTAGTTCAGATATTTCTCCAGGCGTCAGCAACCTTGGTTGGGTCCATTCATTATTTAGCCACCACTCACACCACTGCAAAATGCTTTCTGAGAAGAAATAATAAACTCCCTCAGCAACATTGCTTGTGTAAACTCGGCAACAAGCCTGAGAAATGCAATGCAGTGTCTCGAGCTCTGAATGGGGCCCATTCAAATGAAAAGGTTGCAGATAAAGGTCTGCTTATTGCTGTTTGTCGCCACATTATCATTGTAACCCTAGAGCTGTGTAGCTGTGTATTGACACTCTCCAGACTAAACCATTAGTCATACACAAACACACCCAATGAACACAGCAGGAAAAATAAAGCAAGTTTCACCACCCTGCCACAAACTTCGTTACTGGCTGTAGGTACAAACAGCATCATATGCACAGGGATAACCGGGTTCTATCCTGCAGTAAACAGGCCGGAGCATCAAGCTGACCAAAGAAATGTCTACTGCAGTGTTAAAAATGTGTGAAGCTATATTTTGCTCCTCTATATGTTTCCATGGCGTGGAGAGCAACGTATTTAAATGGCTGGCGTTCTGGCTGTCTCTTATAAAGGACACTGGAGCCTAGAGGAGTTTTAACTGCCGTCCTGTATAGAGGACGGAGGTACCCTAAAGGTTAATACTGATATTAAGATTTTCAGTTCAGTACATGTAGTGTCGTACATGGTTCTACCATCATTTCCTACCATACACTCTTATTTATTTAGTTTAGCTTGTAGTTCACATCCATAGTGCTCTGAACACAGAAGCTACCCAAAATGGGACATCACTTTCACTACTTAAATGTGACCCCCTTATTACACAGCCCACTCTTATTATTGATTAAATCCTACTGTAAATATCAAGCACATTATTTCAATATTCCATTGCTTCAAGTAATGTAAATTAGTAATCATGCTGCCATGCTGATTATAATCAGGTCCTCCAGCATCTTCAAGAAAGGCAGAATATTTAAACTGATACAGCCATTTCAGCCACAATCTCTCAGGACAGAAAAACCTGATCATAACTGTAGGTGTAAAAGAACTGACCCAAGAGAGAAATATGACCTGGAGCAACAATATTTGATTTTCTGTCACTGATGAGCAGACCTGAACTCCAGCTAAGAATGTGACAGTACAATTCTCAAGCTCTGAAAGTAGGCAAAAAATTAATTCCAGAAAACTTAATTCCAAGCCATCAACCAAGAAATGTTCTAGACCTAGAAATACTTGCAGTGTAGTACATTTTGCCTGTGAATGCTCAGTGAACCAAGAAAACACAAAATTGCCAGAGGTTTGTGGAACACACTCTGCATCAGGGGTTAAGTCTCTGTTTTTAGATTTTTCATGACTTTGAACTTACAGCAATTTTAGTAATGTACTGCATTTATTGACAAACTATATAAAACTAAACCATGTAATATCTGTAATGTAAATCTTGATGCTTCGCTGATTACACTGTTAATTTTCTCTTTTAAATTCTGTAGCTTTTATTTAGAACAACTTTAGTAAAGTATTGCATCTTTCAGGTGTGCACCCAGAATTTTTCCTGGGGGGGGGGCCCTAAGGCTATATATAATTTATGTGTGATTTTAAAAATCATGTTGTAAGTATAACATAACACTCTTCGCAACTGCATGTACATACATAAAACTAAATGTTCCATGACTCAATCACAGTGTCCCAGCTTCTTGTTTTTTTTTAATTTAATTTACTTTTCAAAATTCTAATGTACTGGTCATCAGCTGACTTCAGTGGCTGATTCTGGCTGAAGGAGAAATCATGTTAAACGTTTGATATCATAATACCTACAAAATCTGTATTTTCTAAACTTCGATTTTGCTGGGTGGAGGGGGGGGGGCTGCAGCCCAGCAGCCCCCCTTGGATTCACCCTGGGTATGTTTGGTGAAAAACATTTAAACCTCCTCTGTCCACACAATCAGGTTCTTATTAAAGGTACTCAACTGTTTGAGGCATACACAGAGAAAATTATGTTCTATTTTCTGTAACCCTTGTGTTCAGAGAAGTGGAGGTGTGGACGGCATCACCTTCTTGTAATATGTATAGATTTCCCATTGATCTTTAATGGGCATTACTCTAGTAACTGAAATAAAACTCTGTACTGTCCAACAGCAAATGCAGGCACAATGTTTGCCTCTGACAGACCATCCTGCATATAACTGTTCTGTAACATACAACAATAAGTTTGCATAAAAGTATTCAAAAAACAAGAATCAAACAAAATACACAAATAACTAACTAAAATGTTCAACACAGGCAAGCAAGACTGAAAGTACTGCTTTTAAAATGACTCTACATCATAACTATTTCATCAACAGCTTGAAAAGAAAACAATTCACAGAGAAAATACTACATACACACACACACACACACACACACACACACACACACACACACACACAACTATTTCATCAACAGCTTGAAAAGAAAACAATCCACAGAGAAAATACTATATATATATATATATAATAAACACACATGCAGTTTATGTATTGTTCTATATGCACTTTAAACCAGATCTACACTAAAATGAAATATAAAATGTATAAAAACGATACAGGCAAAGAATAACACAACAATAACATTCTTAAAATCTCTCTCTCTCTCACACACACACACACACACACACACACTTATGTACCTGAACATTCACACACAAAATGCACAGCACAGCACTTGAGCAAATTGTCTTGAAGTTCAATATACACGGTGAAACCTTCTTAAGACACTTCCAAAAACACTGAACACATTAGGCTTATTAAGTGGGAAGACAACATTACTTCCTAATTCTGTACTGAAATTGACATTCCCTTTACTAGAGTATTATTCTATATAAATCTTGACATTAAATGATTCATTTTGACCATCAAACCACATTTCTAGTCTTGCCTTCTTTAGTGACTTTGACACTGTCTTCAACACAAGGTAAGATTTCATTTTACAAGCACAGCTAGTAAAGTGAGATCCTGTTCTTGCTGGAACATTCCATAAATAGTGACCTCCCTCACTATATTTGGAAGCTTCAACCTCTTTGTGGCTTAGTTGTTGATTTAAAAACTGATTACTGTGTCCCATATTATGAGATGACACAGAAAGGCAAGGTTTTTTTTTTTGCAAGCAAAACTTTAATCAGCAACTACAAGGTTTTTAATATCCAGCTTTTCTTCCACTTGGAGCAGCTTACACTTTATGACTGTTTTTGATGCAGCAGCCATGCTAACCACATGATCAATAATTAATGGCTCTACATAATGAAAACTGTACAAACAAAAGCAATCTGAAGTGAATACAGTAAGTTCAGAAAATGTGCACATACAATAGTTAAAATTACTGAAACTTAATTAAAACAGTTAAGCCACATCATGTGTCATAAAATTCATGCTTCTTAACACTGCTGATTACACAACGAAATGCAGCGAATGTATGTGCAGGAACAGATGTCAGCTCAGTTGGAACATGATGCCATTTTCCACCAGTCTCCATGGATTAACACTGAGTTACTCATATACACCTCTGATGCATCATGAAAATGAAAATGGAAGTTAGCCTTTGAGAACTGGGCACATTATTTCATCACTGTATGTTGGAAACAACTGAACAAATGGGAAAGTGTATAAGATTTTGATGCAAAAATGCATGAAATGGGAAAAAAATCCGTCATGAGATTTTCATGCTGAGGTAGGCAATCCTTTTAAGCAGGAACTGCATTAAAAGGGTAATGTGTGCATTAATCATATGGGAAAATTTTGGTACTAACTTAGTCTGACTCTTTTGGCAGGGATATCTTAAGCAGGTTGCACTGTAAAAGGAAGTTACCATTACAGTACCTTCATGAGATACATGACTCCACTTGCATCCACTGTAGCAAATGCAGTGAAGTTGCTGGAAGCTGAAACTTTCTTAACTTCTCGTCCTAAAAGCTTTACACAACCCAGTAATTCTGGTTTCCTTTCCTGTCCTTTTTTCCTCACCCATTCATATGCCAAATTTTCAGTTTTTACATATCCATCAACACTTTCACCAAAAAATTTCATTGGTGATTTTGGAGTGTCACCACTCCTTTTTCTCCTCCTCGGGCTGGAGCCTGTGGTCAACTGGCTAACATCCCACCATCCAATCTGATCAGCTACACTTACTAATATCATAGGTGATGCTGATGTGAGACTAGAACCTGCAAGTGGTGCAGGAGGTGAAAACAGCAGGTTCTGAACTGTGCTCCTGTGAAGTTCCAACACACCCAGACTTCCTTTATTTATGACGTCCCATATCTACAACCATAAAACATAAAAATGAAATCAACACAGCCAAAATAAGTGAATAGAATGAAAACGTAAAGGGCCAACACTAAGAAACCAGTTACCAACAGACTTATATAGAATATGTCAATATAAGATGAGACAGCCACCTCTTCTCATACATGCTAACTCCAGAGAACAGCTACAAAAAAGGGTTATGATTATTTAAATAATCAAAGGCTAGTGAGAGTATCCACATTTTTTGCCTTTTCGAAGTCAACTTCTCTCTTAATTTATTTCTGAGTCTGATAAAGAATAGCATTAAATGCTAATGATGGTCTTTCAAAGGCAAATTTGTTAACTTTATGCTAGGCATACCATTGTGAGTCAGATCAGTATTCAGTAAAAGAATTACTGTCACCATAGATGTGTAGTGTCTTGTTATTATAACACGGGCTACATATTTCCACGGCTTTTTACAGTCATTATCAATCCTTCCATATACAAAATGTAGAAGGTAAAATTCTTAGTAACCAAGATCTCAATTTTACGTAAGTTAAAGCAGTTTTGGAGTAAAATGAAACTGGAAATTAGTTATAGAAGTATTTAAAACATATGGGCTTCGTGGTTTGGTGATCTATCCCAGTGTGGTGCTTGGTGGGTATAGATTTGTTGTAGTATGTATAAGATCATGACTGTAATGTTTCTATTATACTGCCTGTCTTTCTCATGGTTCTAGATAGATATTATGATTGGTGGGTACAGAATTTGTTGTAGTATCTATAAAATTGTGACTATGGTGTTTCTAGTATATTGGTTGTCTTTCTCGTGGTTCTGGTATGGATATTATGATTTCTTGCTTTATTGATGGAGACATCCGAGCATTTATGTGGTTATGATTTTGAATTTTGGTTCGTTCTCACTGTAATATTGTTGTTACTAGAGATTTTTAGGTTACACATATAAGTGGCCACACACCGTACGAGAAGGAAGGAAAATCTTCCTTCTCTTATGGTGCATTGCCACTTTTAACTTATGTAAAACTGAGATCTCAGTTATTAAGAATTTTACCATTTATATTTCGTATATGGAAGGCCTGACGACGACTGTAAAAAGCATGCAAAACATGTAGCCTGTATTATAATAAAAAGACATTATCCAGTTGTGGTGATGGTAATTCATTTACTGCAAATTTCTTATCTTAACCTTTTAAAGACTAGCGGTAACTTTACATACGACCAGGTTTAACATTAAAAAATTCTACATGGTGCCCACATTGCGTTTATGTGTTTTGTACGGATCTCAGAACAAACAGCAACTTTTGCCTTATAAAACACCAAGAGACTGGCTTTTATAACCGAAGTGGAGAGTGTTTACAGCGCGGTACGCACTGTGTCCTTATATAAAACAGATACGCTTCGTCTTTAAAGGGTTAAATTAGATATTAAATGGACCTGAAGCATCGAACCAAGTCTAACATCAGCACTATTTAATCAAACTACAAGTTGATTTTAAAAAGTAACAGCCAAAGAATGCATTCATTTCTTCACAAATGTATTGTTACATGGCACACTTTGCAAAAAACAATACAAATTAGGAATCAACCGAACACTTTAAGCAAATTCTGTCATAATGAAAGCCAAGTCTGCACAAATTTCCATTAGATGTTCATGCCATGTTCTATTTAGTACCACTTTTAACCCTTTGGCACCAAAAGATGACTAAAGTCATCACACAGTGTAAGGCTAAGGAAGCCAAACAAGGAACTGAGTCACTGGCCAATAACACGTAAAGTATGAGCAACCATTTAAATCTCAGTTTTTTCAGAGTACACTGGGCATTAATACCAGTGCCAAGGAGGTAACCTTGCTGAAAGCTGAGAACAAATATGGTGTCCCAAAAATATACACATAATTTAACAGAGATAAAATCACCCATAATTACATCTGTTATATCCACAGAGATACACCACCACTCTCTTCTCTTTTTTCCTATTGTCTTGGCACATACATTTTTATCCCCACAGAAATACATTTCTTACCTTTACAGCTTGTGAGGGGAGTACAAGAATTATTGTTTGAGATAATAGAAAGGTAAACCAGTTCCTGAAAGCACAAGAAGAACATGGAACGTTTGTTCACCATGCAGTCACAAGGAAACTGAGGCCACCCACCGCAGGAAGTAACTCACGTGGCAAGATGCCTACACTTGTCACACACAACTGTCAGTGAGCTGCAAGCCAAATCTACTTCTTCTACAATGTGCGTGTTGTATCAATAGAACTGCCAGGATTTCTTGCACTGTGCTTTGAGGGTTTATTTGAAAACATGGAAATGTAAATTTTTGACCACGGAAGTTGAGAATGTGCCTAAATTAATAAATCATGCATATCCAAATTACTGTATATCAACATAATGTAAATCGAGAACTACCTGTACACTGGGCAGCCAGATTTATGATCAACCTCTCTACAAAATTCAATATGGCCACTAACCCATTTTATTATACTCCACAAAAATATAACCTTAACAGAAGTTGGAAACCTCCTCCAGCTGGATTACAACACACCATTTCAGGACCGAAAAGCTGGTGTCATCAGTTGCACTAACAAGTTCATGCAAATGTCATGTTGTTATTTCTGACTGTAGTAAATTAGAATGCAAGGCAATGGAGTGTCTTCCAATCGTATAATGTTAACACCAAATCTTGTAAAAATCAGTCCCAAGCAATGAATTATGTACCCATGTGCATGCGTGCGCACACACATATAAAGCTTGGTTATATCAAAGCCTACATTTTTCCTTCTTTGGAAGAAATGACGCTAGAAAGAGACATAACTCAGAAAGTAGAGTATGTTGTAGACATTACAAATTTTATTCCTGTCATCCCAATTTCAACTGCACTACACCACTACTGTATGTACTGCAATATTTAGCTAATGACAATTTTCTCTCTCTAGTAATAATGGTAAGGTAATTTAACAACTATCACGAAATCATCATGACTACAGTAACTATTGTTACATACAAGGGAGAGGAATGAAACAAACAAACAAACAAACAAACAAACGAAAACACTTCCTTGATGACACCATAAAGCATACTTACATTGATGTCACCATTATCTTGACCCAAGGCTAGCACATGTGCATCATGTGACAATTTACAGCTGCAAATAGCACTGCCAAGCTTAAAACTACACTGTTGGACATTCACATATGCTGGACCTGAAGACAGGGTAAGATATATCAAACGAACACTTCCATTGGCATCACAGAGAACAAGCAGGTCCTCATTTGATGACAAATCTGCAACGGTGACATGTCCTCCATCATAGCGTCCCACAAGGACATGGACTAAATTTCCCGTCATGATGTCCCACTCCTGAAATTGAATACAGTAACACTATGTTGTATTTATTATTACTTATTTATTTATGTATTGTATTCTGTTCGTATTCCATCCTCACACAGCAAGTAATTCTCAGCAGTCATGGATAGGAGCACAATGCAGCAATAATTGCCAGAAATAATCAACTGTTACGAAGCAGTCATTCTTAGTGGTTATGTACAGGGCCACCAATTGGCAGTGACTACTGAAAACCCATGCCCACAGCTCATAGTGTAGGGTTACCACATAACCATCCCAGGAACAGAAGACATTTCCCACTTGCCCACCATAAAAAAGAGGACATATCAGCAGCAAAGGGGACGTCCAAATTTTGGTTGAAAAAGAGGACGTATGGCATCATTTGAATAGTGTATGACATACATACATTGAAATGTAAACAAGTATCAAAATTCTGTCCCCAATTTGTTGCAAGTACTATCAATACAGTGATACTAATAATATTACAGAGTAATTTTAATAACAAGCAAAAATGACATAAACATAAATAACATTTTCAGTTATGGAAAGATAAGGCATCAACAGAGCGGAAGTTTTCAAAACAAGCAACCGCTAGTTGGCGTATGTGGTAGCAGAACAGAACAGAACAGAACAGAACAGAACAGAACAGAACAGAACAGACGTGCCATCCGCTGTTGTGTAACTGAAATTCAGTAACTACTACGATATTTCATGGTATGGAATGCAAATGCACCGTTTGCCGCTAACACAACATCATCAGATTTGCTTCCCGATTTAGTAACAAAGACTTGTTACTTTTGCTGAACTCGTTTCACCACTAACAGCTTTCTTGTGCTTCACACATTCCATGTAGGCTTGAAGATCAAGAGCACCCTTGTTCACCACAGACACATAAGTACCTCGTCTACATACCAACAATTCGGCTTCCCACTCATCACGAGCATTTTGGAAACACGAATACTTGCTTTTTAGTTCATCCACGAATTTACATTTTCTTTTCCCCATTGTAAGAACACGACAGAAATAACACATGACCTAAAGAGCGCACAACACACCCTCCCCCTCACTGCACACAATACAAAATGAAAACCTGTAACCGGGCTGTGCACTCAGATCCACCCGAACTGACTGTAAAAATAAGTTCTGAATGCAAAACACTGCCTATGAGAACTACAAACTATGATGTATGTAACGACCACTGAAAAACTGAGTGTGACTACCGACAAAGGCCAAAAAGACTGACATTTTTGTAAAATTAAAAAATCCCCCCCAAACACCATTCTGAAGCCTGAAAAAGAGGACAGGTCCAGGAAAACCAAGATGCATGGTAACCCTATGACAGTGTGCATATCCAGTGGAATGATGATTTAATGTATGACAGCTGATTAATGGCAGAGTATTCTGTGGAAACTGTGAACACAGATGACAGCTGTTTATTTTGATGCCTTGGTATACTACAGGAGAAGGAAGGTTAATACAATGTATTAAGACAGAAAGCTGTACAAGGCATTTCTGCCCATTTAAGATCATACATAATAACAGACACAGGAACATTACATAATGTGTGTGAGGGGGGTGAGGGGAACCCTGAGTGTACTTTAACAGCTATTAGTAAAATTTATAAAGCATTTGTTAGAGTTTACTTTGTATCTGAGGGCCAAATCATAGCTGATGAAGTCACAACTGAAATAAATGTACTTATGTTACTTACTGCAGCCATCTTTCCAGAGCTTTTCACGTTAACAAGGTTACGAATTTCTGACAAAAATTTTTGACAATTTCCCAGCGAAGTTCCAATGAGCCTTGTGATATTATGTAATTATAGCTAACAGACACTACTCTTTGCAATGCCACTTTTCTCTCTTACTATTAAGTTTTATAACATAAGCCCCTATCAATTTGGGGGTTGCATTCCAGAAAACCACAATGTATAGTGAAACTATATAGAACGGAGCATTTTCTTTACTGTAAGAATTAAGGTACCCAACAGTCGACCGCTGACAATGCCACCAGCTACCAGCGAAATCAATCTTAGGGCACGTACCACAAACATTGTTTGCAGACTTTGGCCAAACTTGTTTACAAACAGTTGGCTGACCATGGTTGCCAACCATCAGCAAACAGTTGACAAACACTGTGTCACATCCACATATCCCACTGAACAGCCAGTTCAAGCTGTACAGTGAATGTGTGGCTGGGATTTGAGCTGCTTATGTATTTCTCCCCTTCTAGTTGGGGTGTCCCTCAAGAGATCAATACTTGAACCATTGCTTGTTTTGCTCTATATTAATGATTTATCTAAAATTACATATTACGAATACAAAATCCAGGATAGTTGTTTTTGCTGATGACACAAGCATAATTGTTACTAACCCCGAACCTATGAACTTCACCAAGGATATCAATACAGTCTTTAAAAATGTAAATGAATGGTTTAATGCTAATTTACTAACATTATAGTTTGATAAAACTTCTTATATGCAATTCATAACCAAAAATAGCTCATTTATAGATTTGCATGTAAGTTATGATAACGAACAAATATCTAATACTTCTGTCTTGAAGTTTCTAGGAATAGTTATACATAATACTCTTTCTTGGAAAAGCCATGTGGATAGGACTGTACCTAAATTAAGTGCAGCCTGTTATGCTGTCACAGCTATTAAACCATGTATGTCCCAGGATATCTTGAAAATGATTTATTACTACTATTTTCACTCTATTATGTCTTAGGGCATAATATTTTGGGGCCTCTCACATAGCAATAATATTTTTAGATTACAAAAGAGGATTATTAGAATTATAATGGGCATTAATAGTAGACATTCCTGTAGAGAGCCTTTTAAGATATTAAAAATTTTACCACTACAGTCTCAATATATACTCTCGCTTGTATTTTTGTGGTTAACAATAAAAATCAATTCAAGGTTAATTCTGAAATACATAACATCAATAATAGGAATAAGTCTAACCTTTTTCAACCATTGTCTAATTTAACAATTTATCAAAAGCATACATACTATCTAGGTATGAAGGTATTTAACAGTCTCCCTTCTCAAATAAAGGATTTATCTTATAATATATGACAACTTAAATCAGCTGTTAAAAATCTTCTTCATTTACATTCATTTTACACACTAGATGAATATTTTAATTATAATAAAATTTAAAAGTTCTGATTTATCTAATCAATTTTATTAACAGACTGTTCATTTGATTGTTTTACAGTTCTTTCATGACAATTGCTATCTGCTAATATATCGCGTATATTACTTATGTACTTATTGTGATTTATCTTGTATATTATGTAGTTATGTATTCATGTTATGTATTTATTGCAACTAATTATGTATTAATTAGGTATGTTATGTATTTATGTAGTTTTTGTGATTTGTTCTGTTGTTCTTGACTACTTCCACATCCAGAGGTTTTTCTAACCATGTTAGGATCCATGGAATGTAAACAAACAAACAAACAAACAAACAAACAAACAAACAAACAAACAAACAAACAAACAAACAAACAGCACCATGAAATCAGAGATGGTGGTGGGCTAGACACTTTGTCAACGAAGGAATGTGGTATGGAGAATATCTTTTGGCAGATATGAAACTAGAAGATGGGGCTGGCTTCCAAAAATTTTGTCAGAATGACACCTTCTGATTTTGAAATACCGCTACAAATAACTGGTTGCAACATATCACGAACAGATAAATGGTATGATGTGGCGATTCCTCCGTCCATTTGATTAGCTATTACGCTTTGATATTTAGCTAATGGCAAATCTTTAACTAAGAGCCTTCTTCAGAGAACTCCCACTTCTCTTAGAATCCACCAATTTCTTGTGCTCCCTGTGAAACTGCATTTTCAACATCTGTATTTTCTTCTCTACCTCTCCTGCACTAACACCCTATTTTGTAGCCAGAGTATCACACACATCAACTTTGCCTTGCCTTTGCCTTAACTTACTTCACCTAACCTAACCTAACCTAACCTGGATGTCATCCTCACGGTGTTCATCACAAAAGAATACAAGATCATCACATCAGTTTATATGGTTAGAAGTACACCACTCCGCACAACGCATAGTACACACTGTAACAGAATGAGATCCATATTTTATCGATGCAGATGCTTGTGTGCAGAGTCCACATGACCTTAAAGAACTACAAGAACACCAAAAGTGCCTGCTTTACCACTTTTAATAACTGAACATCGCAGTACTGTAAACTATGATTGTGGAATTTGTATGTTTCGGGTTTTTAATGTTGACTCTTTTAACCGTATAAGTTGATGTGATGATCTCGTAATCTGTTGTGATGAACCCCCTGAGAATGCCGCCTTGTTGTCAAAACATATGTAGGGTCTTTAGTATACATTATATACGTATTCTATCTAGTGCAGCTGTTGGTTGTTATGAAGATTGTGATAAGATGCACAGCGTACATAATATGACGTGTTCTCCCTGCTCCACATTCCGCATATTTGACTTGGCTGTAGCACATGACCGACTGATGATGTGTTTGAAAACTGTACCTTGTTTTCCATTTCCAATGGGAGACAAGATACACAGCATATTTGTTTGTGGACTGTTTGCATACATACTGCCAACAGTCCACAAAATGAACTAAACTTGTTTGCCAACTGTTTACAAACACTTGTGTGCAAACAATGTTCGCAGGTGTGTACATGCCCTTAATCTCAGTCCTGGCAACATTCACTGCGCCTCTGTCACTAAAATTTGTCAGTGTTAAAGCACAGCAATACTGTTCAGAACAATGCTACAAGAGGACTACCTGCAACTTGTACATGTCTGATCACAGCACTACATACAGCAGTCACACTGGGATTTGTATGAACACCTACGAACTCCGAACTACCTGTTTCTAGATACATAAATATGAACAACTTAATGAAACACCAATTTATTCAAGTAAATATCTATGTTCCACTGTGAGACTACAGAAAACAAGGAACAAATACATACAGGCCATCTGTCCAAAAATGCCTACACCTCCCATTTTATAAATTTCATAAATTTTATTCCTAAGGCTGCATAGCTATGTTACGTATTTTTATACAACAATATACTTGTAAGGAAGACCAGAAAGCTATAAAGCTTAAGAATTCATCAACATGTGGGAACAGTGGCTGCAGTGATGGGATATGATCACTGACCGACTATTCTCAAAACGGCAGAAATGAATGTGAACCGAGAACCTGCGAAACTGACACTGACCAAAGAACTGAACATCAAGAAAGACTGTGCCAAAATGTTATGTTATAAAAAAACCACTTTAACAAGATGGTTGGAACATTCAAACATTTGCAAAACATAACTACAAATCTTACTGGCAGACTTAAAACTTAAAAAACATTTCATAAAGTAAAACAACTACGAGACTATACAATAAAAACTTTTCTGGAAAAGTTACGAGGTGCAACTACCTAACATTCCAGATTTCAAGACTGGACATAAAAATATGAATGCATACTTTTTAGGTGGGTTTTAGTCTGAATCTGACTAATTGAAACACAATCTACAGTGCAGCATATACGACCATCTGCAGGAGGATTTTACTACAAACACAAAAAAGTTAAAAATACGGCACATTATGCACTCCATGTTCACAGAATTTCAAACATCATGATTAAATCCTATTGCGAAAATTATGCTGACCTCGAAACACAGACACTACACTAGTAGCATATTCCAATGCTAAATTCCATGTACCTTCACACTGCAATCCTGTGCACAAGACAGCAACTTCTGACCCACACTCATGAGAAAGCACTGGACCACCACACTAGTCTGTCCAGCGCAAGCTACAACTGTGCCTACTTCATTCGGTGTTCCCTTCCACACCTGAAAGCAATAGGTAAAAACTTAATTACATAACAGTTAACTGAAGTGCTGCACTCTCCAGACCTGTAACTTGTAGTTTACATACTAATAAACACGGAACACATGTACATCACAAAACGCAACATTTCTAAAATGTAACAGCACTGGTCTAAGATCTATGACATTTTTCATTACACAGTCTGATTGGTGCACCACCCTTACGTACTAATATAGCGTGGTTACTATGAAAAAAGTACAAACAAAATCTGAATAATTTAAACAATTTTAGTTTACAATAAAATGACAATTAATTATGTAACTGTTTCAATTAAATTATTTCACTAAATTTAATGTCAAATGTGTGACCCTTGCAATGGTAACCCCTCAGCCACGACGTCTACACGTATGGTTGGAAACTGTGCACACATAATCTGTTGGTCAACACAATACTTCTATCCTGAAATTCAACAATTTCATTGACTTTATACACACTCCTCTCCTTCTGCTGAAAGCCACAGTAGGACTGAGAGTACAGTGCAGTGTACACTTTGACTGCATAGTACAGTACCTGTACCTATCAAGTAATCTCTGCTCTTCATGCTTCCCTGCCCAGTATAGTACGTGAAATGTTTCTAAAAGAGCAAGAGTAACTGACTCTCAAAAACATGTTGAACAAGAATGGCATTCTGTGTACCTCAGACTGTGAGAAATGGTCCCTACATCAGGAACAAAATGATGTTCCAGGTTTATTATTACACCCAGCAATAGCTTGATGTTCAAAACAAAAATTCCAACATTCTGGGACATTTTAGGACATACTGCTTTTCACCTTCATGGCAGTGTTTCATTCAACTGTAATTATACTAACTAAATCACTTAAAAAAAGTGAGAAAGTATTTTATATTTTGTCCAAACCTGTAACAATTGCACTCAGAACTATCAAGATCCCTTTCATTAGATGCATGGTGACCCACACCTCCTTGCCATTATGTCATCATTAACTTTACTTTAATACCATGTTATATATCAGGGCTGGCCACCTTCAACCAACAGGAGGAACACAAAATTCATTAAGGACTCACCTGAGGGCCGCGCTCGTACATACATATATCTAAGGGGCTTGGATTAAATTCACTAGAATGGCGATATATACAAACAATAAGTTATGATAAAAGTACAGTTGAATGACAAGGCGGCAGGTATTACTAAACTCCATAAAATACAGAAATACTGGTTTACTGTGTGCAGTCCTAAAAGTGGTGAGTTATACTTTGTAAACATTTTCTCTACTAATAAAGTTACCACATTATGTTCTGCGGACTATGGTGTTATGTTTGTTAAACTGCATTACTGAAAACATTCAGGTGACCAAGGGCAGCATGTTGGCCAGCATGGTTGTATACAATCATTATACTTTTTTATCTTACTTCACAGGGGTACATTCTGACACAGAATGAAGGCATACTGCAGGTATACATTATTTTTTGGGGCTGTGTCTGGCATGGTATCATTGTGTATAAAGTAAAGGCAAAGTAGTATCCTGCATGTTACTGACATATAGTCTGATTGCAATCTGCATCCACAGAATAACAGTGAGGAGTTGTGGACATATCTGCACGCTGCTTGGTGGCAGCATCAGGTTCACACATTTATGTGGATACAGCACATGAAAGGTTACAGTACCCAGCAGATATTTCATCAATGGTCAAGCCAGTTTCCTGTTGATGACATGAACGTCCCTTCTACACGAAACAATGCAAAACTACAAGAACAGAGAATAATTAATAAAGAGTGGAATTCTTTCATCCAGCACCTGATAATCTGGCACTACTCATAGTCTGAACTTCAGGAAGTAGTCCCACCAACTGTAAGTTCTGCCGTCTGTAACTTTGGCTGCCCGTACTGATTCATTACCTTTATCTTGGATAATCTGGACCTTACGGAGCCCATCAAGCTATTAGAATGGCTTTAAAAGATGCAACAAGCAGTAAGCAAGGTATTGCCAATGAGAAGAAACACATAACTTCACGATTCCTCAAACACGTGAAATAATTAGGACAGGTGAAAGTAGCGAAAGCTGAGATGTGGTTATAGCTTCATACAACATTGGGTTGTCAACTATCTGTGACATAAAGAAAAAGAAGGACAACTTATGATCATTTTTGGCATCAAGTGAAAGTGTGAAGGACCTTTTCAAGTGACAGGCACTGAAACAGACTAAATTAGCGCAACTGCACAAGGTGTTGTGTCAGCAGCTTACAGTTTTGCATTCTGAAAGAAATCCCATGACTAGGCCTATGACAATTGAAATGCGAAGTCTTCTACAATAAAATGAAAATCACTGATAACTGTACATTCTCTGGCGGCCAGGAGAGCGTAATGGGTATAGTGACTCACTACAGGCTGGACAGTCTGGGGTTCAAACCCTGGTGGGTGTGAGATTTTTGGGACCCATCCAAACTGCCCCAAGGCTCGCCCAGCTGAGGGTAGTAATAAAAAATTACCTGTGAGAACTTAGGTCAGTACAGGTGCTCTCTGATAATCCAGAATGCTGGATAATCTGGCACATGTCCAGTCCCACAGGAGATGGATTAAAGGAATTATACTGTATATGTGCATAATTCTTGCTACATTCTTATATTTTTCATGAATAACTTAAACATTTTCTGTATATCTTAAGTAACACTGTTCTGATTTGCATTCTATATTCTAAGAATCACACGAATTTTAAGATAAATACAACGTTATGTTCAATCTTTATTCCATTTTACACAAATACTACTGCATTATCCTTCTTTTATATGGGAAAATTATTTTATCTAGCAACTGTTAGTTGCCATTTCCTGTTGGCCCATCGATCACTATAACACAGCACACATGTGCAGCAGAGTAGTGATGGGAAGTGAGGAACAACAGTTTGGTCAGATAAAATAAGGGCCCTATATATGCAATACACTGAAAATGAATTTTTTACATTTGTTATGTTCACTGTATCAACACTTCACTTTTTGGAATATGAGGTTATCATGACAGCAAAGACAGGGAAGTATTTTCCTGCAGAAGATTGGTACTGACCTACTGAACTACATCCCGTCAAAGCAGAGAAAACCACAATATTAAATTCAGTTTTTGACGAGGTAACTTGAATGTTACAACAGCCTTAACATTACAGATACCTTTAAACTGTTGTCTTCAGCTGCAGCTATGACTGTGAAGCCATTACTACAGCAGACCTGCAGGTAATGCACAGCAGCACCAAACCCAATTATGGCAGATGTTGATTTGCTCGCAACTTCAAACACCTTCACCAGCCCATCACAGCAACCATACACCAGAAAACGACCACAGCTTGATAGCTTGCATGCTGTCACCTGCCCTTTCTCATGAACAGTTTCAGCCACAACAGTTCTTCCTCGGAATAACTGCAAAAAAAAGAATACATTCACAATATGGCAGGAACCTGCACATATCACAGATGGACAAGCAAGGACACATCTGTAAAACCTTAACCGTTTGGCACCAAACACTGAGTATACCCATCATGCAGTGTAATGCCCACAATGCCAAATGTCAGGCATTGCAGATGGCTAATTATGGCCACTCTTACACATCCCCAATTTAAATTTTGGTCTGCTTCAGATCACAATGGGCATTTAATTGTGGCACCAAAGGACTAAGATTTTAAGGTAAATTTGCTTTGTATTTTCAGTATCATGTAACTGCATCATCCATAAGACTACAGACAAAATAAATACAATTAAACTAAACTAAAAAATTCATCACAATTTTAAAGGTCTCTCTCTCTTGAATGAACAGACAATTTGTAATTTCTTCCGGTATGTAAGCTTACTGTATTTGTTTCAGGTACATGAGTTTTGTATATTGGGAAAACCAAACTCAAACTGTCCCCTTTTTTGTCTTTAGTTGAACACACACACACACACGTACATACATACATGGATCCATAAGTTTGTCACAAGACAACGGGAGTGGAATAACTTTTAATTTCCACAACTTTATATATGGTCAAAGCATGGTCATATAAATGCAGTCAGTCAAATGTACTATGAAAGGACATACATCCACCACATATTTACAAGACTGTGTGATTCAGCTAGTATAGGTTGCATTCCACTTTCTGGAGAAAGGGTCTGGAATAAATGTACAATCTGTATGCAGAAAGGAAACACCTTCTGTCAATGCTACCATGATCTTTGCCCTGTAAAGGGCTCTCCACTGGATGCATTCTGCGTACACATAATCTGGGACTGTACCTGCAATTTATTACTGTTATCTACAGCTGCTAGCAGCGGTATACATGGATCTGTGACACTTTGGTTCCAGACAACATCAAACTTCTGTTGCAGTTTAGTTGTCTCATCAGTCTCTGCACAGTCAATATGCCACAGCTCTATTGTTTTATCATCTGAACCAGAAAGCAACAGCTGGTAGAGGTTTCCATCAAATGTATCCAGACACCTCACTGCCCTGCAGAGCAAGAAAATCCATATTTGCAAGCCAGTCTCATGATGGCATCCAGAACTTCCATAAAGACAAATATTCAAAAACAGAATAAAACAGTTCCAAATTGGGGCATCTATCTCACAAAACGGAATGAAAAATCAAACAGGACGCTGAAGTATTTTTAAAGATCGTAAGCTAAAACAATGAACTTTCACAATCAGCGCAGGTACTTAGCACCAAGGCCAACATCATTGAAAAAAGAAGGTCTGTACCAATACTTCTTTACAAAAAGTCCAATTTCAGTTTCCGCAGAAACTACCCTAACATCCTGTCCACACAACTTCTGAGTATTTGTACCAGTAAATTCCTTTTTCCATAATTATTGAAAGGGGAACAAATACTGTCTTAAGCAAATATCATGGAGAAAATCATTTTGAGA
Source organism: Coptotermes formosanus (assembly GCA_013340265.1). NCBI lineage: Eukaryota > Metazoa > Arthropoda > Insecta > Blattodea > Rhinotermitidae > Coptotermes > Coptotermes formosanus. The sequence continues at coordinate 156,331 of BLKM01000596.1, forward strand.
ACGCTGAAGAAACACAGTTCCTCAATGGAAACAGCCTTACTTTTGTTTTGATAACCTCCACAATGGTACACAAGATGATAATGCATAATTTCTGTTATCTTCAAGCCATTATTTCACTTCTCAGTAGTAGCAGCTGTGGAACAGTGCAATGAAAACTGAACAGCTGTGCCAAACTTTATGGTACACAAATTTACATGATACCACATTGTGTTTCAGATCATGCCTATTACACACTAAACACAACTTTAACATAAACAGGACACATTTGTGAACAGCAATGGATTTTAGAATATTAACACACAACAACCCAGATTACAAGCTTCTGGAATTTGACACTCTACAGTCTGATAGATAGCCATCAAAGTTTTGCAGAAACCTACTGCCTCCATCTTCAGAGTACAAAAAAACATGATCTTAATATTTACCATCATGGAAATGTCAAATCTCACACAACAATCGATTTGGACATGTTTTAATCATTCCGGCTGTCCAGACAAGTGAACAGTCTCAATTTGATTCACAGTTCCTATACTATTAGTGTAAATACAGTATATGTGTATCTGAAATGCAGTTAGTACTTATCATGAAATGAATAAATAGTACTAGTATAAATTTAAGTCAATCATCTCTTTAAAATATTTTTTATTAATGCATTTTGTGTGACTCCAAAACATAATTAATACGCCTGCAACAGTTTCTACAGTTTGCTTTTTAGGCACATTTGCATAAACAGTGGAAAGCACCTATCAGCATAGACATGCCTGGCCATCAGTCTGTCTGTCCGCACATCTCTGTGTGGCTCCAACTGGACTAATTTTTGTGAAATTTGATATTGGGGACTTTTACAATAATGTGTTGAGATACTCCACATTTGGTTAAAATCAGACAACTATATCAGGCACTTTATATGAACACCCAGGTATGTTTATATTGTTTACAGCAGTATGAAATATCTCATAGCTCAACGACAGTAGAAAGGGAACCCATTCTTGTGTTTCCATGCCAAAACTCAGTGGTTTCATACTGTTGACAGCTGCATGCAGGTCAACAATACAAAGAAAATGCCTTGTGTTTCCATGACAACAATTGTCACAAGAACATGTTACAATGTCATGTTACATGTACATGGCCTGTACTGTGGTGGTATGAACATCCAACACTAGAACAACAATTCCCTGAACACTGAACAAATTTTGCAAGATAAAATTAATATACTGGCACTGGACTTCTGTGCATATAATACGTGCTCTCCTTTCTCCAAATACCTCCGGAAGCGACTGTATTTAATATTATAGCAGATTCCATTATGAGAATATTAGACAAGTGAGAAGATAACTCACCCATTATGATTCTGATACTTCTTCACTAGTTTGCCTTCTTCAACATCCCAGACTCTAATGCTGAGGTCTGAAACTCCCACAATGACATGCTGACTGTCCTGAGACACTGTGGCACATGTATACACTGCACATGTAGAGGGCTCAAATACCTTACACGTTATATCACGCATGATGACAGACTGTTCCACTGCATATGTTTTTACAGCTTCATTATCGTTCTTTGTTAAATCAGTCAAACTTCCTTCACGTAAAACTTGAGTATTAATAATTGAGCATGGCTGAACTCCAGTCTCCCACTTCCAAAGTTCAACAGAAGTATCAGTTACCACAACAATTTTACTCTCTGTAACAAAACACACCATTAATATGGTTTACAGCACATGGAAATGGAAATCATCGTTAAGTTCCATGAGAATAACAAAAGCATTTTATTGCAAGGTGCTTGCTTCTTCTTCACGTTTTCATTCACTGAACTTGTGAAAATCCAGCAGAACTTTAACCAGCAATGAACGTGTTCAGTACGTTCATTAGATGTGAAGTGTGTCTGAGACAAGCTGAAATGCTGCGGCACCTTTTTTAAATATTGCTAGTAAAAACCCAATATTATGGCACATGCATACCATTCAGTGAAGAGTGCATGAGAGTTTCTAGATAAAGTAATGTCCCATATTTAGAACATTCAGCAATTAAGACTCATGAAATGGCAATGAAAAAAGTCAGATACACTTTTGTTTCCACAGTTTCAACTGTTGGAGTGTGTTGCTAATTCAGTTTTCTGTGTAGGGAAACAATGCATGAAAAATCAACAAATAAATTTGAAAGCAACGACTTTTTATTTCACATATACCACTAAAACAAAATAAGATACGAAAGACAAAATGCCTTATGGGTGAAAAACTATCTATGCTGTATGTCTGCATCACAAAATGATCCAGATCCTGTGTCTACATCACCAAATTATTTCCATTATCTGGAGTTCAAAAATAAACTTCTAAATACAGTAAAACCCTGTTAAGATGTTTCTGAAAATTCCAAGAAAATCTGACTTCTTAAATGGGAAATTTCTTAAAAGTGTAGGACCAAAAAGTTCTATTTTTTAATTTCTTTGTGAACTTATTACACATTCTCACTCGTATCTGACCATTTAACCATGCTGTCTGCAACTTTTCATTCACAGTTTTATTTACACCTTCACCTACATTCTCACTGACTTTTCATTCATAAGTTCACATTTCAGTCCAGATGTTTACTTCTCCTTGAAATATTTTTCAAGTGTGGGTTGTCTTGCTCTTTTTTCAAAAACAGGAGCAGTATACATCTTCAGATTCCACAGGTTCGCTTTTAGGTAGACCATAAGGGGTGGTCAGTAGTTCCAGTTACTTTCACTAACTCTGCAGTGTCTTGAATTTATTTTCTGGAATTGCTGATGTAACGTATCTGCACACACTCACCACAAATGTTTCACAATCATCTTACACCACGACACATTTTTTATTTCTGCTGATAAATTACATTTAAACAAGTTGTAGCAATCGACCACTCACTTATCTTGTGTCAAACCACTGTCCCCCTAACAACATGGAACATCATGTTGCTTCGACTAGCGCATGCCTAAACTTCTTCAAATGTTATTGGCTGCCTTCATTTCCTCCAAGTCCTGGGCAGTAAAGCGGCAAGTGAGCTGCTACATGACAGCCATTGCCAAACACAGGCTTATGCAGGTCACGGAACAGCTAGGATCAGCTTCTGGCCGCCTGACGCAATTTTTCAGTTGTCGTGAGAGACAGAGTAATGGGGACTGAGTACAGTCCGTGAATCGCAGAAGAAATATGACACCCCTGCATCGGCCATGAGGTTGCACCATTCCACTGTGTGAAATGTGGCAGAAATGACCTTGGGGATTAACCTCTATGAACTGACCACGCCATCTGAATGCGGCGTTTTGGAAATGGAACGAATGGAAACTTGGGGAAATTCTTTAAGAATTGGAAAAGAAAATGTATTAAATGGGTAAAAAAATTGTTTCATAGTCAAATTTGTTACTTTTTAGGTGGGAAATTTTCTTATGCGGGGATGTATTAAAAGGGCAACATGTAATGTTAATCAAATGGAAGAATTTTGGTGCCTTTTTATCCTGACTTCTTAGGTGGGAAATTTTACCCAGGACTTCTTAAACAAGTTTTACTGTATCTTTAAAAATAGTTAAGTAAGCAACTGTTCAGTTCCTCAGATGTTTAAACTTTGTGTTCCTGAGCTCACACAATTACACTGTTGTTTTAAAATCAAGGTTAAGTAATCTGTAAAGAATTTTCATGCCCAACCACTATAAAAGCAGATGGCTGGTGAGGCTGGAATTCTCAAAACAAAGAAGCCTCACAAGATTAGGTCATACCTGGGGAAAAAACAGATGAGCTTGAGAATTTCTCTGCTGCCAGCACCCACACAAAAAGGGGGGAGGGATACGGTTCAGTTACAGTTACGAGTAAACACACCAGCACCCACACAAAAAGGGGGGAGGGATACGGTTCAGTTACAGTTACGAGTAAACACAAACACTTTATCTCTCTCTTCCCCAGCCATCCTTCAACAAATTATTTAATATTTCACTTCAATTCAGAGTTAGCACCTTCACACTGAAAGTCATCCCTATCCATACCATGAAGGCATACAGGGATAACCACACCTACAGCTCCATTCACTCTTAACCTCAGCACTGATGGACAGAGTGGTCAACATCATGCCCCAACCACATACCCCCCCCCCCCCCCCAAATAACCATGGTACTCACAGAACAGGAGGCTAGGTGCATCCCAGAGCTGATCCTGACATTTTGGAGACAAGAAAAAACTCTTGCTGCTACCAGGATTCGAACCTCAGATCATCCAGCCTGTAGCCTAAGTCACTATACCAACCACACTATCCCAGCTCAAACACATTCATAATACCTTTCGCTATGATACATCTGACAGTGTACACAATTCAGTTAACCTATCCAGTGGTGTCACACATGACTTCTTTTACACAATGACAGTAAGGCAGCCCCTGTGATTAATTCAGCACCATGTTATGTACACGCCAATCCCAGTGGCCATGGGGTCTAAGACATAGGTCTGCTGCCAAGCGCTTGCTGGGACTGTGGGTTCGCATCCCACTGGGGGCATGGATGTTTGCCTCTTGTACAGTGTTTGTGTTGTCAGGTAGAGGTCTCTGTGACAGGCCGATCCCTCGTCCAGACGAGTCCTACCGACTGTGTTGTGTTTGAGTGTGATCAAGTGACAATAAAAACCCTCTGCACCTACTGAGAACAAGTAGGACTATGAAACGAAACATTATATACGCAGCTGCACGAGTGGAGGCATAACTCCACACATTCTTAACCTCAACACTAGATCGAAGTTGTCAACTCACACCCTGGCCACTTCACCTCCTGAGAAACTGACTTGCAACTGCAGTTTCATATTTGTCAGACGAATTCAAATGCATGTTCCTACACTTACACTTGACAGGACTCTGCTTTTCACATACCTGTACCTCCCATTTGAGACAATGTCTCGAGATAACAAATAGAGCTCACAGTTTACAGAGCAGTTAAGAAACTATATCATGACTTCTGAATGCATGTCTTCTGTACTTTCACAATGCCTATATCCTTCAAAACGATTTCCCTCAGTGATAAAGGTTTGGCACTTCGACTTACACTGGAATACCAATATCTGTTTACTACTTAAAAATAAAATTTTAGTTTGAGATTTACAAATGAATATTTCTAAAATTAACTATGAATTTCCCCATCTACCAACAAAGTGTCACACACAGTGGTTCTCATGTCTGTGATTAAACAGACTGACACAACTTTCGAAGATAATCAGAATCACAAACACCAGAATCTCTTTTCAACATAAAATGCATATCTGGTTTCAGGAACTTATGAAATACCAGTAACAAAACTATCAAATAGCCTCAAAACGCATAGATATCAAGACAGTTTATACTTATTAAACTAAACCACCTTCCGGAATGATTAAAAGTTTGTACATCTCACAACCAACATGTTCCTTGCATGATGTCTGAATATTTTGAATTGCAAATCTTGCGCCCTCAAACATCAGGATCAGCAACTTTTAAGCAGAATGTTATCCATCTCCATGAAACCAAGCCAGTCTTGAGAAGCTGACAGCTGTTCACCTGGTCACGGAATTCCAGCCATTAAAATGGAACCTAAGGTACGTTACCACGTTCAAAAGAGCCTGCTAGTGGACTCTAGCATATGCCAGATTGAGTCCATACTCTCAAACCGCATTTCTTTAATGCCCACTGTTTTTTATTATGCCTGGGTCTCCCAAGCAGCCCCCTTTCAGGTTTTCACACTAGCAGTCTATATGCCTTTCCCACATTCACGTACATGCTACAAGCCCTATTCATGTCGTCCTCCTTCAACTGATTATCCCAACAATAGGGTACCAGGTACAAATTATGAAGTGAGGAAGTACTAATATAAAGTACCATGTGCTGTACATGGCACCATTCAATTCTTCTACATTGACTTTTACACTTAGATGTAAAGTACAATAACAGAAATATGATGAATTACCTACAGGAATGTAACTTCTAAATATTATTAGCGGAGTTCTGACATCAAACTCAACACACAATATGACTGACAGCTAATTATTAAAAGTGGCATTCCTTAACTTTTAAAGGAAGCTGTGGCAGTACAGTTAGTATGGGCACCAGGCTATGGCTGCACAATCCAGGGCTCTAATCCTGGCAGCAGCATGGGTATTTTCTCGTCTCTAAGTTGTCCAGACCAGCTCTGGGGCCCACAGAGTCTCCTGTTCAATGGGTACCTGGGTTATGTCCCCTGGGGTAAACAAGCCAGTGTGTGATGTTGATCACTCACCTCCATCTAGTACTGAGGTCAAGAATGAGCAGCACTATACCTCTACTCCCCATATATGCCTTCATGGCACGAAGAAAGCCAACTTTAGGGCTTTTTTATATATACCTTTAATTTTTCGAGACACCAAACAGCTGAAGTATCAAGAATGTTCTTGAAATTACAACCTAAAGAAGAAAGACGTGTCAAGGTACAACTCTGAACATTCAAGCGACAAAATTATCTTAATCTACAATATCCCCAGAATATATTTACCTGCAATACTCAAGATAGCAATGACACAGCCAGAGGTTTCGAAACTTGAGACGGAACAGCCAGTATCACTGTCATATGCATAAACAACCTTATCATCACCACCAAATAATATCACTGAGCTATCACCAGAAAATATGCAACTGTTTGCAAAACATCCTGGAGCAGGAAATTGCAACGTCAGTCTTACATTTTCAGTCTCATAATCCCATACCTACAAAAATGTTAAAAATTACTGTAATGCTTATCATGAAAACATTAAATATATTTAACCACACCTAAGGTACAAACAAGAAAATTATATAATACCAACAATCTGAATTAATAAGTGTTCATCATGTTTTACAAAAATGGACCAGTTACAGCTTACCAAAATGCCATATATTATGCACACATGCCATGCTAAAGCCACTTTTGATACAGTAACAAAGTGTTGTATGTCATAGGGGGCTTCAGATTTTCTGGCAAAGCAGTGGCTCTCCTTTTGCTGCAGAATGGTGCTGCATCCACCAGTTAAACAAAATGGCTAATCCTCAGGAAAAAGTGAAATTTCACTCCTGTTTTGATGCTAGATCACTGACAACAGTATAGAGGTAACATCAAACAAGATTCAGAAGGGACACACCTTCCAAAATTTTGAGTAAGGTGGGGTATCAAAAGCTCACAAGGACAGTTGCCTCTGCAAAACAGATACGTCAGGGTGGGCACACAACAGTGAGGAGAATGTGGAATGAATTACAGATGCTTTTTCAGGCAGGTGATGATGACCACCACTGAGTTAGTCAACAATCATAGGAGCCACCCACAACTGTGTGGTGGGTTGTAAAGAAAGGTTCGGATACGAAGCAACAGACGGTTCAGTTACTTCTGCCTCTAACTGAAAATGACAAATAAGCTCACTCAACTTTTTGTATGGATTTTGTTGGCATATCAGATGATGAAAATCTCAAGTAGGTGGCTATTAGTAATACACCAACTTTTCATCTGTCTGGCATGGTAAATACGTGCAACTGTCACATTTGGGCTCTACAGAAGGCAAAAGGCTTCCACTGCACTGGAATAAGACTCCCCACAGGTGACAGTGCTGTGCACTGTCAGAGCAGAATGTGGGTGGGCCATTTTTTTCACTGAGACCACTATTACATGTACTATCTGGACACGCTAGAGAACTGGTTGTGGCTACAGTTGATGGAGGACATTCAGCAGGACGCAACATTATTCGAACAAGTTGCTGTGCCATGGGGAAGTGTGACAGTTCTTTTGATGACCAGTTAGCAGGACAGTGGATTTGGCAAGTGTAAACAGACCCTTGGCCTCCAAGGTCATCTGACCTAACTAGGGCTCAACAATACTTGTCAAAACCTTAATACCGCTATTTCCGTATTTTTAATTTATGAAACTGGGATACTGGTATTAATACCAGTATTCCAAAAACAAACATTTTTCTCAATAAATTTTGATAACAATTAGGTGCAATGACATAAGGATAAAACAAGTAATTATATGAATTCATGTTTTAAATCAAACTTGTTTTATAATAATAAGTATTCTGATAAAACATTAAAAATAAAGGTTATTATAAAAAAAATACATACTGATAATGCAAATTTTAGTTATGTTTATAATCCATACTACTACCTGTCTGAATAAAGTGAGGTCTTATGAACCATAGGCAATCAATAATGTTACTGCATCTAATTTTGGTATGTATTTATTCATTAACATGCAATATTTACTATTTCTTTTGTGTGCAACAGAGTGTCTAGTAAACCAGATCATCTGAGTTTCATGACATTTTCAGGTTTCTGTTACATGTGTATTGTGTACAACAATCACTCGGTTGCTACTTCAGCAATATTAATGATTTACTGTTCTCGATTTTATGGCCTAATTTTTTAAAATCATAAACAATTATTTTTAAATTAGTACCAAAAAACCCGTATTTTTGTACCAATACTGGAATTTTAATACCAGAAACAAATGACCGGGATCCTGGGACCATGATATTGTAAGGCCTAGGCCAAACCCCATTAGACTGCTTTTCCTGGCAGTATGTCAAAAACATGTTTACATTCCACCAATACCAAAAAGGGTTAATAAACTGAGGGCGCTATAGATATTGCTTTCTCATGGGACACGAATCCATACAGCCTGGGAGAAAGGTGCCAACACTTAACCAACAAACTGGCACTTACACACTAAGCCATATGGTTTCACATCCCAAAAGACAGTAATCTTCTTAAGGACACAATGAATGTCTGACTTTTATTTGGAACACTTTTGATAATGTGTACCTTCAAAAATATATAAGAAAGAAGAAAAATTTGTGATTCTATGCAAGGAGAAACACAGTTGTATCTTTTACCGGAATATCAAAGTCTCCAGATTAGAAAAAACTGCGAAGGGCACACAATACCTTGACAAGGCCATCAATGGAACATGACACCACTTGATCATCTTTAGGACAGAATGAGGCATACAGTACACTGGCCTGATGACCACTAAATGTCTTGCAACTTCCCTCACCATCAATATCACTGAAGAACAAACTGCTCCAACTGACTTGCTTTGTGCGAGGAGATGGTGTCCTCGCTGAACAGCCTGTTTTTAAAATCAAATAAATGTAATTATTAGGCATTCTTCAAAAAGTAAATAAAAAGGCCTTCTGTAGAGGTCATGATTGTCCTTTTGTGTGTGATGTGGTATAAGCACCTGAAAGTGCTGGAGAGACTTTAACATTCATTATGGTAAATTTGCACTACAAGTTCTCAGCAATTCCATTTTTGGTTAAAATTATGACAAATACAACAAGCACTTTACACAAAAGCCAACACGTTTCTGCGCACATACCAAGCATAACTCTTGTGCAACTGTCTAAATATTCACTGGAGTGGCTACTGGGTAACCTAATATCTAACAAATTCATTAAATTATCCAAATGCCTTTTACACCCTTTCACTGCATGAAAAAAGATTTTTACCTTCTTTAACAATCCACTCAATACAGTGATTCAAATCATTCCTGATAAATTTAAACTTTACCTGCACAATTTACAAGTAGATCCATTCTGAACTCAAAAGCTGAAATCACTACAGACATCTTTAAAATTTCACACTAACCAGACATAACATATAGTTGCTTACTGATATGTCCCATGTTTGAGAGTACTTTCTTCTGTGAAGTAACTTCTCAGCCATGAAATATAGGAACACCTGATATTACTTCTCACATGTGATGAATTTCTTTGCCACTTATTTAAACCTGCCACTACCAAGATAAATGTAGACACGCCCACTTCTCTAAAGCAGAACGTCTGTCCACAATGCTCACACTGAGGACAATTCAGGGAGGGGGGTTTCCTCGTGTCTCTGAGCAGCAAACTCACAAAATTTGTTTAATTTCCCATGTAGCATTTGCAATATATTAAATAAACATTCCAGAACCTTATGGGTTGAATTCTTATTTGTGTGTTTGTGTTTCAGAGAACCTATCACTGCCAGGCAGGTATTTGTAACAATATATTGGGAAAAACATGTTTCTCCTAATGCAACAAATGGGTAGGTACTGAAGGCACAATGCAATCCCACAGCCCTGATAATGTGCAAAGCATTACTACATAAATGTGGGAAGATATGGCATGACATTGTATGTGAAACATGTAAAAACAGATGGCTCAGGATAAAATCACATTATAAATGTACAGGGCAAACAGCCACAGGAAGTTTAAGCACAAGCTCAAAAAGGATCTGGGGGCAGATCCAGATTCCCAAAACCAGAAGAAAAAAACTTCAAAAACACACTTTCACAAGCCAGTAACATCCACTGTAATGTTTTTAGTGCAGAAAATACTCGTATTTGGGTTGACTAAAAATGCTTAATAGGTTATTTCAGATGTAACAACACACCATCTTCACCAAATTCTTCTTCAGCCTTATTCCTACACATAGCACCTTCTAGTTTCCATAGCTTTACAGTAGCATCATCAGAGCAGGACAGGAACTGTGATCCATCTGGACTCAATTCCAAGTGTCGAATTCTCTGTTTATGGCCTCGGAAAGTGCACAGGATGCAGGGCCACTTTGTGTCCCACAGCTACGAAACACACAGAAGCCAACATCAGAGAGGAAACTAATACTCCTTGGTTACATCAAGCTAATTCAGGTGTAGCAGATAGCAAATGGGTGGACAGTTTCACTTACAGTTATTGTACCACTGCCATCAGAAGTTAAGATTTTAGTTTCCTCTGTTGTGAAACACGCTACACACACTTCTTCCTTTACTGACAGTGTACGTGGTTGTTGTAAATTATCTTGATCTAATCTGCAAACAGGAAGAATACAGTGTTTGCAAGTTTATTATTAAACGAAGCTACACTACTTCTACAGGAATGAATGGAATGATTGGTGTGAATGGTGAAAGGAAGAACTCATCACAGCCTACTTACATACTAAAACAGCATATGCCAGACTGGCTGGGAAATCCATGGAAGATTTCAAGTCAGTGTAGCTGACAGGTGGGCAAGATTCTTGAACAATGAATCAGAGGTACTACCAACAAAGCGGTGACAATATTTAGAACTAATTATGAAAACCTGTGTGAAGTATAGATAAAAACAAGTATAGAGAATCATAATTTACTGAAATGCCACACTTAATGAATACATGAATTCCTTGTGGTGTTTTAGATGGATATCACATAAGTAACATTCAAACAGAACCTGGAAAATATACTCAATAAATTACTCTAAAAAATCAAGGTAACACACAAAGTGTGCCTGTCTTAAAATGCACCCAACAATGCTTGACTAAATGCCATTTCATTCCTTTGACATTTCTATTTTCAAGTCACAGGAATCTTCTGTATGCCATACTGCCTACAACAGCATCAACAAATTTGTAAGAGAATTTAAATAATTAATTTAAAACGCGATATTAATATTAAAATATCTTTCAGAAATAAACCCTATGGTAACACATTATTTGGGGTAAATAAAAAAATCCAAACCACAATATCAGGCCTGATCTCTGAAGCCTGGTAAATAATAATAATAATAATAATAATAATAATAATAATAATAATAATAATANCTGGTAAATAATAATAATAATAATAATAATAATAATAATAATAATAATAATAATAATGAATTACTGGCTAAAAGCATTCCCCACTACCCACAGGCATATTACAAAAACTTCAGTGCAATAATGGAGGAACCAGAGAAGATACCTGACTGGATAACCACAGGAACAAATTATTTGCTGCCGAAATCAGGAGCCAGCAAGGCAGTCAGAAACTACCGACCGATTATGTGCTTAACAACCATGTACAAGACTCTAACAGGAATAATAGCTAGAAGAATCTCTACACATCTGGAAGACCAGGACATATTACCAGCTGAGCAAAAAGGATGCCACCCTGGAAGTAAAGGGTGCAAGGTTCAACCGATGACATCAAAAGCAATATACAAGGAGTGCAAGAGGAGAAAAAAGAATTTAAGTATAGCCTGTATTGACTACCAGAAAGCATTTGACAGCGTTTCACATAGCTGGGTACAGAAGTCAATGGAATTTGTAGGAATATACAGTAAAATTGTCAGATTCTGCATATTATCAATGGAGAAATGGAACACAGCGCTCCACCTGAAAACAAAGCAGGAAGTGATGCAGTCACAACCCCTTCAGATATGAAGAGGAATATTCCATTACTTTCCTGTATAGCACTTATCCCATTAACACACAAGCTGAACAGAGCTGATTGTGGATATCAAGTACATGGAGCTGAGAGGAACATAAATCACCTACTACACATGGATGGCTTGAAACTGCTCAGTTGCAGTGAGGAAGAATTGGAGAACGAAATAAATATCGTGAAAGCAATTTGCAAAGACATTAATATGAATTTTGGATTTAAAAAATGTGCAAAAATTTGTTTAAAAAAAGTCAGGGTCCAGAGGAAAACATACACAAAAAGTACATTTGAGAAGGACACTAAAGAACTGGACTCAAGAAAAACATATAAGTACTTAGGGATAGAAGACAGCCATGACATACAGCATAAAAATGAGAAAGAAAAGTTGACAAAGGAATATTTGAGGAGACTGACATTAGTTTTGGACACAGAATTAAATGCAAAGAATAAAATACAAGCAACTGGAGCATTGGCATTACAAGTACTTAGACATAGTTTTGGAATTATTAATTGGCACCACAAAGAATTGCAAAAACTGGATAGGAAAACAAGAAAACTGCTAACCATCCATGGACAGCATCACCCAAAGGCAGATGTAGACTGCTTGTATGTTTCCAGAAAATATGGAGGAAGGGGGCTGATGCAGTTAGAAGAAGCCTACAAAATGGAAATTACAAAACGGATGGAATATGTAGACAGTACTAAAGATCCACTAACACAAATTGTTAGAACACACCAAAACAACACTAAATCAGCACTGGTATGTCCAGCCAGAACTCTCAGGACAGAACTGCAGAAAGGAACAAGATAAATAAAGGACAGCATAGCAGAGAAGACAAAAGTAAGGTGGCGGGGGAAAGGATACATGGACAATTTCCACGTAGCTTAGCTGCAAAACTGGTGGATAATGAACAGTCATATTGACGGTTAAAATTTGGAAACATTAAGGGAGAAACAGAAAGTACAATAATGGCATCACAAGATCAAGCAATTAGTGCAAACTATTTTAAAAAATACAATTTTGAAGGAAGGAGTTGACAGCAAACGCCAGTTATGTAAACAACATGAAGAAACTACTGACCACCTAACTTCAGGATGCCCCATTTTGGCAAAGAATGAATATTTAATGAGACATGATAAAATTGGTGCACATTTACATTACTCAATATGCAAAGCAACAGGCATTGAAATGACAGATACATGGTACACACACACAGACAGACCAGTATGTGAACATGAAGATGTGACAGTGTTATGGAATCAAGGGGTACATACAGACAGAGAAGTTAAAGCAAATAAGCCAGATATAATAATTAAAAACAAGAAAGAGAAAACATGCATAGTGATAGACGTGGCAATGCCAGCGGAGAGAAATGTCACACAAAACGACGCAGAAAAGAAACTAAAATACAGGAGTTTATGTATAGAGATACAACGAATGTGGCCTATGAAATGTATGATTATACCCGTGGTACTTGGAGCCACGGGAATAGTAACGAGAGGTTTAAGGAAAAATTTATAAGCCATACCAGGAAAACATTCAATAAATTCGCTACAGAAGACAGCTATACTTGGAACATCACACATAATACAGAAAGTATTGCAGTCTGAAACTTGACACCGGAGCAGTGGGGATCACTGCTGGTTCAAGAGGAGTACCAGGGGAGAAATGGCCCATAACAAGATACACCATAACAACAACAACAACAACAACAACAACAACAACAACAACAACAACACAGTAACCATACTATAGAATCAACACGTGCAAACCGACAGAACCATCCCCAACAATAAACCACACATCATAATCCAGGATAATGAAAAAGGAACATTTACGCTAATTGATGTAGCAATCCCGGGAGACAGAAATGTGATAAAGAAAGAAGCAGAGAAGATTCTAAAATATAAACACCTTACAATAGAAATACATCGCATATGGGTTGTAAAAACAAAGGCGACGTCAGTAATAATAGGGGCAACTGGAACCATTTCAAAATCCTTTAGAAAATACAGTAAAACCCTGTTAAGACATTTTTGAAAATTCCAAGAAAATCTGACTTCTTAAGCACAAAATTTCTTAAAAGGGTAGCACCGATAAGTTATATTTTTAAAATTTTTTTGTGGGCTTATTACATATGTATGTTGAATTTGTATAACTTGCAGCTGTCTTAACACACCCTCACTTGTATCTATTTAACCATTTTGTCTGTAACCTTTCATTCACAGTTTTATTTACACCTTTAACTACACTGTCACTGACTTCTCGTTCACAAATTCGCATTTCATTCCAGATGTTTACTTTTCCTTGAAATATTTTTCAAGTGTGGGTCATCATGCTCTTTTTTCAAAAACAGTAGCAGTATACATCTTCAGATTCCACAGGTTCGCTTTTAGATAGACCATAAATGGTGGTCAGTGGTTCCAGTTACTTTCACTAACTGTGCAGTGTCTTGAATTTATTTTCTGGAATTGCTGATGTAACTTACACCCACACAGTCACAACAAATGTTTCACAATCACACTACACCATGACACATTTATATTATCACCGATAATGCCACATGTCAGCGTTGCCAAATGCAGGCTCATGCAGGTCATGGAACAGCTAGGATCGGCTTCCAGCCGCCTGATACAATTTTTTGGTTGTCATGACAGAGACCGAGTAGTGGGGAGTGACTGATGCAGTCTCTGCATCATGGAAGAAATACAACACCCCTAAGTCGGCCACAAGGTTGTGTCATTCTACTGTGTGAAACATGGCAGAAATGACCTTCGAGATTAACCTATATGAACTGACCGCGCCATTTGAATGCTGCGTTTTGGAAACAGAACGAACGGAAACGCGGGGAAATTCTTTAAGATTCTGAAACAAAATTTATTAAATGGGCAACAAAAATTGTTTTGTCATCAAATTTGTTACTTCTTAGGTGGGAAATTTCCTTATGCGGGGATGTATTAAAAGGGCAACATGTAATGTTAATCAAATGGGAGAGTTTTGGTGTTTTTTTATTCTGACTTCTTAGGCAGGAAATTTTCTTAACCGGGGACATCCTAAACGAGTTTTACTGTACCTAAGCAGCATAGGAGGAAAGCACGATATCAAGGAAATACAGAAAACAGCTATATTGAGCACAGCACACATACTTCAGAGAGTGCTAATGTAGAAGCACAAAAGAGTGTAATATTGAAGACAGTGTTATATGCACCATTAACAGTATGTGCAGAATAGGTGCGACACTGTATACCCTAGAAACATGGCTTGTTTCAGATATGTAAGTGTAAATACCGTGCGTAACGGAGATGATGATGATAGCAGTATGACACCTAATGACACATTCCAATACACTACAATATGAACTGTGTGTACTCTTCATAAGACGCTCAGCATGGAAGTTGTTTCGTTATTTATCACGTACAGTTACTACAGCATAATATTGCAGCTTCAAGTGTCCATCAAGAACTGAAAACAACCTCTGTTACTTTCCATGATTCTAGATATGCCTTTTAGTTAATGACACTGTCAATTACTGTCAGTAGTAGGTGAATTTATCCAGTAGGAAATTTGGTATTATTTCTGCTACAAAAGAACACAACCTATACTGTACATAACTCATCCATGGCCTGAATGACAAATTTTATTATACAGACTGATTCAAAATTAACCATGCAGTAGCAATGCTACATTTCACTATATAGTTTCTCTGGAAACAAAATTTATAACGAAACAATTATATACAGTATACACACACACACATACATAAGAGAGACAGCAGATACAACTGTCACAGAAAGATGAACATATAATATTTAATACCAGTTATCCATGTAAATAACTTTCAGGAAGGTGTTAAAAATTTAGTGTGCATTTTTACATGGCCAACAGGTCTGCTGACCAGACATTATTTTGTGCGTGACAGTTGAAGCCTTTCATGAACATACATTACAGAAAAAAAAAATTCTGAACGATTTGTAATGAAACAGACCAACTCAAAATGATCAAGGAAACCTAATCTGCATACATGATGAAAACGTAATAGCATATATCTTACAAGAATTCCATGTACAATTTATTAGGCCTTTCTTTAGCAATCTCCAATGCTCGCTTGTAAACACGGCTATTTCTATCCTCCTGCAATGCACACTGAACAACATCCAGATCTTGATACTTGTGTACGTCTAGGCCACGTAACTGTACGAACTGCTCAAAATCTCGCAACACAGCCACAAACTGTTCATCCTGTAAAGACAACAACTGAATCTACTACAACCAAATTACCACTTTTCCTAGCTAGAATATCTCATTACAATGTCTGTTCAAATTTAATGTTACACATTTTCCATGCAACTGTCAAATGTACACAAACTCTCACTTCCAACTTGTTGCACAATATTTATCATTTATTTACTGCTCCCATATGTTTCAGCCACAGGATATGGCCATCTTCAGGGAGCTGCAAGCTTCTTAGTTGTACACAGCATACATTGCAAGTAAAATATAAAAGTAAAGCAACTGTTCTAGAGGAGTGAAGAGGCCCTGAGGGTTCCAGGATGTCGAGGCTCCCTGAATTTCTAGACAGTTGATACATGAAGGTGGTTACGTTGCCAGCCCTATGCACCAGCTGCCCTTCCCCCCCCCCCCCCCCCCAGGAAATATCCTGGTACTTATTTCTGCTACAGGCTGTGTCGACCTCAGGGCCACAGTGTGGCCAGAAGAATTATGTCAATGAAAAATTCCAGCGACATCAACAGGAATCGAACCCATGACCTTCCGGCCTGCAGTGCAGTGCCTCATCCAACTGTGCCACCACGTGCCCCATATTGCAAGTAGTCATATATAAATGGTAAAAATGTACATATGCACATCTTTTACTATTTGTGTATGACTACATACATACATTTTTACCATATACATGTGACTACTTGCAATAC
Source organism: Coptotermes formosanus (assembly GCA_013340265.1). NCBI lineage: Eukaryota > Metazoa > Arthropoda > Insecta > Blattodea > Rhinotermitidae > Coptotermes > Coptotermes formosanus. The sequence goes on from BLKM01000596.1 coordinate 173,443, forward strand.
ATGCTGTACATGTCAAGGAATACTGGTTCGATTTTCAGCAAGGGCAAGAGGTATTTCTCCACTCCAAACCATCCAGACTGATTCTGGGGCATATCTCGTCCCTTACCCAATGTGTAGTGGGGACTCTTTCCCCTAGATAAAGCTGTCAGGTTCAGTCATTGATACATGGTACTTAACCAAAAAGAGGAACCACTTTACATTTACTAATTATTGAATTTCTAAAGCCATTTTTCACTTTATTCCATGACCATTGGTCTTGTTGTTACTAGTGCGTGGTTTTCTGAGCTATGACACCATGTTACAGTCTTGCAGCTGGTTGCCAAAATTTCAGACAAATATACTGCCTCCACCTTGCACTGACATCACTTCAACTGAAAGATGGGGGCAGTACATTCCTCTGAAGTGCTGGTATCCACCCATCAGACTACAACGCACTATCATAACCCAAACAAACACTATATGAATCTTCATGAACTTCATAACCTCAAATGTCTCAGGACATAAATGAGCAACGTCTGATGATGAGTATTTGTTGTTTGACATCAGTGCCATGTATGTTCCTCAAAGTTATCAAATCACATTTCATGACTTACATCTCTGGTAATGAATCGGCGGTACTTCTTGTAATCCACCAGAATATCTCCTGGACCTGTAGCTTTCAATTTAGCACCAACAAACTCAAGATCCAGGTAAAGGGCAGGAAATTCAGACCACATCTGGGCTTCATTCAAATGATGGCCAATGTAAAAGTATATGTAGTTGTCATTCGGAAGGTTTGAAAACTTTCCACCAGAAATGGATTTGTAACTATCCAGAAGTTTTTTATGCAGGCCCTGTAACAAAATCATGAAATACAGGGGTCTGCGTTATCAGGATCTCCAATATGTTTCCCCTCGTATATGGGGCCAAATTTTTCAGGAGCTGTGTGTAGAATTTTCTGCACTTCCAGGGGTGACAGTTGAGAACACAAATTTTTCCAACAGGAAAGAAACTGAATCTCACAAATGTCTGCCATTTTATCCCACTCGCCCTTCTCATGATAAAAGGTCTTGCACATAACTTGGTCATACAAAGTACTGTACACCAACCGAACCATTAACCCATATTTACATTAATTAGGGTTGGAAACTCCCCACTTAAAAGGGGTTCACTTTAAGTGGACTGTTATAGCCCCAACTTACCACAAATACGAGGTCCCTGAAACTACAATATATCCCCAATACAGACAAACATGCATGCACAAGAGACAGGACAGAAGAACCATGCCATGGTCTTCTGGGTTACAACACCATGTTAATGGGTGGGTAGACACTGATTTTTCAGATGAACATTTGCAGCAATAATGTTTAAGATATTTTTGAGAAAATCAAACTTACTTAATGCTGACAAGACTGCAACTTCAATTAACTTTATGCAAAGCCATCTACCAGATTAATGAAAAGCTAATTCTGAATTATTGTGCATCACTTAATGAGGTTACAAATGGCTAACTGATAAACATGAAAGTGAATACAATAGCAGACCTTGCACTGGATATCCAGGTATGCAGTCTAATTTACCACATAATTTCAATTAATTTTATTAAGATAATTTTAAAATGTTTTATTGTACATGGTGGAAAAAGTTAATACTGGCACTAATATGAAGCAAACATAAGCACTAGTAGCAACCGTGATTATAATATCATGCAGGTCATGCATGTCAAGAACCTTGCCCTCTAGAACATACTTATGAAGTACTCGTACAAACCTTCTTTTCTTCATCTGACAGCTGATGTCTGAGGTAGTGTAAAAGTAAGTCATGGATCCCATACACGTAACTATTCAAACTCTCGTTCCACTTGGATACTGCAAGGGATTTCTTTACAAACTCACACATTATATCTTCTGCTTCATATTTATTTCGTGACCAAAGGGTTGCCAGCACCTGGAAAGAGAAAATCTGTAAACTGAACTATCAAAGTGGGCTCTCTATTTACAGAACACTGATCTGTATTGGGAAAGAAAACTGCAAACTACCTGAAACAACTAAATATTCATAGGTAATGCAAACTAAATTCTGGTTAACAGCCAAGTAAAAATTCCCACTACAGTGGTATAAAAAAGGGTGGCCGCTGTTACTTGCAGCAGCTAATGTAGTGAACATGATGAAACTGAATGATACCTTACTCTGGGGGTTACAGTCCCAAAAACAGTTGGCAAGACTAAGGCCTTCTAAGAAATGGGTTTTGGTACTAAGAGCTGTCCTGCTACATGCCAAGCAGGCACAGAACAGACAGAAGTATAGTCCTACCCATACTTAATCCTGGTGCTGGAAAGGGGTGGGTGATCAATGCCACTCCCCAGTCACTTTACTCCCAGGAGAGAGACGCTGTAACCACTAAGCAGGATGCTGGGTGGGCTTTGGGGCCAGTCTGGATGGGTTCAGAAAATCTCACCCCATGGGGGTTTGAACCCTGGACTGCCTAGCCCACAGTGAGTTGCACTATCGACTATGCTATCCCCCACGCCTCACTACAGCTAGCACTCATCAAATCTTTAGTATCCACAAAATTTTAGTTATAAACCCAACACAAAGAGACTACTTTCAATAGCCAGGCAAGATGGGGCATAAAATTAAAATGAAACTTGGACATAAAGTGTGAGACCACGGCTCAAATTCGCCTGGTCATTACAGCCCTGCCCACAGCAAACAGGCTTGTTCGTGCAGAAAACACAAATTTCCCTGTGTGCACAAATTAAACATGTGTATATATAAAACCACATACCATTATCGATAAACCTGGATACAAATGGGAAACTGTGGAACCTTGAGATCTTTGGCTGGCAAGGGATTACCATATTCAAAAAGAATCATGGGTGCAAGTTAAAAATACAGCCCTGCAACCAAAGCCTCAAAATTATATGTGACTGACAGAGAATGCAATGTGTTTAAATGATGATGAACTCACCTCTGGTTTGATATTCACATCCTCAACAAAGAGAGCAAAGTCCTGATAGTAGCACTTTATATTGTCATGCAAATTATCTATGCAGAATCCAATGGCACCCAGCATGCCATTCCCTTGAGGAAAACTAAACCTCTTTATATTTCTGAAAAAGAAAACCACATAAACCTACATTTTTGCAATCTGTAAGTGTATGCTCACCATATTTACCTGCATGTAAGATGGCCCTACATTTAAAGACATCCTATAGAGACAGATTTCACTTTCTGTATGATTATGAGGACCCTCCAAATTTTTTAGATAATGAATTATGAAAATATTCATTTTACATTCAGGTGAGTAGGGCCATCCACAGCATCCAACCACCCACCGTCACGATCTGTACCTTGGAAAATAGTAAAAAAGTTGTTCAGCTTAAGAAGAAAAACTTCAACAAATTGTTAACTTGCTGCTATAAACGCACTTGTTCCAGTCCAAGTTAAACTTTCACCCCACTGTTCCTGAACAAGAGCACAGGGACTCTGACAACAATGAGTACTATTATTAACACTTGGCAACAATTCAGCTCCATGTAAATTTAAAAGGGGCTGTTTTATTTCAACATAACATATTATTTTGCTTATCACCACCATGAAGCATCCGACTTCCATGAAGATGCAGGCCAGGGACGATGAATGATTATGTAGTAACGCTGGAGTGCTACAAAGAACATCAGATGACTACTACACCCTCTGCTACCCCACGAAAACCAAAGTGTACAAAGAAATTCTACTCCAGAACAGTTAAACATTAATAATACTTGAATTCTCTTCACATATTCATTAGAATTTTATTACAAACGCTTTACCAGTAACATGATATTTGAGTAATAAGGCAGTATTACAGTATTAACAAGCCAGGATTCACATACCCATACTCACGCCTTGCTAGTGTATCAAGGTAATAATCCCATCGTCCAGGATTGCGCAGAACATCATCTTTATTCTCCGCTAATTGTGCTCCAATTAGCGCAATGACCATGGGAACACCTGAAAAATTAACATATTCCTACAAAACATGACCTCATTTATAAAAGGGGTTGACCTTGATGACATAAAATATGTACACAAAAGCTAACACAGAACATGGAGGTACCCAAGTTCTTCTACAACACTGGTAACTATACACAAAATTTCATGGCCTCACATCGCAGATGTGCATACATTACTAAAAAACACTGTGTGTGTGTGTGTGTGTGTGTGTGTGTGTGTGTGTGTGTGTGCATGCGAGCGAGCGTGCGTGCGTGCGTGTGTGCGTGCGCGTGCCTAATGACATAATATAAGAAAATACATACAGTACAATGTGCAAGACCTCTCTAATTTATTTGTCATACTGAAATGTTAATCCAGGAAGTTCTAAGATTGGAAGTTTTTCTACTGTGTGTACAACTGTACAGTAACACTCATACTTACTTTGTTTCACTTCATACAGACCATCTCTAACTCACAGCAGATGAAGTGTCCTGTATTATACTTCCTTATTTTTTTTCTTGGTTTATTTCATGACACTCTCACTTGCTCTATGTAGCACTGAATGACAGCATTAGTAAATACAAATTGGAAAAGACACTGAAGGAAACAGTCATGCCCTACTCTGAGGTCTGTCCTCGTATCTGCCTGGATGGACTCAGTAAAACCACAAAAACCTTCCGTTTCAATAGCCAGAGATCTTAATCAAGGGACCTTCCAAACAAAGCAGTGCCACTGACTCTACTGTGACCCTCCATTAACATTTCCATGTTCTGTTCACTTTGTGACACACAACACATTTTATCTACCACCACACACTTTAGCTCTGTGGTAAGTTTAATAAATTTTTAAAATTATGTACCCATTCATTTCAGTAGAAATGATGGACAACATACCACACTGTTTCCCTTTTACAACCAGTTACATTACCTTTACATAACTGATGAATCTTCTTGGCCTGGGAAGGCAGCTGAGATATTTCAACTCCAATACATTTGGCCATCAAGGACAGTGACTCCTGCTCCACAAAGCCTTCACTAATCTGTAAACAGCAGTAAAGTTTTTCCTTTATTACTTACCTGTAATTGTCACATACAACAGTAAAAACTCTTTTAATTAACTGTTCTGTGACATAAAGAAAATGGTTTCTTATGACCTCCAATGCACCCTAGAATGCTGTCTTATCTTCTGCAACTTGCTTTTCTGCTTGCTCTTTTTCTAGCCATCTACACAGAATACATCTGAATTACTTCAGCATTTAGTTTAGTGTGACCAACGTGACATGTCACTAATTATGAAATGATTTTAGTAATACTGGCACAGATTACCAGACACCATTTCTGATCACCAGTGCAAGCACCACATGTATGCTCCTGGTTCTTACATTTAGCATCATACACAATTTTAAGCTTTCATGGCAACTAAACTGGATAAAATATTCTCTGGCTATCAGCCATCATCAGGCTGTACAGAAACTTGTGGTTTCTGCACGGCCTGATGGTGGCTCCTTGAGCCGAAACCAGGTTGCCTATGCATGTTTTAATAAAGTGAAGTGTTGGTTGTGATTGACTGATTAATAAGTATAAATACATACTACTATCAAGCACTATATAAATAAGAAAAATGCAACACATCATACTAAGCACAAAAATAAGATCCAAAAATTGAGTTTGCACAGTACAATGACAAACCTCGCTAAATCAAAAACTCTGTTACGTGCTCTAAAAATATCCTGTACACACAACATATCAATTATATCGTATGCATACAATATATTACCAACACCCTGTGCACACAATACATACACAAGAAAAAATTTCATATAATTTTCAAATTACTTGTTTCCTTTGGCCTTGAAGTTTCTTTTAAATGTAAATGCATAAAAATATCTTACTTTAATGAGATGATATCTTCCTTGCACACTGCGCATGACCTCGCTATCATTTGTTGTCACTAAGATCTTGCATCCTACATCAAATGCTGCTATTACTTCAGGGGATGAAACATCGTCAAGTATAAGAAGTCCTTCACGCACAGCTTCAGTTGTAAAGTATCGGCGCAATCTGTCTGTTGCTCCACTAATGCTTGTACTTGTCTGAACCCATCGTTCTGATTCAACTTCAGAATGATGACTTAATTTCTCCATCAGATCTGTCATATGGCTCAGGAGATCACCTGAACCTTCTGAACTTACATCACCAACACTGATCCAATAGACAGCGCCCTGAAGCACAGTTACCATACATACTTGGTACTCAAAGAACACAGACAGCATAGTACACAGATCGATACAGGAACCACCAGAATACGAGTATTAGGGCAGGAAAAGCACCATACTACATGCTTAAAATGAATTTTCTCAAAATGCTGGGAGCATGAAGTTGGGTAGTAGCAAGCATAAAATGCTATAATACAAGAAGATTAGTACAAAATAATCACGAAATTGTGTTTCAAGCTTGCGTGCGGGTGCAGATGTGTGTGTGACAGAGAGAGAGAGAGAGAGAGAGAGAGAGAGAGAGAGAGAAAGAGAGAGAGTGCACATTTACTTGCAATTAAATTCAATTTGGCGAATATAGTCTTCTATAAGATGCCTGTATCATGAGGCACGTACAACTGAAACTTGTTTGTGGCACTGCTGTGGTGGGGTTCAACTTGGTAAACACACTGGCAGATTATTTGACTGAAACTTGTTTGTGGCACTGCTGTGGTGCGGTTAAACTTGGTAAACACACTGGCAGATGATTTGAGTATAACAGTACAGATTGGATCAGCAGCTGTCATGGGTAATGCAAAAGTAATGCCTTCCATAAACTATAATTACAATTATAATGAAATTTACATATATCATGGGTACATCCTTTACAAAGTTCAGATAATTTTTCCACAAGTCACCATTATCAACACACTTCTTCTACCTCTGAATGGGACACTACGCTGGTTGTATAAAAACTCTTTGCTGACGTGTCGGAGCTCTTCATGCATGGCGTGTTTCAGCTGCAGCATCAAAAGGGCCTGGGCCTACCGTACCAAACGCTGATAATGGACGCAAACACTGAGCAGTGGCTGCAGGAAAATCAGCATACTCCCAGAGTAACTTCAGCCAGTGCCACCTTGTCAAGTCTAAATCTAATGCAGACTGCCATGGGACTGAGCCTGTACCTGTGCCAAAATGTTTGAGTCTAACCACCTCAGCCGTGACACATAAATGGATTTAGACATTACAGGCTGAGAAATTTGTAATGCTCACTTTAAACTGCTCAATAACAAGCTGCTTGTTGTCAAGTGCTGCAGCTGCTAGACACGATTTTCCACAACCTGTCATCCCATGAAGCACAACATAATGCCTCCTCTTGACAGAACGCAAATGCTGTCGCACCTCTTCTAGCTGAAATAAAAGAAACAATTACATTAGAATAAATTCAGAAAACAGAACCATCGAATGATATAAATAACTTATATTTATATTTACATATATGACACTACAAAATACAAATACTTTTTGTTTGCAACACCAAGAAGCTGAAATTTTAAAAAGTTACTTTTGGAAACACTATGGAAAATACTCATTATCCTAATTGGAGCACCTGAATATGAAGCAAAACTATAGGGATTGAAATTTTGCTCATGTGAATTCAGGTATTAAGAGCAGAAAATTATATGGTATAAAAATTGTTCTGATAAGATGGTGCATGCATATAAAAATTGTACACGTGTCAACAAGTGAAATGAAAAACTACATAATTATGTAGTGGGGAGCTAAACCATATTCGCCACTTAACATTAAAGGTTTCCATGGCAAGGAGTGCTCAGATTGTGGTCTTCTGGACTGTGATACTGTATAGTTTTGGAGGACGACAACAATGCTTCTGAGGAACATTCTGCCTCCATCTCCAGGATCCAGGTGATCTTAAAATCCCTGAAGATGAATGCAGCATGTCCTCCTGATATGCTGGAAACCAACTCCAAAAGTATACTCTATCAAAGCCCAGAAAACCAACATCAGTGTGTTAATCATATCTAACAATGCAGCACCTTGTTGGTTCAAACACTGCTAGTACTGTTTTCTGGGACAATAATTGGAAGGAAATTTAAATCACAAAAAGCCCAAAAGTATGTGCATTAGTCTCAAATATTTACCTTCAGAAAATAATGCTGTGAATTTTCTGATATGAACATGCAATTCTTATTGATTTTCTTTTACAACTAAGTTTTAAAACAATGCAATTTCTTAAGCCTTTTCTGTGCACAATCTTTTGTGAATGCTGTCATTAACACACACATGAAGGCTCACATGTCAAACAAGTGGCAGCAAACTTGAGAGAATGAACCAAATTCTTTAACACAAACAATGTATCTGCAGTGACATAAAACTAATATGAAGCTTTCCAAGTCAACATATAAACCACCAGTCCTTAAAACATCATGCACTACTGTACTGAGGATTTTGTTTGAGCACTCAGTGCTAAATCACGTTACTTCCCACCTTCATTGTCACTGGCAACTTACGATCATGCACAGATAATCAGCAAAGTGAATAATCTGTGCACAGGTAAATGAGAGTAAACCATATTTGTCCTATACCATTCGACCCACAAATTCAGACAAACTTAAATATGCAGTTATCTCAAACAGGCAGTAAAATGCAAACCAGTGCCATGCAGTGTTGATTAATTCACATCATACTTACTGCACATAAGGTTATGCAGCAGTGAAAGCAAGAGAGAGAAGGTAAAATTGTTTCAGTCAGGTTAGTATTTTGACATAAGGTTCACATTAACAAGAAATTCTTGAAACATGTGCAACACAACTTGACACACTGAATATAACTGTTACACATAGGTTTCACAGTAACACTAGCACCATCAAATAAAGTATGTTATTCAATTAGACCTTCATTACTGGATTCACCTACCATGGCATTTTCTTCTGCCCTGTGAAACGCCTCATGAATTCTACATAATTAAGCGCATACTTGCAGAATAACTGTACAATGTGAGATTTCTAAATTTGTATCGTCTTGTACCACTAAAAAAAATGGCAGTTATATGAGCTACACAACATTATGACATAGACGTAACACTGTGTTATTTTGCCTCTCTCTTTGTAATATTTCTTGCAGTCTTTAGGCTAGTGAAACAAACACAAGATCTTAACCATAAACAGACACAACTGCAAGGTACAGCCAGCAGATTGGAGAATAGCTCAATAAGTCATGCAGGCAAGTCCTCGGAAGTGCATATTTAAGGCATCCGACACTAGAAACAGATGCCCCTTATACCACCAGCCAATGCATTATGCACCAGCACCTGAAAAGGTTTCCATACCACATTGAGCATCTGCAGCCACTGGAAACAAATAATGAATACCTGACACCACCTCCCAACACATTGTGCACCTGTAGCTGAAAATATTTCATAGCAATCACATACAGCATCTGCAGGCACTGTGGCTGCACAATTATGCACATCATCCACAACTCACAACTTTCGATGCATAAACAGGCAGATGAAGATGAATATAATCTCAATTAGTTGGCATTTAATTGACAATGCCCCATTCCATGTCTGGATGAGTCAACATATATAACATGCCTGCATGGAGAATAGAAAACCACATTTCCTACAAGCTTGACAGGACACATCTGAAAGCAAATGTGGCATGCTACAAAGTATGTGGGCCTTCTCCCTTGGCAAGGAAATAACTCACTGGGGCCCTTACGTAGATGTCACTTGAGCGATTTCTTATTTCCCAGTTGCAGACAATAAAGATCATGACGTCACATCCCAGTAAGCTGATGCACCAGGATGCTGGTTCCTTTACATGCTTCACTTATTAAAGCTAACTTCCAACAACAACTGTCGAGTTACAGAGGAAGACTACGCCCCCCAGTTCTACAGCATTTTTTATTTAGGTTACATACAGAAACCCGAGTATATTCAACATTCAACATGAACTGAGAATTTAAGGGACAAGAGTCGCAGTGCATTTAGACAAATCAGATATTTGACAACACTGGGCAAAACTGTGGGGTGGGACAGTGTAGTTGGTATAGCAACTCACTACAGGCTAGATGGTCCGGGAATCAAATCCTGGAGGGGGGGCACAATTTTTTGCAACCATCCTGACTAGCCCTGGAGCCTGCCCAGCCTCCTATACAATTGGTACTGGGTTATTTCGTGGGTAAAGAAGCCAGAGCATGGCATTAACCACCCACCACCAATGAGCACTGATGTTAAAGAAAGAGTAGAGCTACACCTCTACTCCTCCTCTGTGCCTTCCTGGCAGGTTACAGGGTGAACTTTACCTTTACTTTACCTGGCAAAAACCCCACTGCCTGATGGTACCATCTTCAGCCATGCTGATTTTTCTCCATAATACTGTACCCCTCGTGCCTGAACTTTTGTGGAAACATTCAATACACCATGATAACTTCCTCATAATTACTTTTTATTTCCACGCCATTTCTGTGAGATTTTACAAATGCTGTTTGCCATGTTCTGTCCAATTTCAATAGTCTTCTCATAACAAACATTTTGTTTTGAACCACCACTGTATATCACAATACAGTTCTTTCCAAGATTCTTATTGCCAGATTATATATATGCAATAAAATCTACTGAATCCACGCATCTAAGAGTGGGATGTTAGTACGAGCAACTTGTTCGTGTTTCATACTTAATTTTACTGTACTGTACTCTGTCATGAAGGGGAAACCGAGATGTCCATACATATCAAGAGATGGAAATGGAATTGGATAGGACACACATTGAGAAAAGGAAATGAAGCTATTGAAAGAGAGGCCTTGGACTGGAACCCGCAGGGGAAAAGGAAGAGAGGGAGACCTAAACAGATGTGGTGAAGATAGGTCCACAATGAGGCAGCAGAAAAAGGAAAGAGCTGGAGCGAAGTCAAGAGGATGGCCAGACATAGGACCAGATGGCGACATTTTGTTGATGCCCCATGTCCCTTAAGGGATAACAGGAACTGATGATGACGACGACGACTCTGTCATGGACACTGCAAACTTACCTTAATTTATAACATATATACAGCAAGACAGTTAAGTTTCCATTCATCAAAGTAAAGTTTCTTAAAACTGATATTAGTAGCAGTGAAATAAATAAAAGGTCAACAAATGTTTGTTAAACATCTACAATAAGTTGAAAACGTGGACACCAGGCATGAAATGAATCTATAAATCACAGAACCCATTATTTCATGAAATGCCTAGTTGTTTCAAAAATAACAAAAAGGGGCAGTTGAGGTCTATTACATCCTTCAGGTATGAACAAAATGAACATGAAAAAAGAAAGGCAAGAAACAAAAGGAAGCCTCAATGTACAAGATGAAAATATGAAACTGCACTATGATAAGTTACAAAGTGCATGTGTGGTGGGTGCCAGAGTCCATGCTACAGTACCCAAAACTGACACATATCCCTGCAAGTAACTACAAAATTAAATGTGGAAGCAGATGAAAAATTACATACATTTGTAACACTGACAAACGGCGATGCAGATGTTTTATTGCAACACAAATTCTGGCATATAACACCCTTCAACTACTAATATAAATTTGTTTTACTTGACAAATATTACAGGCTTACAATGCGGGCCCGTATTAATGCCATACACACTAGCAAATGCACCAAGAACTTCTCTGTAAAAAACTTTAACCATCTTACTTACATGCACAAAATACAATAAAACATACATCACCTTTTCTCTTCTCTCAACATTATATGGTGGTGCCTGGGGTAAACCTCCTATGAGCATACTGTCCAAGAAGCTTTGCTCTTCCACTTGGTTTGACTGTGGATTCTCTGCCTCCAGCTGTTGACTGAGCCATGGATATGGTTTTCTAAGGGCTTCAACAAAGTGTTTAAATGCTTCGGTATTCTTCTTGGCTAAGAGATCCAACAAGTGGCGTGCTTTATCCCTATCAGTTCTCTGAAAGTAATTAAATCCAATGACAGTTAAGAAGATTGATCTTTTGTCATATCAGATGATTCTTTAAAACTCATGACGTAGTCTGCTGCTGACATATACATGGGGTCTTATACACCACAGTTTTAACAGGACTTGATTTCCTTCTTTGGGATTGTGTTGTAACTGTGGTGTATGCAATCCCAATAAAAACAGCAGAGAACTGACTGCAAGTGTCATAGGTACCCTTCGAGTTGTGTAGACAAAGCCAGAACTGTTGGAGAGAGTATGCCAATCACTGTTGTGTATATGTCGCTTGTGCAATGATCTTGGTCGGCATCATTTTGAACATCCTTTGTAAAAACCTTATTGTTTCTGCAGTAGGTTTATAACATTGTTTTGTTAAATTCAGTGAACATTTCTGCAGTGATTTTCACTTTTGTATTTTCACTTCACATGTAAATTCAATTCTTCTTAAACAACAGTCTTTTATTTCACAGAACTCCATGTCCAGAACGATAAAATTAAGTAACAGGCTATTCAGTTCCACAGCAATGTGCAATTCATCCTTCTACTGCAAACATGTTCATGGTTCTGTGTTTAGCGACCAACCTAAGCATTTCTGGATATTGGTTCCTACCCTAATATACATTATTTTGATCCCCACTATCATCCCTAGCAATTTGCAGGTTCAATTACTTTAAACCCTGTATATTCAGAAATCCACACATACTTGACAATCATATTTACCAGTTAAACTCAAGTTTTCTCTTAACTGTACATTCATTCAGCCAAACAGGCCTTCTGCACCTGCCTGTCAAAAAAATTTTTTGCAGCTGTTGTAATTTTGTTAAAAAGTTATGCAGAGCAGGTCATTAGGTGTATAGCTAATTTATGCACGTAACATGCAAATGCAGTAAGGACTTTGATAGAATATTCCGTATGTATGGCCCCAACACTTGGTTTCTCATGCTGAAGATGAGAAACTGATTGCATGTTAAAATAAAAAAAGTGCCATAAACTTAAGGGAAGCAGAGAAAAGTATATATGTAATGGAAGTTTACAATTTGTATTTGACTAGCACTGTAACAACAATTAAATTCAGAAGGTTGAGATGTACATAACATTTTGCAGGGATGGGCAAACATGAATGCATAAAAATGTAAGGAAAGAAGAGAAAATTACAAAATGGACATTTCATAGTTTTAATTCAAATGGTATTGTAAAGACAGTTCACTGACTGCAGGAGGTTGAGATGTATGTAACCTATTGCAGGCATGGGGACAACAAAAACGTACAAAAACTGTGGTAAAAAGAAAGTCAGCACATTGAATAGTTACATGCAGATTGAAGCTGAATATTCAGGATCTTAGGGACTAAAGTTCCCATATTCAGACATGGTTAAACCAGTCCAATCCTGATATGCAAAATATTCCAAGTTCTCAGTGTACTGTCTGGTGTTATCTCTCTGCTGACTGTTTCAAGGCTTCAATCTCAATCCAAGAGGAATATATTTATAAACATATTTGTGAACGTGGGTGTGTTCTTTCTTCCACCAAAATGTGTAAAGTCACACATGTTTAGTGGACTTTTAGACTTACCTCTCCTTTAATACGCTGCATGTCACCTTCAGACAGGACTCCTCTAGAAAGCAGATAATCAAACACTTCATCTACCTTCACGTCCTGCACAATGTTCTCCCGTAAGGTCTGTAATTTCATTTTCCTTATAGTGTCCATCCTTACAGTGTCCATCATGTATCTCTTGCACAAAAAGTAATGTGGTATATAAAATCTGAAAAATACCAATAAATCTGTGCTGTACGAAAACACAAAACCAATTGTTATATAATTTGCTATTAAAATCTGAAATTTTATTATACCAACAATAAAACAATAATTTCTGAGAAACAGAACATTCAATCTATTCCATACAACAGCATAACTTGCATGTTTGAAATAACAAATACACATACTTTGTTAATGTCAATGTATGCAACAGTGTTTGTGATAATACAGATGTATTACAACTTTAACTACAGGCTATGGCTAAATTCCAAGTAATTCACTGAATGTTACAACACTTTTCAGTTGCATCTACTTGAAATTAATGTTTCCATGATCAAGACACATGTGAAACTTTAGATAAGAATGAAATGTATGAACTATCAAAACTGAAGTAATCACCCTTGTACATTTATTATGCTACAAAAAACTGCTGAACAGGAAGTCTTACTATAAGCATATCTAAACTGTCATATTGACAGGACAAACATAAAATCTGCAGCAACTATTAGTTTTTTCAAAGAAGGAGACCATTCTCTCATAAAAACACAAAAATGGATATGTACGTCTCCACAATGGGTAGGCGCATTGACCTCAACGTCAGTAACATGAAAGGCACCAGCACCAGAAGCACTTTGCTTTACACCGATAACAACTTGCTTTCCAGCATAAACAGTCTTCATGCTCATGACCATACATTCACAATTACCCAAAAATTCAGGTACAGCATGAACTGGATGCAATGAAAGTGGTGGTTACATCAGGTGGTCAGATTACATTCTGCAGGTAATTAAAGATTACCTGAATGAAGTTGGAAAAGAATTGGAACAGTGATTATGCATGTGGCAGCATCAAGGGCACCATGTCATAAAACAGTGGAAATCTGGTTTAATATAGAGTGCTGCATGTTAAAGAATATACACTCCAATGCTGTACCAAGCAAACAAACACCAAAAAGTAGGACTGACTTCAGTACATAATCTCCCACACAGTATCAGTAAATTGTCCTGGTACTTAATTAAGCACCATTTGATGTGAGCATATAGGGGAGTGGACGTATAGCGGTATGCACTTTCAACTTCATAAGTAGATGGAGGGGAGCAGCCAGCTGTCCCAGCCACTCTACCACCAGCAGAAAGAGCTCCTGTTACCCATTGAATAGAAAGCTGGGAGCACCCCAGAGACAACATCTTGTGCCCCTCTGCTGAATCAAACACAGATTCATCGGTTGTCCAGCCCACAGCCTAGTCACTGCTATCCTTTCTGAACAGTTACAATTTGACACCCCCAATTCTCACATGTGATCCCAAAACAGGAAACAGAAGACTACTTCTGTAAGATACTAAATAAGGATTGCCATGAAATGGCAAAAAGATGGCTCCAACCAAGTCTTAAACCTTTTCACCAAGTATAAAACACAGACATCACTGCTAGCATCAAGAATAACAAAGCAGCAGGTCCAAAGAGCATGCATGTAAAACACATAGCAGTACCACAACCGCTGTTACAGACAGTATGAATATGTTCAACAAGGAAATGTCCGTGGCAACAATTTCAGATAGCCGCATGTCTACCACCAAAATCCCGTACAAGGGGAAGCAGGGCCTCAGGCAGGAACTGCACTACATGGCACCACTTTCAAAATGTTCACTTCAAATTAGGCTTCAGGAGGGGCACATAAATGTTGCAGGCACTGTTTAATCTACTATATCACACAGAGGTAGCATTCAACACCGTGGATGGGAAACTCTTTGCTGTATTTCTGGACTATTCCCAGGCTTTTGACAGGGTAAACAGAAAAAAAAACCTGATAAAATTACAGCAAGCTACCAGACCAGAACACATCAATTACAGCACTGAGGGTTGTAACATTATATAACTGTACAAACTGACAAAAACACTGCCACCTGAAAAGCTATCACACAGACTAATGGGATAATCCAAACGAACCACTGCTATCCAATACCGCCACCACAGACACAGTACAGGTACACAGTCGCCGTCCACACCATGAAGGCATGCAAGGAGGACAGAGGTCTAGTTCCACTCATTCTTAATCTTGGCATTAGATGGAGGTACGTCGTTAATATCACGTTCCAGCCACTTTACCCCCAGGGAAAAAGCCCATGGTACCCACTGAATATGAGGTTGGGTGGGCCCCAGAGCTGGTCTAGACATTCTGAATAAGAAAAAAACCCCTTGCCCCTGCCTGGAATAACACCCCACATTGTCCAGCCTGTGGCCATGTCACTATACCAACTACGCTATCCTCGCGCTCTACTACAGACGTGGTACAAATAACAGATACCAAGGTGACTAAACTGTACACATTCACAGATCACATGGTCTCCATACTAAGGTCAAGACAGATGTTCCAAGGATGTGCCATCATGGCCATGCACAAGTTAGATAACCTGAAGCTACCATTCCTATTAACAGCCATAAAACTTGTTTACTCTAAAAGTTCCACCAACTGCAACATACGGCCTCAGACAGATCTGGGAACACTTAACAAAAACTAATCTTGCACAAACATATGGTGTATCAAATATAATATATGACCAACTAATGCACTATTATATTCTAGATGTCTTCATATTACAATATTTCAATCCGACATGTTTCGAACCCGACTGGGATCATCTTCATGGATTCACTCACAAAATTAAAAAGTTACACAGTCAGAAACAAAAATACTTGTATTTTAGTAACAACCGTAAATACATTTCTTTTCTTCTATTATCTTTCCTATTAGCGGAGTACATTTCAGTTGTTTACATTCCCTCTGTGAATTCAACGTATTTAAATTTCTATGCTCTGGCTGAAAAGACGGAAGACAATAACGATGAATCATGTTTACGAAAAAATGCCGAGAGACTTGTAGCTGTCTGTGACACAAACAGGTGTTCATTCTCTTTCCAGACACACGCACTTTCATCAACATCGTCACTGTCACCATTTTCACTACCTTCATTGTTGTTGTTTGCAGTAGTGGTTGTAGTAGTATTTTCGCAGTGTACCAGAACAGTAGAAGCATGATACATGTCATTTTCATACCAGCAACAATTCACTACATTTTCAACGTGAAGGTTCACCCAAAACTGAAAACTGCTCAAGCACAATCTGAATTATACGATCGCGGATGAGTCATGCTTGACCCTCAGAAATAACCTCAAAAGTCCCATACAGGCCACAAACGCAAAGCCTATCGCAAGTTTTGCACCTTCATTACTTACTTATAACAGCCCTTTGAAACTCCTCACAAGGATTTACATGATACAAGGCACACCACACGGCCACCTTTCGCACTCCTATTATTGCACTTCACCCCATCTGAAACACCGGCATTCTTCAAGTTGGGGAGCTTTCCATTGCGTTGCAATCATTTTCTGTAATAATAGAGTTCGTCGACGTAGGCACCAACTTAGTCAATAGAACTCATCAGTGTGCACTAGTAAGTGAACAGATTTTGTGAGACAACATTCAAATCCAGACGAGGCAACAAATAAATTAATGCGCATAATATTCCAAACACGTAAGATGAATTTATGACGTATATCCGTTGTACCGTGTGATGCAACTTCATACATTTCTTTGTTTTTACATTATACGTAAAAAAACTGCCCGTTTTTGGCACGATTTATTGCTATAAAAAATTCGGGCCCTTGTACTGAGTGATGATATTCTCTGTTTCGTAATTTCGTGCGGGTGAAGCTGCGACTGCCATGACGCCAATTCAAACGGCATAGAATACCATGCTGCATGAATGAAAAATAGTAGGGGAATCAGTCATCTCTGTTCAACGGCTGTGTTATTAAATTGTGTGTAACCTTGGACCACAGCTCTGATCAGTATACAGCTGTACTGTTACGTATACGGTCTCGTAAAATAGGAAAGGTAGCCACCCAAACTTGCTTATCTACACAACTAGGCGAAGCCCACCACTTCCACCTATTCGGTGGGAATGGAAGTTGGCCATGTACCTCTGACTGGCACCTAGGTTAAGGAGTGCAAGAAGTATACCTTAACTCCCAACATTTTCCTTGCATGATGCTTAAACACAGGGCCATATTTACCACTGGCTTAGATAGTTTTGACCAATTTTAAGGCAATTTTCATTTTCATCAATTTCATATAACATCAAACTTACATATTTGACATCAATTTTAGTCTCAGTTGAATTTCGTAACACAGTTTTGACTGTGGTTTTGGGAGTATCTAGTTGCAGTTTGCAACAAGTAGTAAATGTTTTTGGATTCTGTATGCGATACCCTTAAGCATTTAACATCTTCTGAATTCTGTGGTCTTCATGATGACTAATGTTTTAACATGCTTCCGGTCTCCTCAGAACTAAATAAGCCAACGGCAAAATTATTTGACACTTTAAGGTTTTCTTCTATGTGTACATTGGCGATGACAATTGGCTTGAAATCCACAAGCACACTGCACTTTATACTGATCATTCATTCATTCATTCATTCATTCATTCATTCATTCATTTGTATTCATCAATCCACAATGGTACATGACCTTTGGATATGGAACTTGTCAATAGATTACAATAAGATATTACATAGAATTTGTCTTGACATAGACTAAAGTATGTATAAAAGAATTAATAAACATATACTAAAATACAAAATTTGAATACAAGGTTTTTATATATAATTTTGCACATGTCATTAACAGTCGTGTTATTGAAATGTACATAAAATAACCAACTATATTTAAAATATGTAATGAATTTTTTTTTTCTATTGGGAAGCACCAAGATCATATTTAGTATCCCTATTAATATACTCTTGAACAGAGTAAAACGAGTTTTCTATAAGAAACTTTTTCAACTCATGCTTAAATTTATTAGTATTATGTGCTACTTTCTTGATATTGAGAGGTAAGGAGTTAAATAAGGTAATACCTGAATAATAAACTCCTTTTTGAACTTTAGTTAAATTCACTGAAGGAACATGTAAATCCAAGTTGTGGCGGGTATTTATTTTATACAATTCAGCATTAAATGTAAATATATCCTTATGCTTTACGACAAACATAAGAGTTGAAAAGATATATTGAGAATAGAGAGTTAAAATTCCAAGTTTACTAAACATTGCCTGACAAGGATCCCTTGCTTTAGCTTTCATGATAATTCTTACAATTCTTTTCTGTGTTATGAAAATAGTTCTACTATATGACGAATTACCCCAGAATATGATACCATAATTTAATACTGAGTGAACATAAGAAAAATAAATCTGTTTTATAATTTTCAATGATAAGACAGGTCTTAGTGAACGAACCATGTAGCCTAATGAGTTAAGCTTAGAATTTATCTGATCAATATGTTTTTTCCATGTTAATGAAGATTCTATTATAATACCAAAAAATTTAGTGGAGTTAGTTGATTTGATTATGTGATCAGTAGATTCTATGATAACCGGAGATCGATAACTGATGTTTGAAGAAAACTGCATGAAGTTGGTCTTATCATAATTTAATAGCATTATATTTGAATGAAACCATTTTTGTGTTATTTCCAGAACTAATCTGACATCTTGGTTCATCTGCATTGAGTTAGAGTTTGATATTATACAGCTAGTATCATCTGCAAAAAGTATTGGCAAAGCAATATCTTTTACTAATTGAGGTAAATCATTTATATAAAATAAAAACAGCAGAGGTCCAAGAATTGACCCTTGGGGCACCCCATGCTTAACTAATTCCCATGCTGAAATGTGTTTTGAAGCGTGTGAAGTTTTAATTGTTACTCTCTGGTACCGATTACTTAAATAAGATTTAATTAGTTCACCGGTTCTGCCGACGATGCCATAGTACTCTAGTTTAGATATTAAAATGTCGTGGTTTACAGTATCAAATGCCTTTGTTAAATCATAGAAGATACCACAAACTGAGGATTTATTATTAATATGTGATAGAATTTGATTTGTTAATTTAAATATAGCCAATTCAGTTGAGCTATTGTTTTTAAATCCATATTGATCCGTAACAATTATATTATTTTCTTTAGTGTGTTGAAGTAGTCTGTTATAAATGACTTTTTCAAAGATTTTAGAGATAGATGTTAAAAGAGATACTGGTCTGTAAGCGGACAACTCAGTTTTATTACCTTTTTTAAATATCGGAGAAACTTGAGAAAATTTTAGGCGTGAAGGAAATGTACCTGTGGATAACATCTTATTACAAATATAAATCAATGGAGATTAAATAAATGGCATACTCAGTTTTACAATCCATGATGGTACTTCGTCATACCCATAAGAGTTTTTCCATTTCAAACTTTTATTTATTTCATAAATTTCTTTTTCAGTTACTGACTTCAAATGTATTGGTGCAAAAGGTTGCTGAAATGCATTGACTAGGTACTGCATATAAGAATGTTGACTGAAGTCAATATTGTCTTGTTTAATTACTTTAATGACTGATTCTTCAACAACATTAGAGAAATAATTATTAAAGGAATCTGCAAGAGTCTGAGGATTCTTGACTGGTTTTCCATCAATGTTCAGCATAAGCTCCTCATTACTATTAGCTCGTTTATTAGTTAAAGATTTAATAACATTCCAGGCTGTCTTTGTTTTATTTACTGATTGAGATATTAATTCATTATAATGTAATTTCTTTGCTAGTTGAATAGTGCTGGTCAAGTTTTTACAATATTTTTTATAAACATTTTTCAAGAGAATGTTATTAGATGCCTTCCAAAGTAGATGCAGATCCCTTTTGTGTCTACATGAGATTAATATACCTCTAGTGAGCCATCCTTTCGACTTATTTCTAACCAAAGATTTATGTAGAGGAAAACTAGAATAAAATATCCTTAAATAAGTATTCAAGAAATTATTAAATATTACATTTACATCATTATCACTTGTGGAATCAAAAACATTTTCCCAGTTTTCATAGCTTAAGTTCAATTTAAATTCATTTATAGTGAGGTCGTCATACTTCCTACAAGTTCTAGCCAATCCAAGTTTAGAAGGTTTATGCGAGGGGGTATGGAGTGTGAGCATTTGAGCATCATGATCAGATAAACCGTTATAGTATGGTTCAATAATAAAGTTTTCATTCTTACTTCTATCCAGAAATATGTTATCAATTGTTGATGCTGAATAAGTATTTGTTCAAGTAGGAAAATTGACTATGCAGTCTAAGTTATATGTCGCTAAGAGGGAGATAATTTGGTATTTTTTGGTGCTGTCCGTCATAAAATTTACATTAAAATCTCCACATATGACTAAATTAACTGGATTTAAAGATAATAGATTTAATATTTCTTCCAATTTTGTTATAAAAGTATCAAAATTTCCCGACGGGGATCTATATACTGATAAAATGCAAAGATGTAAGGGACTATGTACCAATCTTATTGCACATACTTCTATATCCTTTTC
Organism: Coptotermes formosanus; assembly: GCA_013340265.1. Lineage (NCBI taxonomy): Eukaryota > Metazoa > Arthropoda > Insecta > Blattodea > Rhinotermitidae > Coptotermes > Coptotermes formosanus. The sequence continues at coordinate 194,515 of BLKM01000596.1, forward strand.
ATTACAGTAACTATTTAAGTCCACATTTATAAATTGATACGATTTATGAAGAAATATACATACACCACCACATTTGGTGAAATCCCTACAGTAATATGCACCCAAGTTATGATCATCAACAATTATATTCTGAATAACTTCCCTTGATAAATGATGCTCAGACAGACAGAGTACATGAGGAGCATCTTTTCCCCAACTAATAACTAATTCATCAATTTTATTGCCCAAGCCTCTAATATTTTGAGTAAATATTTTGAGGTTAGATCCAATGCCTATACTAACTGATCTTGGTGTTACCATAAAAAATCATCAGTTTTTGTAATTGGAGCTCTTCTTAGCCTCTTTGACTTAGTTGGGATTACAGCATTAATGTCATTTGTGACTGTCCCATTATTCAGTGAATTAGCAGAATCAACACTGATCACTATCTCCTGTTGATCTTTGACAACCTGCTTATCAGCTTCAATCTTCAGTGCATCCATAGGATTATCATTACCCACCATCACTGTCTCATTATCTACAACCTTGCTTGACACCATTTGTTCATGTTCAACTTTCCACCCCAGGCTAATTGGAGCTGTTGCTTCTATTGTAGTTAATTTCCAAACTTCAGAGGCCAGTTGTTTAGAAACCAGACCTTTACCTCTTTTATTAAGGTGCATACCATGTTTTGTGAAGTACTCCCTATTATAGTTACACTTCAGTAAAGTGACATAATTAAGTGAGTTAGCTACTTTCTGTAGTTTACAATTGAATACTTGAATTGCTCTATTCACACATGAATACTCAACCAAATCATACCTATGTGGGACACAAAATATTATTATATTAGTATTACAGTTGTTCTGTATGAACTTTGTGATTTTCGATAATGCCACATTAGAATTATTCACATACACATCATTTGCACCTGCACTAAACACAATCACATCACGTTTATTCAAATTCACCAAGTCCACTGTTGGAACATCCAATATTTCCTCTGCTAGTGCTCCAGGTTTAATCCACCCAATTGTTCTAAACTTATCACCAAGGTGATTATCTAACCTCTCAGTGCATCCTTTTAAGTGGCTGTCGCCTAAAATTACTACCCTGGATTTACATTTACATTACATCAGATGTCATCATGCTGAATTGTGTTATGCACACAGTTTTAGGGGGAATAAAGTATGTACATGCACAATCACAGCAAGCAGAGACTGAAAGATGCTTATCACTTCACAACAAGTTCATGGTTATTTATCAAAAAATAAATGAGATATTCAACTTTAAAACTAGACAGTTCTCTGCAGTGATCATGCATATTCTGTTATAACCCTCTGCCTCTTTCAAATTACTGCAATGATGTGTGACAAGCAAAAAGCAAAATATTAAGCTCAGATAAATGAGGAAATCTCTACTATTTCTGTCACACATATATAAGATTCTAAACTTCAACACAGCATAGGGGTAACTTGGCTAATAACATTGAGATGGGGGCTGGGGCGGAATCGGCTATGGGTATTAAGAACTTTAATTTACAAAGAGTCAAGTTAGAAAAATGGGGAAGATTCATTTGAACCAGTCCTTAATATACCATGATCATAGGCAAAGAGCACAGAAAATTTACAGTGCCTCTCTTCATTTGTAAACGGGTGAATCAGATGCCTCTATCTTGCATCCCAGAAAACACAGGTTTTTCATTTTTTTCTGTCTTTACACCACCCAAATACTTGTTTAAAAATATTTCTATTTTTTACTTGCCCCTCTTCAACTCAGTAGCCAAAAATTTATTCTTATGTAGCAAAAATATTGAAGGGGCATTTGCCCCTCCTTCCCCCTCTCCCGCACCACCAAAGTCGTGCCTATGCAACATAGTGTTTATAAAATATCGCACTCAACATAATTCCTTCCACTGCTGTTCCACTATTACATACCTATTCTACAACTTCTTTTGTTTTGTATATTTATTTTTGTTGCTTGGACCTAATATAGGTGGTCAGATCTGAAATTGATGGGTGTCGAGAGACGGAGGAAGAGAAAGCAGAAGACAGAGCCATGTGGGCTCTCTTTTAGAAGGAGGCACTGGTTAAACTGTAAGGACCATATGCCAATAAGGACAATGAAGTATACTCGGGAAGTACGATTAAAAGATCACATCTTGTGCAGTTCATAATAATGCAGCAAATTGCATTAGCAGGAGTCTTACTTCCTTGTAGCCACCCCCCCCCCCCCGCAACAATGACTGTTTCCCATAATTTATTAATTTTTGTTGGACAGGTATAATTATTTTGAATGTTTAAAGAACCGAGCTATTAAGCACAAATAATACCAGTATACAAAGTTGCACTAATACAAATACACTGCATTCAAATTTATTTCAAAATATTTTATTAATGATTCAGAGCACGTCTCATATACATGACAGTTGCCACAGCTGGCAGATGTCTATTTTCCAACATTATCTGCTTATACATTTTTTCCAATCATAAACATAAAATGTCAAAGTGAAAGTAAAACACATTTGCCCTACAGTCAAGTAAATATACTAATAACAGAAGGACCATGAAGTAGTCACTTGGATGGGTCAAACAAAAATGAAACAGCAGGCTGACTGAGTGATGATGTGCCTTATCTATATTCAGTACTGGGCCAGGGTATCAAAATGAGATTCTCTGTTTTCCTCAGTCACATCTGGTGAAAGCAGGGATACTACCATGAAACAGTCCATGACTGTTGTGACCCCAGCCCTCTCCAGTTCACCAGACAATTTGATTTACTGAAATTGCTGTCAGAAGAGGGCATCATCTGATTGCTGGGTTCCCACCACAGTGAATTTAATAACGTGCATGTCTATATAGTGACCACTGTGAATGTAACTGTTCATAGCATACATATACAGTATTTGTATCACTTATGAAATCTTGGGAATATGACTTTGAATTTGGAACTGGAGGGCAGCAATGTCCCTTTCCTTGCATTTGCTGACCCATGCCAGAGGAAAAAACCATTATGCAGCATAGGTAGACCCTCACCTCTGACTAAAAAATACATGACTAAAGAACAAAAAATTAGGTAAATTTGTCCCTGTGCTTAACACTAGGCCATTAAGATTAGGCACCCAATGTGAAACACCTTACATTTTTAACCTTCACCAGCTAGAGGTAAGACAGAAAGAATGGTGCACATATGGCCCCTGCAGACTCTACTGTGTGCGAGAGCTCCCAGACATACAGATACTAAAAAACGTTGCTGGGTTTTCTGGACTAGATTTTGTTTTTCTGACAGATGGCAGTATTCCGTATCCCTGTAATGAGACCTGGGAGTAACTTTGATAATAATTATAGGGGGGTCTAAATTATGGAGTCTGTGAGGGATGAGGCAAAACAGTTATCTGTGCCACTGGATAGGAATATAAATGTTTCTGCAAGCAAACTGTAAGCACAAGGACAAATCAAAAGTTCCTGAAAAGAGTTCCTAGAATATAAACCATTATCTGTTTTAAACTGAAATTTTACACACAAAGACACAACAAGAATTCATGGAGAAATCACACAAAGAATATCATAAATGGTGTAATATGCTCCCTGTGTATGTTAAAATTGTCATCAGAATATGACATCCCCTAACTTATGCAACAGTTACATTCCCAAGAGTGATCACACAGGTCAAAACTGTGTTAACTCTGTTATTCCTTTGGTTTCATTACATTTAACTGCAAATAACTTCAATATTATTCATTTTTGCTTTTTATGAATTACATTATTTCCATTTAGACAAAGAATTTCATGATATTTTTTACATCTTTACTAAATTAATAATTAGAGTACATTTTAAAACCTAACACGGAAATGACTTTAACACAAAATCTGTGCAACTTCTTGGTATGTCAGGAGATGCTGGTATAGATAATGATTTAGCTTCCAGAAGATATCCTTGGGAACACCATGCATTTTCAGCCACGCTTATAAAGCTCATTTGGCTAACGTTGCTCTTATTTCCCATTCTTCAGCACACTGCCTTCATTCTGAATTCTTAGTTCATGTTGTTCAGGAGTATGCTGTGGATTCAAGCCATGCAGCTTCATTTGTACTGCTAGATCAAACAGGTAGTCATAACATTCAGTCCTGCAAGAAAGCAACACACATTTTGGTTACAGGCATGCATTTTTCCAGTGTCACTTTTGTGAACATAATTTAGCAGTTCTATATACAAATTAAAACCCTAATAATTATTACTAAAATATGTTTTGTCATACTGCCTTCACTTTGTTTACCTTTGAACAGAATCAAATAATTCATGATTACAGACACATGTTGAAATGCCTCCACCTTATTAAAGCTTATTTGCTCTTCCATGAAAGCTAAGACAGTATAACTGAACATAAAGTATCTTTACATGGGGACCATAACTAAGCAATTGTACACAGCCATAAATGACTCTTTCTGTCACAGAATTTGACTAGCCTGCAGCAGAATACAGAGGCTATAAAATCATTTTTCACCTTCAGAATATACTTATGGGTGAAACATTCATCAAATTAGATACGCAAAACCTCATGCTGCATTTTTATCATACAAAAATGAACAGTAAGTACAAAATGTTCAGTGATAATATTAACCAGCCAGTTATCTCAAATGGAATCAGGACTATGGGTCTCTGACATAAAACCACCACAATTAATAATTTCACCTAAGTGTACAATGATGTAACACTTACATAGTCTTGGCCTGTTGCCAAGTATCACCCCACACATAAACACCATGACGTCGGACAAGAACAGCTGTGGTCTCTGGATATTCTTCAATTACTTGAGCCATCCTGTCTTTCAAGTCTGCTTCCCATGGGGTATTTTCAATTATAGGAACCACAAGTTCCTCATCATAATTGTAGTTTCGACCCAGTTTTTGGTTGCGTATTCCCTTTAAAACATAGTGTACCACAGTTATGAGAGTGTGCACCTATGTTCTAAAACAAACTATGTACATGCACTAATGAACAGAATTAACTGATCAGTAGGTTTAAAGCCAAATTAAGTCCAGTGGTTAAACACAACTGTCCAGATTAAATAAAATAAATTACAGCCCAATTTTAAAACAAAAATATATATAATTAACCCTTTAAAGACGAAGCGTATCTGTTTTATATAAGGACTCAGTGCGTACCGCGCTGTAAACTCTCCACTTCGGTTATAAAAACCAGTCTCTTAATGTTTTATAAGGCAAAAGTTGCTGTTTATTCTGAGATCCGGCCAGAACACGTAAATGCAATGTGGGCACCACGTAGAATTTTTTAACGTTAAACCTGGTGGTACACAAAGTTACCGCCAGGCTTTAAAAGGTTAAACAAAAATTATGGTACAGATATTTCATCCAGACCAGATATCAGAGTTACACAGGTGTAACTGTAAACACAAATTAGTTATTCGCCTGCACTACATGCAGACCACTTTCTGACTTCAGCCTTACTTGTGAAAGGGTGTACATAACAAGAATATGAAGCTGGCATGAAGTGGCAGAGAATCAAAGAGATGCCTACTCCAGGTAGCCACCCTTTAAATCAAAGTAATATAACAACCTCAGGAACCACACTCATCCAGTCATTTCTTTAGTTCATGCACTATATACAGGGTGATTCATGACTTGTGGACATTACTGCAGGAGGTGATTTCCTAGGTTTTTGTGATCAAAAAAGTTCATATAAACATGTTTCCGATTTTGGACGGTTACAGAATTATGACCGCTTGAAACTCAGAATAGAGGGTAACGATTATTGACGATAAACTGAACAAAATAATAAACCAGCATAATGCATGATACATTTAAAGTATAAATGTAACATTAACTTTGTGAAATTACCTTTAATTTGCACTGATTTGTGTTTAAAGCTGGTTTTCGAAAATGTCACTGCTGGCCGCAACACAGGCTGCCGCTCAGTTGTGAACTCTGTGAGTTACTAGTTGCAGCTTCCGTCGACTGTTTCCAATGTGGTCTGCCGCATCCAAAATGCGACCAAGCAATGCATCTCGCGTGACAACCTTCACACTGTAAACCAGTTCTTTCATCCACCCCCACACACAATAATCCAGTGGGCTTAAGTCTGGAGACCTGGCTGGCCAATTGTGGGGACCGCCTCATCCAATCCATTGCCCAGGGAAACGGTAGTTCAGGAAATTTCTAACTTCATGTGAAAAATGAGGAGGAGCTCCGTCATGTTGGAAGTACATATGACCTCGTTTATTCAAAGGTACATCCTCCAAAAGTCGGGGCAATTCCTCCTGCAGAAATCAGAGGTACACCTCTCCTGTAAGACGACCTTCTGAGATGAAAGGACCAATCAGCTGATCGTCCAGAACTGAACACCACACATTGACACTAAAACGTAGTTGAAAGTTGCTTTCCACAGTGGCGTGGGGATTCTCATATGCCCACACATGAGAGTTCTGTGTATTATTGACACCGTCGCAATTGAATTGCGCTTCGTCAGTAAACAGGATGTAACTATGCAACTGGCGAGTGCCATTGAGCCACTTGCAAAATTCCAGCCTCTGAGCAAAATGACTAGGTCCGAGATGTTGCACTCGCTGCATGTGGTATGGATACATGCCCTCTGCATGCAGTGTTCTCCACACTCTCGTTTGGGGAACATGAAGAGGTCTTGTAATTCCTCACATACTCACACATAGACTGGTCTGTACCATCTGAACAATGCCTTCTTCTTCTTCGATGCCTTGATTAACATCATGAATACCCACCCTCCCCACCTTCCCTGCATTCCTTAAATACCTTTGTCAAGATACGGGAACTGAACTGTAGCTGGGTTGGCGAGTCAGGTGGAAAAAATAATGCTTGCAACGCAAAAGATAAGCCATGAAGTTGAGTACATCACCTGCCACCTGGTTCCGTAACATGTGGTTCACACAAGGGCATGTACGGGAATTAAAATATGTCCATAACTCCATAACCGTCCAAAATCGGACACATGTTTATATGCACTTTTTTGATCACAAACACCTAGGAAATCACCTCCTGTAGTAATGTCCACAAGTCATGAATCACCCTGTATTAGTAATAGACATATTGCCATTCCTCTACTTATGACCATCCCACTTATGACCAACCAAAGTTACAACCAAAACTTTGCACTGCTCTTTTGATTCTTCTGTTCCCTGTGACGTATTTAACAAGTATCTGATTAACCTTTTTATACTCTGTTGTTCTTATTATTTTGTAACAGAAAGATGACCTATTTGAATCCTGCTAGACTTGCTGGAGGGTGTGTATTCCACCTAATTTTGTGTTGTTGACTTATGACCAATGCCACTTATGACCAGGCGTTCAGAAGGGCATCCTGCTCATAAGTCAGGGAGTACCTGCACTGGCATAATTTTAACAGAACATACATCAAACTCATGTTCCACACTAACAAGGGCTACTGGACTACCTAAGGTCATTAGACACTTTTGTTGTGACCATATTTGATAACATTCAATCTACCAGTACCACCTTTATCATCTCCAAATGGGTGACTCTGAATTCCTTTGCAGGATACAGCAATGTTGCCATTACAGCTGCTTTGGAATGCGTGTGAATTACTGCACCAGCTTGACGGGCTGCACACAAGGATGTGAAACATGACAAATGAATGACATGAGATCATTTACGGGCTGTTAGCTATGAGACTGGACATTTCAGACAATCTCGCAGTTTATAATGACATGCCAAGAACGTGCACTAAACAGATTTCATTTACAAAAACAACTGCATTCCTCCAGGTGAAAGTAAAAAACATGTGTTTCTAAAATAAGTTTCTCACATAGTCCACAATACACTAATGCATAATGAAAAGCTAATAGCCAACAAGAATTAAAAGCAGTCATCTAGGGCATGATGTATTTCAGGGTTCAGAATAATAAGACCTTGTAGGTTTTAATATCTCTTACACTGTCTGTGCACATGAATCACCACACAGCATTTCAGGTGTCAAGTTACAATGATTCATCATTATCCCACCAAAATATTCTGTGTGGTCACCATCTCCATAACAAATTACCCTGCATGTATTTCAAAAGATGTCACCTCAGAGCTAGTGCTGTGCTCACATCATGTCCACACAGCAACCAGGTTGGTACACTCATGACAAGGAATTAAAACATACTGAGACAAAGGTTTGCTACTACATTATGTTTGCACTGCGTTTAAGTAAATTGGTAAACTGCTGTTCACAGCACCTATACTGTTATCTAGGACCATCAGCAAGCTGTACGGTTTGGCTTGCTTGGTCACTACAGAGATTAGGGTACAGGCTGGACTACCACAGAAGTTGGGTTCAATTCCCAGTAGGAATGGAGATATTTCTTCTTGCCACTGTGTCCAGCCTGTCTCTGGGTTCCACCCAGCCTCCAATTACATGCGTAACAGGGGCTATTCCCCAGGGGTACAACAGATTAGAAATTGGGCTAACTATTCAATTCTCTAGTGCTGAAGGGTATGCCTTTGGCACCAAATTACAATATTCGTTGATTTGCAGTGTGACGCTGAGGAAACCGAAACTCACCTAGAGTTGTCGGCCGAAAACATGCAAAGTAACGGGCAGCCATTTAAACACTGTCTTTTGCAGGATACACAAGGTGTTTGATTCTGGTACCAAAGAGTTATCAAAAACTGCACCTTTATTTCCATAAACAGACCTAGACTCATTAATGGGCAGTATTAGCTGTCCTCTTCGTTACACCAACAAGTTAAGTTTTTGTGTGTCAGTTCCCTGATTAAGAAAGAAACATAAGTAGTATAAATGTTAGAGTAATGTGCAATGGAACCGGTCACTGGATTTTCTTCTGTGCTTTCAAAGAAGGAATGTAAAAAAAAGAACAGATGACTCATTTCGTACCTGTGTAAGCACACATAAAGAGTGGTGTGCACTGACTCTTCTTCAGCTTTTTCTCTGGTGGAGGCAGTTCCAAATCCTGTCCCTCAATGTCCTGTACAAACAGATCCTCTGGTAAGATACGTTCCTTCTGAACACCAGATGGAGCAATGTATATTTTGCCTCTGCCAAAGGACATTACAATGCATTACATTCGATGAACATAAATATACAACTTCAATGGTGATAAAACATCAAAACCCATCTTTGGTGGAACCTGGGAGCAGCACAAACCCACCTCTAATGTAAAATTTCTCTGGTGCCAAGAATCTAAGACAGAAGATTGTATACAGCCATTTTTAAAGGTAAAGGTAGACTCATCCCTTTGTGTAATTAAGCACCATATGGGGAGCAGTTGCATAGCTAGACACATTCTTAACTTCAGCATTAGACTCAGGTGAGTGGTCATCTTCATGGCCCTTCTGCATTTGCCCAAGGAAATGAGACCAAAGTATACACTGAACAGAAGGCTGGGTGAGTGCCAGAGCTGGTTGAAACACTTTGGAAAAGAGAAAAATTTCTTGCTCCTGCCAGAAATCAAACCATGATTTGTAGATTTTCCAGCCCATGATTTAGTCACTATTTATTTATTTATTTTTTTAACAACTACACCATCACAGAACCAATGTTGACAATAAATGGTTACTGTCTAATGTGGGAACAGAAACCTGGAAGAAGATTATAATGGAAAATAACAAAGTTCATGTCCATTTTAGTTTTTGCAGAAAGTTTCTTCAATATTGCACTTCCAACCATGGCTTGAGATATACATTTGCCCCACCTCTACCATTCTCAGGACACTGTTCTATAACCAATAGCCGCATGTAGTAGCCAAAGGTTTCCTTGGAGAATAAAGCAATACAAAGGTTTTTATCTCTACATTCAGATGTAGCCATGGGGTCCAACCACATAGTACTGTTTGGTCCAGATACAAAGCTGAAGCCAGTGAAAAAGACATGCCGTTGGTGAGACAAATAATGACAAAGTTTAACGTGGAAAAAAGTTAACCAACATTATAAAATCAAAGTCTAATATAAAGGATTAGTGGCATTATGCACATAGATGACCATCTATTAACTTTTATACAAGTTACAATTTATACACACACACACACACACACACACACACATATGCTGGGTTTTGATCAGATGCAAAACACAGCACATTCGTACGGGCCACGCTCAGATGTGACGAAAAAAAGGCTTTGGGTTCACTCAAGAATGCTTAATCCTGAAATGTTTTATTTCCCCATTCCATGCTATTCTATTTCCCCATGTAACGTTACAGTTACATCAGTCTACACTTAAAAAAAGGGAAAGAAATACTTTTATTACTTACTCATGTTTTATACTTATTCCTCCACCTGTTCCTGTTACCCAACCAAGGTTATAGAAAAGGCGACACAACTCGGGAATCAAATTCCTTGGATGCTCCTGAAAACAGATATAAATTGCTATAAAAAAGAATTTGGGACCCTTTGCGACATTTCATAACATGTCAGTACTTTATAACGACAGGCTGTTAACCCCTACCCAATCGAAACGCGAATCTACACGAAGGCCTAAATACAACATACCTCTGCCTGAACTAACGCAGCCATAACACTCTTCGCGGAATGAGCCAACTAACTTCGAAAAGATTGCCGGACGAGGGACACGTTACTACCACGGCTACGAACCAAGGTGTCAATGTTCACAAATTATGCAACATGGATGAACTGTGGATTGTAATGTTCTGCCACCTGCTGGAATTTTGGCATATTAACAAAAATGTATGTATGCATTAATACTAACCGCGTGTAGGTGGCACTGAATGTACTAACATAGATTAGCGTGATCACCCCAGCTAAAGCCACTCTTTCGGTTGGTCCATCCGTCACAACGCGTGGAAGTGCTCGGGAAACACCGAACGGGTTTTGTGAAATTTAATATATGGTATGGTGTGTTTACAACATATTGTCGATCAATGTAAATTTTGTCTGAAATCATACGAAAATAGAGGACACTATCCATAACAATTTAGATTGTGTACGTACATACGTATACGTAAACACCTACTATACATACGTATTGGTAGCAGAAATGAAATACTATTTATTTTTACGTGGTACAATGGCAGTGATTAATGCAGCATAAGTTTTGCTTACCACAATTTTGTTTGTAAATTAAACTAGGCATCTGAGTACGAAACATACATTTTATAGAAAAGGTACTTCCGAGATTGAGGAATATCACTTGTTTTCCCCACACCAGCTACCCTTCCTTTTCTTATGAGTAAGTGGAAGAGCATGCTATAATTGCATCTGCCGAAGGCGCTTGCTAAATGTAGGCAGTGGCGCAGCTTGTTGAGGCACTGCGCTACAAGACGGAAAGGTCGCTGGTTCGATTCCCAATGGTGCCATTGGCTTAATCCTTCCGGCCGCGCTCACCCTTCTACAGAAATGAATATTTCCTCTCTCGGTGCGCAGGGAGGGCAACCTTGCACCTTCCATGTGCCGATTATCTGGAAATCTCGGAGTCTCAACCTCCTCGAACCCCCAGGACCTGTCCAGGCCGGTACAAGGATTGCTTGACCTTTGATAACTCGGTTACAACGTCTTGAAGGGGACTGAATATTTTCTGTCTTATAAATGAGTGTTGTTCAAACCGAGTAGCATAATGTTAAGGTTAACGGCCAAAGAATATCTGAAGCCGTAGACGAGGTGTTGAATGAACACATAATTAAAAGTAAATAAATTAACAATAAAAATAAATTGCCTAAATAAGATATATAAATAAATTACGGAAATAAATTAATTAAAAGAGTTAAATATACAGGATCTTTAAATAATCGAAATAAATATGTAAATAAATAAATTGTAAATTTAATAACAAGGCATTTGAATGTCTAAATCAATAAATGGACTGAAATAAACAAACAAATAAATAAATGAGGAAAATAATTAAATTAACAAAGAAATTAATTAATTAATAAAATAAAAACTGTAATAAAAGTAATTAATTATTAGCCTGACCTAACCTAACGTACCCCAGAGCAACGTAATCTAATCTGACTTAACCCAGCTTGCCCCATCATAACCTAACAATAATTGCTACTGAAATCCATTCTTATCACAGTCCATAATCATCAAATTATAGGGTTTACATAAATCATAACGCATCAAGACAACCCAAAAGAATGCATGTAACATTTTGTGCCCAGAATGTATCAGGTCTTTTGTTATGGTTATGTTGGAGTTCACCCGTTATTTAATTTATTTAACTAAGCTTTGAACCGAAATATTACTGTGTTGTACTCGTACCAAACGCGCACTTCGTTTGTCTGTTGGAGGTGGACTGTTCAACAAATAATACATGCAGCTATACAAACACTAATAGTTACAGTAAGAATACGACCCATTATTTTTGCTCGAGTGACTGTATATAGATAGACATTGGCCGAGTAACTGAGGAGTAGAGTTTCATCAGGGTGCTACGGGGAGGGGGGGGGGGGAGACTGGATGAAATGTTAGTGTCCGAATAGAGTATTTCTGCTAACTGCGTTAATAAATGGGCCAGTAAACTGGCAGTGACATGGTTTGAGTAAATAATGAGAGAAGGTCCTGATGCGAATTTGTGTAATTTAAGCTGATCGCGAATTATCTGACATAAATCTCGAACTGGCGTGAGTTCTGTGTGACGACTGGAGCATCCCGGCGCTGGGTGCGCGGCGGAGATGCGCCCGGTTGCTCGTTCCTCGAGGCCGGCGTGTTGTATTGATCACTAAACATGGTTACACGAGAGAGCAAGACAGATTCAGACACGGTGCAAAACTCGAAATTTTCAAGAAGGTAGAAGAATATTGAATTTACGAGAGCGGGCTTGTTAGATGCAGAAATCTACAACTGTGCTAGTATAATGGAAGGGAAATGAGACAGCTGTGGGAAAGCCGAAGAGACGATCGTGCAAGGAAAGGGAGAGAGACAGACGGTGTGTCTGAGAGAGTTAGAGACGGTAGGCGTCGCAGTAGAGTCGCTGGTCGGTCGTTCGGAGGGTCTGCTGGCAGCGTCACAAGTGTCTGTGATGGCTCAGAGTGAAGGCGTGTGGCGTTGAGTCTCAGACATGCAAGAGAACTCCTCCACTGCAGACATGGCGGAATTCTCGCCCGTGGTGGAACTCAATGTGGGAGGTGTCTTCTACACCACGGCCCTCAGCACCCTAACAAGGGAGCCAGACTCCCTGCTGGCAAATATGTTCTCTGGCAAGACTTCATCCCCACCCCGAGACGCCAAAGGAAAGTACTTCCTTGACCGTGACGGTGTCCTCTTCCGCTACGTCCTCGACTTTCTGCGAAATCAAGCCCTCGTGCTACCTGAGAGTTTCCGAGAGAAAGATCGTCTGCGACAGGAGGCTCTGTACTTCGGCCTGCCGGCTATGGTTGAGGCGGTGGAGTCGTACACGGACAGCTCTCTTGTGCCTGCGTCAGGTGGCGGTACCAAGAGTTCGGCTCCAGGATACATCACCGTCGGTTACCGAGGAAGTTTCGCTTTTGGCAGAGATGGGTTGGCGGACGTCAAGTTCCGAAAGCTCTCCCGCATCCTGGTGTGTGGCCGAGTGACCCTTTGCCGTGACGTATTTGGGGAGACGCTGAACGAAAGCCGTGATCCTGACCACGGTGTCACTGACCGCTACACCTCGCGATTCTTCCTCAAGCACTCCTTCATTGAGCAGGCGTTCGATATGCTCCAGGAACAGGGCTTCAAGCTGGCAGGAAGCTGCGGCTCGGGGACTGCTGGAGGAGCCGCGGCTGAGCAACTGAAGCCCGGAGTCGACACCGAGGAGAACCGCTGGAACCACTACAACGAGTTCGTATTCGTCCGCGATTAATTTCAGGACAGCAAGCACCAACAGGAATTGAAGTCCATACACCAAGGTAAAAGATAGCTGCAGAACATTCCTTCGTATCTTATCACTGACTTCATGAAGCCTATACCCGGTGTAGTACTGCAATAGCATTCAATAGAGACCGACTGCCCTACCTTCCAACATATACAGATCGACTACGATTGAAATCACAAGCTTTTAACAGTTATGCTACTTACTTTATAAACTAAATTCGGTTACGTGTTAATAAACGAGACGACACTTGTTAAGCCTGGCATAGAGATAATGAAGCCTTGTAGCCAAAGAACACAGCTTTATTAGTCTTTATCTTCTGATGAGTGAATCATGTGGAGAGGGAATCAGCCAGTGTGAAATGGAGTGGTGAGTGACTGTGTAACTTTTAATCAAAAATCCTATTCCATGTATCATGCTGATTGGCCAAAAAGCGTCACATATTTAGAAACCATTGACTCCCTTATAAGTGTCAAATGTGAAGAGTTGCTGATCTTGTCACCATTCCGAACTTCCACATATTCTATGCTATACAGACGTGAATATATTTGTTGCATATCCCACGTCAAATGTTCCTCACAAATAATGACCATTAACGACGATTTAATTTAGACGCCGTTAACTGATATAAACTAACTTCGTCTATATGTGTACGCTTGTAATTTGAAGTTTTCACATTGGTAAAAATTTAGAATGTGGTATTTTATTTAAAGGAACCACGTAGTCATGTACGTGGCTACCAGAGTTTCGGATAACAATCTGCCTTCATCTTCAGGGTACAAATGCATACAGAATTTTCACCGGACAGCCTGAGCGAAAAAAGAACCTCGGACGACCTAAGTATAGGTGGAGGCAGCAGGTTGCCGCGAAATGTTGGTAACTGCCTACATGGGGAGAAGCTGTCGCAAGCCGGAAGGACATAAGCTGAAGTATGTACAGTATATCGGTTCCGTGGTATTTAATGAAAGAAATCAATACTAAAGCTTTAGATACTTCGCAAAAGGTGATTCACGTTATCATTAAATGTGTGACAGACGTAAGTAACAATCTCGTTGAGTATGAACTCGCTAAATATAATCAACAATCGGTAGACCTAGGAAATTAATAACTTTCTTTGTTTACACGTTAGTGACCGTTTGCTTCTCGGAAACAGGGTACACGCAGCATTCTGACGTAAGATACTGGTCATTATTTGCGAACATGAAGCCCACACCAGGCTGTAATACTGAATGTTATATTTGTGTCCCCCGTGAAGACTTGTGTCTGCCAGTTAGGTTTCGTGTGACGTAGTGCTGCGATTGCATTAGAGCGACTCATTTCTTTCTCCTGTGGCTGTTTGCTACATTTGTAACAAATTCTGCTATGTGGACAGAAGAACTCGTGGACCTTAACAAGTTGCAGGTAGAGCGTTGGTCCTGTGCCATGCATCAGTTTTGCAGACATATCTCGCTGCTTTGTTAGAAATTCTTTCCTAATATAGCGTCCTATTAGAAAGAGAGACATAGGATAGAGCGCTACTTTTGGCACTAAATATTACATACTTAATTTTTTGTGACAAATATTTATAATTTTCTGAGATGATGAATTTGATTCTCATTGATTAGAAGTCGCTTAAAATAAAAAAAAATACCCCACACATCGACTTCATAGTCTTCATGATATTCTAAACCAAGTTCTTGGAGAGTTTGTTAATTCATTTACTTAAATATCAGTTTATATTTATTAGATCGGTTCTGAGCTAAGTTATATCACTCGACGCAAACATTTATAAACAAATGAAATTTGTGTCGAAACCTGATCGGTAAGGTTACGTTTTTTGTCGACGCTCCGTTGTATCCATCCAGCCACATGATTTTAAAAATGCGTGCCAACCACTGTCGATGCAGTCAGTGCGTTCGTTGTTGAAAGATAACACAGTCACAAGCCCTCAAGTACCGAGTTGTGACGCAAAGTGTACGTGCATGACGAGATGAAAACATACTCCTAAGCGTATGGGAAGAAAATTTTTTAGGGCAATGAAGACTGCAGCTTGTTGGGGTCCTCAGTGTTCAGACTCTACTGCGGAGGCAATGCTGGTTACGTCCTTTGCAAAATATAAAGTCCAGAAAATTACATCATACTAATTTTACACTGTGATTCTATATATTACATTCGTGGTAATACGAGTATGACAAACTTTTGATGGTGACACAATATGCACACCAGTAACTTAGATAAGAAATAGGGGAAAACTGAACTCACAAGAATCGCGAAATAAGTACATTGATTCCCCCGTACCATTTAGCATATTTTGGAAATTTATTAATGATTAATTTTCCTTTCATTTTCTGTGTAATAAAAAATATATTGAGCAATATTATAGGTGTGAGATTCAGAATGTGTCAACAATCAGTGAAAAAAATGTAAAATATCCAAGGATGATGGTCACCAGTGGAGGTAATGTACTTTATTGTAACTAATTACATCAGAGGTTTCTCATTATACGTTATGGAGTACTATAACAACGCTTTGAATTACCAATTCCCTGTTTCTGTGCATTTAACAATCTTTTGTCTGAACCTCAAACAACGCAGCCTGCATCCAGTTTCTATTGGAACGCGAAGAAACGCTTAAGTAAAAAACACAGTAAATCCTGCAAGTTCTATACATTTTAATATTTATTCTTTAGAAGATAAGGAATTTATCGTCTACTGACTGTATATATAAGAATGTGTGCTACATTGTAGAATGGAACTACAAAGAAGTGCAAACAAGCTTGAATTATGAAACTCGAAGCTGTGGCGTTGAGAACGCAGCCTGTTTTACAAATGTGGGGATCAAAATCAGTGTAACATCCATATCAATGCGCCAAAACGTCTGGAGAAGGCAAGAACTGCAGGGTTTAATAAGGCTGTAATATATTCATGAAAAAATTTCATATTTTATAGAGAAGAAATCTTACTACAGGGAAGTAAGGTTTCTTGCTTAAAATTTTGTTTTAATTTATGGTTTTTTCACTAATGTACAACAGATATAGTTCGGGTCAAATTCGAGACAGATTTATTATGAAATTGTAATAGAGATCTTATGAATCATCTTTAAGATATGTGGACCAAATGTGCTGAATTAAAGCGATTATAAAACTGCAGTACCTCTGTTATTTCTCTGAACATCCCGAGAAAATCATGTGACTACATGACAAAGCATATCGACTGACGAGCCATCTCGCTGCCTTAACATTCACTTGCAAAAGACACTGCAGTACCAGGACCTACATTACTGCGGCTTGAGTGTGTGAAGTACTTATGTACTGCCACTGCAGTGCTTTCGGAACTTAACTTTGCTGTCCTTCCGAGTACAAACTTACATTTGGCAAAACACTAATCACCAACAAATGCACAAAGAGAGTTTTATCATCAATCGTAACACACTCCTACATGTTTCGACCCTGCTGGGTCATCTTCAGGGAGATTTTCTGTTGTTATTACACTGAAGTTGCACTTTACAGTTGAGTGAGAATGTGCTGTTGACTGTGTACTGTGTACTGGAGGCGTGAACTCTGCAGGCCCGGACCGCAGAGAGTTCACGCCTCCGAAAACAACGCAGTACACAGTCAACAGCATATTCTCACTCAATTTTAAGTGCAACCTTGGTGTAACGATAACAAAAAGGTTCTCCCTGAAGATGACCCAACAGGGTCGAAACATGTAGGAGTGTGTTACAATTGATGATAAAACTCTCCTTGTGCATTTGTTGGTGATTAGTGTTTTTGTGTAATATAGTGCACAGACATGGAACACATTACGTTTGGAAGTGTGTGTATCTTCTTTAAGGCACCAACAGTCATTTGGGTTGACATAATGAGCTGGCAGGATTCAAACTCCTTCCATTTTTATGTTATTCTTTTTCCATGCTTATCGGTAAATCCTTTAAAGCATTACTTTTCGGAATATTGGCGTCTGATCAAGACAGAATAAAATGTCGGTATATACTGTGGTGCGGTAACCTTTGCCCCGGTAAGAAAAGTAGATGTTATTGTATCCTGAAGATCCTTCAGATACGACACCTGGAGCTTAGGTAATAGAAATATAATTGTTAGTCGATACAGTACGGTACCTACTTTAGTCGCAAATGTACCCCGTCTATCGGAAAAACGATTCACCGCGTGATTTCAGGCTTTCATCGCCGAGTAAATGAAGCCAATACACGTGCTGTAGGTCTGTGTGTGTGAAGCAGCAGTAATCGTTTCAAAGGAAACTTATGTAATTACTGTGTTCAGAGTTAAAGAAAATTGCGGCACTTACCCTAATAAACTTTCCAGTTTCCACATTATCGCACCAGGGAAACTTTAAAAAATTCTGTAACGTCTGTGGAGAAACAGCTACTGACTTGTGCATCATGACGGACACGAAGGACAAGTTGCAAAAAGAAAGAAAACCGATTTTAAATGTAAATGAAAGGGAATTCACTCAAGTTCAACGTGCAAAGGCGAAATAAATAGTTACAGTTAATTAAAAGTTACGCTGTAAGTCCGACATTAATTTCGTGTAGTCTGATAAAGTTAGTTCTTAAAACTCGCGTAACCAAGGTGGGATGGCGACGGTCGTATTTCTGTGTTAAACAGTGCCATGGCCTTCATTTTCCGCGTATTTATTTTGGTTCATTTCACTACGCCTACATCAGTTCAGGGGGCAGTCAGTGGTGCAGCTGGTTGAGGCACTATGCTACAAGCCGGAAGGTCGCGGGTTCGTTTCCCGATGATGTCTTTGGAATTTTTCATTGACATAATCCTTCCAGCCGCACTATGGCCCTGGGGTCTACTCAGCCTCTAAGAGGAATACCGTCCGGGAGAAAGGCGGCCGGTGCGTAGGGCTGACAACTTTGTCACCTTCACGTGCCGATTGTCTTGAAATCTGGGAGCTTCAGCCTCTTACAGCCGTCCGGGCCTGTCCAGGCCTGTAATAGGATTGCATTTTGCTTCCTTTGTAAGGGTTAAGTTTGCCCTCGTTTAATGAAAAAAGGACTGGTGAATCAAAGATTGTGGCAGGAATCGAAAGTACTGTTTTGTCTAACAATTTATCCCTTTGAAGACGAACAATTATCTAAATTACACATAAAGTGTCTGTTCTTACCTCACAGAGAACAAAACTCCTTCCTCAGTATAAAGAACAATCAGTGAATCCTGTTTAGGGAAATAATAGCACTTGATTTTAAGAATCTTACTAAACTTATAAATACAGAAAATTTAACGTTACAGAAGACGGTAGGTACATATACGTACCCCTCGGCTCTAAACAGTTATAAGTCTCTAATTTGCTAATGTCCCCACGTCTGTCCTTCATGTCCTGTGGCACTGACAGTTTTCCCAGCGTGGGTTACGTTTCTGTTCTGAAGATAATTAGCAGGTCCAGTGGAGAAAAGGACAGTCAATCAGAGCGGAATTCATAACACATTACTGAATGTTAAAATGCGGCATGTTTCGGCTTTCTCAGAAAGCCATAATCAGGCATGAAAAATACGTAAAGGAAGCTTTTCTATATATTTTTAATGTCTGATTATATCTTCCTAAAAAAATCCGAGATATGCCGGAATGTAGGTTTCAGTAATGTGTTGCAAATAGCGATGCGGTTGACTGTCCTTGTGTCTATGGCTGCTTACTTATTACAACGGGACATCGCACGCAAAGAAGCAGCAGGTTCCTCTGAAATGTCGGCGCTTACCTATACAACAAAGTACAACACGGCGTCACATGCCAGAATATATTACTGTTCTTAAGATATGATAATTTCTTTTCCAGTTCAGCCAACACAGTAAATTTTAAATTACCTTGAAAATAGACTGAGTAAAGCGATATTTCATACTTCTGCTGCGGTGTTGTTGAGGCCTTCGCTGTTTAGCGATGTTACGCGGTGTATGTTGGTAGCTGGTTACCGACGTTTCGGCAAAAAATATCGGTCCCATCTTCTAGGTTAAAGGAGTTCAAGAAGAATTCCTCTTGGATTACCTGACCCTTAGGCGTATCAGAGAAGTTGACCAGAATGGCGAGAGCAACAATGGAAAACACACCATCTAGCGTACGTTTGCAGAACTTCATCTCTGATCCACTAGATGCAACAAATATTCTGCGGCAAGGAGATGCCTTAGCATGTCCCCTTTTTAACGCAGCCCTACAAAAGGCGATTATAGATTCGCGTATACAGATTACTGGACATATCTTTTCAAAATCAGTGCAAATAATTGCTTACGCAGATGATGCAGTTCTAATAGCTGGAACACATAAAGTTCTGGTAGAAGGATTTCGTTCCTTAGAAACTGCAGCTATGAGGATTGGGCTCAAAATAAATGATAATAAAACAAGGTATGTGGCTTTGAACACAAGAATATTGATGTGTATGTCTGTTATGGAGACGGAGCTACACACTTTTGAACGTGTGCATACCTTTGCCTATTTGGGTAGAGTACTTACTAGGGATAATAATATAACAGAGAAAGTTCAAAATGGAATTGCAGTAGCAAACAGATGTTACTTCAGCCTCCAGAAACACTTTACATCTAATTTTATATCAAGGATTACAAAAGATTTTACTACATAAGATGCTAGTACATCCAATAGTTTTGTACGGGACAGAGTGCTGGACACTATCCCGAATGAATGAGAAAATGGTGAATGTGTTTGAATGGAAAATTCTTCGAAGAACATATCGCCCTAGTAAGGACCATGACCGGTGCAGGTGTAGATATAATAAAGAACTGTACGATCTTTCCAAAGAGCCTGGACGGTCAGTGATAATCAGAATTGCAAGGCTGCGACGGGCTGGTCATGTTACAAGAATGGAGGAAAATTCTATGCCTAGGAGACTGATGTATATGCAACCGGAAGGACAAAGAAAACGGGAAGACCGCGTGCTAGATGGAGAGATGATGTGGGAAAGGGTGTAAGGATGCTGGGCATAAGGATTTGGTGCTCAACAGCCATGAATCGCGAAGAATGGAGGAAACTTATGAGGGAGGCCAAGACTCTATGAGTTGTAGCGCCGATGATGATGATGATGATTAATTGACCCTTAAATATGTGATGATATGTCGTCTCGAACCGTCAGTAACTAAATACCAACCCGCACGACGCAACACCCCACAAAGCCTAAAGTTCGGCGGGAATCCTCATGTAACACGTAGGAAGAGAACGAAGCCGTCTTTTGTTGTATTCAGCTTTTCAGTCCGAATTGAGAAGCTGTCGTACAAAGGGATCGCGCAGTCATAAGGTTGACAAGTTTATTTTACAAAGCAAGTTACTTGAGGACGTAAATTTAACATATCAAAGTATTAGCATTCAAAGGTGGTTACGGTAGGTGGGATAAAAGCGGCAGATTCCAGAGGAGACTGGCATGAACATGAAACTGAAGACATAAACGACTGAAAATTGTACTGCAGAGATGCTTCATTAGCAGAGAAGGACAGAACTATGCACGCATGCGCGCAGCCTGTCGTGTGGGTTGCATGGACTGTTTAACATCATGCTTCACATGGCATCTTCTGTCATTAGTACAAATTCCATATTCGATTAACTTCATGGTCAATTAGGGGAAAATTGAGAATGAAAATTTTTCAGTATGAAACAGCAGATGTATTTTTGCATCTGTTTATACTCGTTTCCTTCAGTTAGCATACCATTTATTAATTACCTTTATACAGTTCAATATTAATAGGCCACCATCATGCTACAGAAGTTTATTGATCTAAAAATCGATTAAAATTAAATACCCTGTGCTAATATAATATTGATCGATAGGTTAAATCAACTACGATGCACAATTAAACGAAGTTATTGTTATTATAAGAAGGTAAAATCTCCCTGTAATATGACATTGATGCACACAGGCCGGTAGAGGTACAGCTCTGCTCTTTCTGTAACCTCGGTAGTAGATGGGGAGAGTGGACAACGCCACGCCACCCCCCACTCACTTTACCCCAGAAAAAAACCCCGGTGCCCATTCTATAAGAGGGTGGATGGCCTCCACGGCCGGTCTAAATAAATAAGAAAGATCTGGACAGCAATGTATTCCGGAACCCAAACCTTCAGCCCGCAGGGTGCTGCTATACCGACTGCGCTGTCCCGGCCCACATGTTACTCACATTTCGGAACCCAAACCTTCAGCCCGCAGGCTGTTGCTATACCGACTGCGCTGTCCCGGCCCACATGTTACTCACATTTTCATTATTATTTCCCGCAAAGTTGTTCGAATTTATAACTAGGATGTTTTAGTCGTCAGTGTCTTTTTGTTGTCACCTTGTGTCATTTTATAAGCCTAGTTATGCCATCTCTTTTAGACTCGCTTCCCGTTTATTGCTAAACAACGGTACGTAACATCCCACAAGATGGAAGACGTCACGGAGAAAATTTCTTAACGAGGGGCCCCATAAATTGCACTATTTGGCAAATATTTTTAAGGCGACAAAACCGGGGAAGAGGAGGTTGTTGCCGTGACGCGTAACACACATAGAAATGCACGCAAGAACGTGAGAGATTTTACTTCCGCAGCCGCGTAATTTGAGGTCTTCATTCTTGTGGCGCCGGGTTGCTGAGTGGTTGCCGCCCGTTTTCAACAAGACCTAGTGGTCTCAGCTCCAAGGTTCGGAGCGCAAATTAGCCAGCGACGCTGCGCCACATGGCAGAAGAACGGGTACATAGAATGTGTTTGTTCTACAGCCTGAATAGTTTGGATGACCTAAGAGATCCATGCATGTGTGAGAGGACAATCTTCACTTGGAAATGGACCCTATGAAAAAGGGATAAGAAGGTGTGGAATAGATTCAACAGGATCACGGCAGTGACCAGCTGAGGAGGGGGCTTTTGCAAACGCTGTTACGAATCTTGATTTCAGGCTTCCACTGCGATATTCTTGAGACCTGCACTCTTCTGAGACGTCACGCGGCGTGGTGCCGTAATTGTCTACCAACATTTCGGGACAACGTATCAATTCCATCTTCGAGGGTCACGTTGTCCCGAAACGTCCGTAAACAATTACCACATGACGCCGCTTAATATCCCAGAACAGCGCAGATGTCACTGCTACGAACCGCCGGATTAAATACAGAGCGGACAGCTTCTGAATGATTATTGGCCTTGAAAGGGAACTTTGCATGGCGTTAGTTACATGAAACTGAAAGTTAGGGGTGCTTATCATAATTTATTCAGTGTAGCTTCCAGTGAAGTACTGGCGTCTCCAAAACCATGACAATGTGCTCCAGCAATGGCGGTAGGCAGTGTTCATGCTATTGTCTCGCAGGACAATGCGAATTCTAAAGTGTTACAAAGCCACAATAAAGAATTATCATTTTTAGCTTGACAGGGTTTGAAGAAAGGAGCACGCTCTCTGTCTGTGTTTCATATTTGTATCCTGCAGCGGCACGAAACTGATTCTGACTTTGTTCTTTCAAACTTGTGAATCTCCATCATAATGTTCTTTGTGTTCCGAATCATGTTGCGCGGCGTTACGTTGCGTAAGATAAGGAAAGCTATTTCTGTACGTGTGAGACATGCAACCTCACTTTATGCAGCTGCTGTTAAAACTCGGCCTTGGCTTTTTCATTGTTGTGCTAAATGTCAGTTGCATGAAGGGTTTGAAATAAATGCACTATCGGGGTCATATGAGATTTCCGAATATGCCCACTGGAGTCTATGTACGCACTGGAATTCGATATTTTGCGATGGCCAATCAAGAAATCATAGATCAATACGCGGCAGGGGCAAGTAATATTTCATTCTGTCTTCAGAATGACCTGCTCTGGAAAGTATCCAGCCTCTTATTCGATATTTAGTGGGATCTGCTTCACGAGAGTTAAGGCGGCTGGGGCGTAAATCGGACCACTTACGTAAATCTAATTTCAAGGTCAAGGAAAAGTGAATCTGCAGCTCCACTACCAAAATGCTTTTACCGCTTGAACAGGGACATATTTGCTGTTTTCTTGTGCCCCAAAATAACCTCCACTTCACAATTTACAAATTATGTCACACGAGACTTCCCTCTCGTACTTTAGTAAATGCCATTAATACTTACACGTTTTATTTAAGCATTTCGTATTACATTAGGACGTGCAGTTAGTTTCGTTATGTCTTTCGGCACTTTCTGCCATCTTCAGACGCAGCATCACAACTGCCAAATTGCAATGTAATTGCCGTAAAAAAACAAAAGTACATGAAGTGTAACTAGAATCTTACAGAAGTTATTAATCGAATAGTTTTAAGCCTAACTTCGAATTGTTGTGTGATTTTCCTGGAGATGACAGCAACTGCCGAAACATGTAGTGAGATGAAGTTTTTACTATAACAGGAACGTACGCAAATAAATTTGTACTGAGAGGGGAAAAAAGCCTTAACCTTTTTAAATCTAGAAGATAATTTGTAAGGCCGCAGTAGCGTGTACACATCTTGACGTCAGTTACATCTGTGGAATGACGTGTTTCACTGATTACATTAAAGACGCAGCAAAGGCGCAAGTACGAAATTGAGTTTTTATTTCTGCGTCTGTTTAACCTGGGTTCTTCAGATCTATGTTCAGTTTAATTTGGAACGACATACGTGAACAACTGAAAATTTAGAAAACTGAAAATCTAATTTTTGAGTCGAGCAGTAATTCTACTATGCAATTAGTCTTTTCACTGTCTGGCTGTCGTTAGTTTGCCGGTGTCGGTAATTGCATGGGGCTAGGGCAAAGACGTAGCACTGTGGCGCATTTTCACTGGCAACATACCTACTGTAGCCAGTAGATACAAATCGACTTTCTGCCTTCACAAAACGGCTCTGTCACATGAATTTTAAACAGTCCGTAGCACTTAGTCATTGTCATGTAAAACGAAACACTGTTCTAACTCCAAGACTTTTATGAATATAAACAAGAACTGGCTTCAAAGAGCAGCAGCAGCATTCTTGAAAGCCACCAGCAACTTGTGCAGTCAAGAAATCCCCTGCCGTGTGTTGAAACTGAAGTTCATTACCCCAGTAACAACAGCCCACCAGCGGCTTCTCCCTATATCCAGAGGAATTCAGTAGCTAACCTTATATTCTTATAACCTATTTTAATATTATCTTCCCCTATACTAACATGAAATTTTTCTTGAGGCTTTCAGGCTAGACTGTTGCATGCACTTTATTCCCTACGTGCACGATACAGGTCTCATCTCATGATTCTTGGGTTTGTTTATTCTTATAATATGTGGCAAAGAGTAGCAATTATGAAGCTTCTAGTTATGCAATTTTCTTCAATCTATTTTCACTAGCTACATCTCACGTCCACATATTTTCCTAGTGTCTTATTCTCAAATATTCTTGTTTTGTTATATTCGTTTGTCATCTAGAATCAAGTTTAATACACAAAAAATACAAGCATCATTTATTATTTTGAAGTTTTTTTGGATCAAA
Organism: Coptotermes formosanus; assembly: GCA_013340265.1. Taxonomy (NCBI): domain Eukaryota; kingdom Metazoa; phylum Arthropoda; class Insecta; order Blattodea; family Rhinotermitidae; genus Coptotermes; species Coptotermes formosanus. The sequence continues at coordinate 219,691 of BLKM01000596.1, forward strand.
AATTATACCAACCAAACAAGATCCTTGCTGTTTGTTATTTGTACGTATAAAGTGTGAACTTCAAATTTTGGTTCGTCTCATCAAAGTCCGGAAGAGTTTTGTCATAAAGTTCGTTATTAGGGCGAAATACCCTAATTTCCTGCGTTTCAAAAAGCCGAGTGATGATGTTAACTGGGTATTGCTGCTTTGCTAACCGTAAGAAAGGTATGGGTAAAGAAGTACCGTCACATAATATGTGGGCCCTTTAATGTAACAATTCTGTATTAACTGCTCGCTTTATGCTGATAAGATAAAGTGGTGTGGGGGATTAGTACCAGGTTGTGCTCCTCTGGGTAGAATTCTTTGCCCTCAACAAGGAGTAGGGTGTTTCTTCACACAGCTGCCAACAGCCCATGAATCTAGACAGTGCCTCTAGTCAGAAAACAAATTTCAGATTTTCACAGCAGTTAAAAGAGGTTTACATGAAATGTTAGTATTCTCAGCGGTATGGTCAACGCAATCCCTGGCCGCTTTACCCTGAAGATAGAGACAGGGTATTCGTTGTAGAGGTGGCTGGGTGGGCCCCACGGCATGGATATAGAAATTCTGATCTACGTACTTGGAAAGTGAGAGTACAGTAACGTCATAAGGTACTCCATGAAGGTAGTGTCATCCGCGATGAGCTGATCACTCATTCAGAGAAGTCCTGCCTGGTTTATGCTTGTCTACTGGTATGTGACCTAGGCACGTCAATAATGTGGCAGCCAAACCCGAGTTGGGCTGTCAGGCCACAAAAAAAATAAAGAAACAGATACTCCCTGTACATAAAACTTATGCCTTTTGGTAATTTCGACAAATTCCTATACCCGTCCCTTTGACTGTTGTAAGTATGGATACGTGAAGATCACATTTGCCTTTACATACGTACTGGTTAATTGGTTTCATCAACTTATACCCCTCTGTTCCGCGTTTTCGACTTCCACTGACGTGGAAAGAATGCCCATTTCTTGCCTACGTCGTACCAGTCTCACTTCAGATCTTTGTCTATAAAAATTAAACGTGAGAAGTGATTAAACAAACACGCTATAACCCCTTTGAAATGAAATATTGCGAAGGTCTGGGTCTCGCGCCACATCAAACGCACGGAGTCAATCATTCAACACATTTTTATTTTACAGCTGAGCGCCCATATTACCGCCTTAGAAACGAAACTCTATCCTAATGGTGTATAAAATTCGGTCTTTATGTCACCGGCAAGATAACCCCCGTTGCTTTGCAGACCAGCGGATTAATGCTGTTTAAATAAAGAAATTTCTGTCTTGAGATTAATTTGGAACAAATACCTAGATACACAGTATAAGCCAAGAGCACAATTTTAAGATGAAACGTGGCGGTATATATATATATATATAGCAATTGATTTATATATCCGACGCCATGTAACATACACAGTTCAAAAGGGGTCACCAATTGTACCATGAACAAACATTCTTCTGAAGGTATTATTCACAGTTTCCCTTTCATTCGAAGAGATATAAGCATCTCAGTTAAGAAAGCTTCACTGAGTTGACATAAATAAACAAACGCACTGAGGAGACATCAAGCTGGAGTCCGTGGTCAAGTCATAAAACTGTTCAAAAGCAGCTCGTCTAGAGAAGAAGGCCTTGTGTGGTAAAATAATGGAAAGGAGAGTCCAAATATCAAAAGTAAGTTGATATTGCTGAAGAGCTGATGAATAGGGCGGTGATGGATTCGTGGAGAACGTGCCTGTCACAGACTTGACCACATGGCCGCGATACGGACGATAAGAAGATCAACGGCTCTGGTGCAGCAGTGAATTGTGTCGAAATAATGACGTAGGGCGGTCCCTAAATGCACCGCCGTCTCTGCGCACGCCATTCTTAACATAAAGGCTACGTCACGCTCGACACCACTGCCGTTTTAAAGTCTCCCGAATTCGAAAAAGAGCCTGGCTGGGCCCCATCATCGGTCTGGATGAGAATGTCCTCCACCACATTTAAAATTTCATAATATTTTCTTTTCTTCTACGTAATGGAATAGAATCTTTCTTTTCCGCCTTCATAACAGAGCCTTACCGTCTGACTGCTTGCATTCTGACATCTAACCACCCTGATATCTTCGCTGTTCTGGGCTGTCGCGCGGCGTAGATTGGTAGCCAGTTACCTACGTTTTGGGACAACCCGTCATTATCGTCTTTAAAGGTCAACCAGTTCCTTAAAGACGGGACCAATAAGTCATCCCGAAACGTAGGTAACTGGCTAGCAATCTAGGCCGCGCGACAGCCCAGAACAGCGAATAACTCATTTACACAGCAGCGGAAGCTTACAATTACTCAGCTAACCAGTTTGTTTCCAATTTATCACAACAGCCCATTGTTAATGGTATAAATGTGTGTCCGTACAACTTTGTAGCTAAGTCGTTCCTGTACTGGGAGATGACAAAACAAGTGGTAAATTGTTGAACACGTTTACATCCTGCAGCACTTTAATACCCGCACACGAAACAAAAAGTTGCTGTGCACATTAGGTGCACAAACGTACAAATCCAGCGTAATAAGCTGTAATTAGTCTGGACATTTGTAGGCTGCCGCTATGTCTTATCGCGTCGACGCAGCCAAATGAAGAGATATTATCGTGAGATTTGACGCTCTCAGTTCTGTGAATCTGTCTGTCTGTCTGTTCGTTTGTTTGTTCGCAGTCCTCCCCTCTTCTACCTACGTGTTCACAGTAGGTGTAGAGGGTTTTTATTTTCACTTGATCACACTCAAACACACACCACTTTCGGTAGGACTCCTCTGGACGAGGGACCGGCCCGTCGCAGAGACCTCTACCTGACAACACAAACACTGTAAAAGACAAAAATCCATGTCCCGGTGGGATTCGAACCCACGATCCCAGTAAGCGCTCGGCCGCAGACCCACGCCTTAGACCGCGCGGCCACTGGGATCGGCTCTGTGAATCTGAAGACCCTAATGTACGTTGTACGCAGTTGCTAACCTTTTCATAAGAACGAAGCTAGGGGGAACACATTCAGCAGAAACGTCGACACCTATTTACCACAACACAAGGCTGTTGCAGCCCCCAGCCCAAAAGCACGAAATTTTGAAGCAGTAAATTTGTGAATTTCTCAAGGATTGACAAAAATTATAATGGCGTTTATTGCTTGCTGACATAAAAGGATGAAAGCCTTGCCTGCATCGGACAAACAAACCCGCAGCTTGCCAAGGTACGTCACCTGGCCCACACACGGAGCGATGTGGCAGACCTGTTGAAATTAATACGAAGAAATAAATTTTTTTCCAGTAAAAGTTCTTTAAAGTGATTGCATGTGTACTTTTAATTCCGTAATAATAAAACACGCAACAGCGTTCGTTATAAACTGCAGCTGTTTGGGCGAAGGTTACAGTGTCATATTTCGTCCATACTGAACCGTCCGGAAATTTCGAGCAATGATTATTCTCAGCTGATGCCCTGTGACACGTGACACAATGTAATCCTGTATGTGTATGTGTGTGTGTGTGTGTGTACTATTCAGAGAATTTATCGCAAACCATAGTACAGTTTTATTACGCAAACATCAATTTCTCCGAAACGTCCGGCAACATCAACCATACACGACGTCACACAAAGCAAGGCAATGACCCTCACTGTCACGGCCGTGATATCTTCACCCTTATTCTGTAGTGTTAGTATAATAAAGCGAATATTTTTCACCTCCAATCTGATAACTGCAGAGGCGGTGGCATAGTTTATCGCTACGCAGTAAAGATGTCGTCCGCTCTACGACAAGTAATCAGGCAATAAAAGTATGCGTTGTACCCCTGTATTTCACAGCAATGAAATTATTGCCTTTAATGTCTATCAAAGACAAGGAAGGTTTTATTTATAAACTCATAATATTGGGAATTACTCTTAATTCTGTGTCGCCGATTTACGAACTCGATATGCTGTGTTACAAAGTCTGAAGTTTTGAAGGCGGTGAGAATTCAGATGACGGTATTCTGGGATGTGAGGTCGTCTTGTATTGTAGATAGATAACGACGCTTTGGGAGATATATGATCACGTATCATGACATTCATTGTACTAATTTACTTCTTCCTTCCGTGTTCATCGATTTCCATCAAAATGTAATACCACTACGGAATTCCAGCACACAGCAGCACCTGGCAAATAGATCAAAGCCGCTTCCACATTCCCCCCTTCTCCAATACACAAGCTCCGTCATTCCATCCTCCATGTTCTGGGCTGTAGGGAAAGCGTCAATAAATAAGGGAAGAAACACCACTAAGAATTATCAAAGGAAGTTCACCGTAGCAGTAGCAGTACTGTTTCTCGCTTGTATTCAAGAGGAGTCCCTTTCGAATCCGGAACTGAAAACCGTCTGTACTAAATTTTGAGTTTGTTTTTGAAGTCTCACTAAAAAGAAGGTTAGGATACCAACCTTATTCTAAAACAGCGCAAAAGAATCTTTCAATGTCGTCGCCAATTAGTTATTCTTTATCATCCACGCATTTAACGCTACATTTTATGACACATCGACAGTGACGTCAAATAAGTTACAATTGGTCTAAATAAGTAAAATAACAACGATCTGGAATTGATTAATTTGCAGTAATAAATAAATACGTTTAACTGAGTTCTATAATGATAAGTATAATTTATCAAAATAATATACAATCTGCACTTATACCAATCATTTTTTCTTATTTTTACTTACGCTTTAAACTCCACGCTTCACGAAGCGCGATCCTACACACACACACACACACACACACACACACACACACACACGCATGCACACATGTAAGCTACAGTGGCACACTAGACTCTCAGTTTATGTGCACTTACTGCCATGTTCCGTGGAATTTCTTTTCAACGTCATTATATAGCGCTAATATTTGAACTTTAAAATTTCAATACATGTCCTTACCTGCTGTTACAGGATACAGAATTGATTTGTTCATAGTGTAATGTATTTTAATTTTTCTTCTTAATCACTTTTTTAAGTCACTGTCACATTCATAGAAGTTCACTCTTCTGTTGTCATTAAAAAAGCCCAATAAAATTTAAAATGGCCGAAATAAATTCTATTTCAATAAAGTTTTTAAACAGTTCATATAAGTTTGTTTCTTGACATGTTAACTTTCTCTTAAGAGGAGAGTCTTAAAATCCTTATGAGATTCACATACTTCTGCACTTGTTCCTGTGAGCGTCCATTTTGTCACCTCACCTTGCCATGCAGTCTGCTGAGGTCTGTGCTGAGTTTTCTCTTTGATAACAGACGTAGTCATCTTCACGTAAATTATCGCTGGCTTTAGAAGCCAGTTTAACACATGGGCATAAAAATTAATCTAGGGCAAATAAGAAAAACAAGTCTATCCATGCATGCCCATTACCAGTACCAGCAGCATAAAACATGTAGGAAAATGGCACTGTATTCGTAGCGGTAGTGAAAACGTCGTAAGTAAAATCTGTGGTCAAAATACGGACCGTTAAACGCCCTAAAACTTGTGTTACAACATTTATTGCTGTAACGTAAATGATAAGGAACACAAATTTAGTGTGTTCCATGCCCGTGCACTATGTTATAAAAACACTAATCACCAATAAATGCACAAAGAGAGTTTTATCATCAATCGTAACACACTTCTACATGTTTCGACCCTCTGCGGTCCTGCCTGCAGGCCGGACCGCAGACAGTTCACGCCTCCAGTACACAGTACACAGTCAACAACACATTCTCACTCAACTAAAAGTGCAAGCTTAGTGTAATGATAACTAAAAAGTTCTCCCTGAAGATGACCCAGCAGGGTCGAAACATGTAGAAGTGTGTTACGATTGATGATAAAACTCTCTTTGTGCATTTGTTGGTGATTAGTGTTTTTGTTAAAGAACATAGTCATTGTCAGAGCTTCGTTTACAGCAGCGTGGTCTCTAATTATAGGGTTCTCACTGGGAAAATTACTCGGGGAATTATTCAAAATAACGTAAAGCTTCCACCTGTAGGAGACTCAAAAATTATATTTGAGACCTTCCATGCTACTATTTATTGAAATTGCTACTGTTCTGTTATTAGATGTTCACGGTAACACACAGCTACTCTTATTGAAAACACAGTGACTTAGCCATAATCCTGCAATAGCCGCGCTGACAATAAACCGAGATCAGAAAGGCTTGTGCAAGTAAGGGGATATATTTAGTAATGGAGGTGTTAAAATTAAGAGAAAAATACGTTTTCAAAGTTGTTGATGAAATTTTTTAGGGTCAGATTTCGGAAAATGTTATTCAAAACTCTGCTGCCAATTATATGTGGATCCAGTGAGACATAAATTTTCTATAATATGTTAAGGTCCATTTTTTTCACATGCGTAACCATTCTGTCGACTTATGTTTGAATTGCATCATATCTTTTTAAAAGTCTTAGTTTATATTATCACCAACGACAAAGACTGAATGCTATTTTCGTGTTTCACGAAACTGTACGCTACTTTGAATCACTCCTTGTCTAGTAATGTTTTAATATACAAAGTCTTTGACCCGGAAAGGCAGCCAGATTATATTGTGCAGCTCTCTGAACATACAAATGCAGGCTTGGATAAATACTCCATTCTATCCTCAGTATAAAGCAGGCAAAGGGTTGTCCCTCTCATGAAAGCAAGGCGTCAGTCTGCTTGCTCTTGACCTGTGATGACTATGCATTGCAGGAACGAACAAAGGCCTTACTGAGCAACACTGAAGTTAATAATCCCAGAATGTGGCTATGTCTACCCTCAGTTATTTTGAAAGCAATAACATTTGCCTGCAACTTAAATTTAAATGAAGTAATTCAACACAGAACTTCTTTACCATTAGGTATTACATAAGTCATGCATTTTAAAAATAATAATCTGAAAAGGTTTCTACAGAAGTCTCTAGTTGCTTGAAAAGCATAAAGGTTCCCTGCAAATTAAATATAAGCTAAGTAATTAATACAAATTTAGTGTTCTATTTCTTACATGACTAATTGCACTCTTTGGTACAATCTTAAATAACATTTTGCCTGTTATTTTTAATTTGTGTGTTTCATTTAGTTTTCAGAAAAAATAGCCGCTGTTTCTCCAAGCGATGTTAAGATTACGAACTACACAGTTGCAGATGCGCATCCAGAATTTTTTAATGGGGGGCGGGGGGTCAGGCCCTGAGAGTATACGTAATTTATGTTTGATTTTTAAAAATTATGTTATAAAAATCAAGTCGTGAGTGAGTACAACATAACATTGTCTGCAAATGCCTTCATATACGTACGAACATAACTATGTGTTACATGACTCAGTCACAGTGTCTTGTCTCCTTGGCATTTTAATTGTATTAATTTACTTTTAAAAATTCTAATGTACCGGTCAACAGTCGATTTCAGCGGCTGGTTTCAGCTGAAAGGTAAATCACATAACACGTTTGGTACCATAATACCCAGAAATCTTTTTTTTTTTAACTTCGGTTTTGAGGTTTGGTGGGGGATGAAGCCCGACAGCCCCGCTTGGGTGCGTCCGTGCACAGATGCGAAGATAGAGTCAGCACCATTCATCGAAACATACGTAACTATTTACTTTTTAAAGCAGCATAGTATCCCGGAAGGCTTGAACCACCTGAAACACCTGCTGCACCCAAGTTCTGACTGAAGGTGAAAACAGACTGCCCCTAGGCGTCGTTGTCTGCCTACAAAACGACGTGGTATCATATTTCAGAAGCCAGCAGTGTTTAACGTAACTTGCATGAAGAGTGAAATTGAAAATGTTTGTAAATCCGACACGAAAAACATATGACTTCCCGTTTACTGGCTTCATTTAATTGGCGCTTGACTTTTCTTTTCCCCACTGGTGCAACAGCCCCCCGTGGGCCGGGGACACCTCAATATTGAGGCTTCACGATCGCACTCAGACACACCACAGTCGATACGACTCCTCCGGTGGGGGGGGGGGGGGGGCGGGGTGAACAGCCCGAGTCACAGACCTCTACCTGACAACACACAACACTTACAAGAGACAGACGTACATGCCTTCGGACAGGATTCGAACCCACAATCCCAGCAAGCGAGCGGCTGCAGACCAATCTCTTAGACTGTGCGGCCACTGAAGTCGGCTTGCTCTTTATTTTAGGTAAAAGCAATCAGATGTTTGCAACGCAGGCTCCAAACCGTAAGCACCCCCATCTCGTGCCGTCTACGTGCGTCATGACAGGCCTACTGGTGACGAATAAAACGGGTAGATACTGTTCAATAACGCCGCTTGTTGAATGCAGTTAAGCAGAAAGCTAATTTGCCGGTGTTGACTATGACCACGAACTGGATCCACGCAGCCACAAACTGCGTTCACTTGAGAAATGAAAGCGGTTCTGACAGAAACAAGACGTCTGGCGTCGTCACGGAGAGGTTAGTCCATTAGGAAGCACGCAGTATCGGGCAGAACAGAGGCCAAATGAAGGGAGTAGTCTTCAGTGCGTTTGTTATTGGGGACAAAGTATTTTTCAGGTCACGTAGTGCTTCTTCAACAAACAGGGCTTCGGAATTAATACCACAGCGAAACCAAGTTCACAGTTTTGTTAGAATATTTGTGCATTCCTCGCATTCATACTGAGACAAAACGGAGGCCCGGTTTAAAGCGGAACCCCTGATAATAGGATCTACACACTAGCGTCTATATTCTGCGTCAACGATCTGTATGATGTAGTATCCTTACTACGTATCAAACCGCACGTTGCAAATCACCATCTTCAACTCCCACACACGTGTTACCCCTTGTGAATAAATTATTAAAATCTCTTTGAAAGGCCTTATCTAGAAAGTGCCGTCAAGGCACCCCTAATGGTTTCTTTAAGTTTGTCCTCTGCGTGTTCATTACCTTTACATCAAAACTTTTCTAGAGGTAATGGTCTTTTGGCGTCAGATCGAGTGAGTGAGTGAGAACACAAAAGCCTGTGCAGTATTGTGAGTGCACGAAAACTTTCATTTCGACAGTCAGCTGGCACACAGAAGAAATTTCTGACTGCTGTGTATAAGGCGGTGAAATATAAAGACAAAACGAAATGTAACCTGACGAAAATGAAAACATCACCACATGTGTCACGCAGCCTGTCACTTTAGGTTTGGTTGTCTCAAATTTCATCATGTTATTCGAGTTCATAAGATCGGTCATATACTTCTTAAAAATGCTTCAATTTAAGCCATCGTTTCTAATCGTGAATTTCTCGAGATTAAATGACTGGTAAAGGGGAAAGGACGCACATCGATTTCATATCCATTTGTAGCACGTAAAAACGTAAAGTTACAAGTGTAAGAGTTCGTAAGATGTGTTTCATATTGCATGTAGAAAGTCTTTTAAAATAACTGCTGTAGCACTTAACACATTCTGCTGAATAACGCGTACACACATTAACCCTTTACAGAGGAAGCGTATCTGTTTTATATAAGGACTCAGTGCGTACCGCGCTGTAAACACTCTCCACTTCGGTTATAAAAACCAGTCTCTTAATGTTTTATAAGGCAAAAGTTGCTGTTTGTTCTGAGATCCGTACAAAACATATAAACGCAATGTGGGCACCACGTAGAATTTTTTAATGTTAAACCTGGTGGTATGTAAAGTTACCGCTAGGCTTTAAAATGTTAAAGGCGAAGCGTATCTGTTTTATATAAGGACTCAGTGCGTACCGCGCTGTAAACACTCTCCACTTCGGTTATAAAAACCAGTC
>BLKM01000596.1:229466-255225 GCA_013340265.1 Coptotermes formosanus
GGAGATGACCATAATCACACAGACCTTTGTACACCTGGAGATGACCATAATCACACAGACCTTTGTACACCTGGAGATGACCATAATCACACAGACCTTTGTACACCTGGAGATGACCATAATCACACAGACCTTTGTACACCTGGAGATGTAAGTAATATGTTGTCACTGGAGCTGAAGCCTTCAGAAAACTAACACGGTACGGAGACAAACCCCATATAACACCACCCTCACTTAGCCCTCATTAAATTTTTTGGAAATAAATGCCCTATTATACAGTATTTCCATTTCCCATCACGCCTATTTGTTTGTTTGTTTAGTTGGTTGGTTGTTTGCAGTCCTTCCCCTGCTGCACACTTGTTCACAGCAGGTGCAGAGAGTTTGTTTTTCACTTGCTCACACTCAAGCACACACCACACTCGGTAGGACTCCTCTGGACGAAGGATCGCTGTACAAAAGACAAACATCATGCCCCCGGTGGAATTCGAACCCACGATCTCAGCAAGGGCTCGGCCGAAGGCCTACGCCTTACACCGCGCGGCCACTGGGATCGGCGCCACACTTGATACAGCGCCACAAATTGTGGTGGAAAGCAGTGGCGCTAATTGGGGTTTGTCTGCGTCTGTTTTTAAAGAGTAGAGCGTGATATACACAAAGATTGTGTTTGCGCACTGTGCGTGTTGTTCTGTTACGCAAGAATTCATTCTTGATTAACCTGAGGACGAAAAATTTTACAGAGCTGGCAGCCCTGGAATTCATTTTAAGTAATGTAATAAACACGCTAAAACTTCCAACACAGGCATCTTTCATCAAATTTTGAGCGAGAGATTTTAAATTAGATTCTTAACCTTTTAAAGCCTAGCGGTTACTTTACATACCACCAGGTTTAACATTAAAAAATTCTACGTGGTACCCACATTGCGTTTATGTGTCTTGTACGGATCTCAGAACAAACAGCAACTTTTGCCTTATAAAACATTAAGAGACTGGTTCTTATAACCGAAGTGGAGAGTGTTTACAGCGCGGTACGCACTGAGTCCTTATGTAAAACAGATACGCTTCGTCTTTAAGGGGTTAATCGTCCTATTATCGTCTGATTCGAGAGAGTTAAAGTAGCCTCCATTCTCCAGTGCCATCTATGAATTGCGTCGTTTGTGGAACAGTAAGTTTGCACAGAAGCAGAGTAGGACTGACCTCACAACGCACAGTGTCGAATTCGTACTTCGTATTCCCCGTTGCTCATTTTACGCATCATGCCCTGCCCGCCAGAGGCTTAGAATTAGGCCCACTTACCGAGTTTAATTCACCCAAAATTCAGAGAAGAGTGTAATCGTGTACTTCGATTTGCGTCATGCCAATAAGAACCACTCCCTAGACAGACAGAACTGTGACACACCCAACCAAAGATGCACACTGACACGCGACGGGTTTTGTTTGAAGCAACTCACAGCAATTGCAGGTAACTATTCAACGGCGCTCCGTCCGCCACAGAAATTGTTCAACGTCTAGAGATATGGGAAATTGTTTGACTTTCCCTTCCTCGTGTGGTGATTCTGCTAATGAATATCGACTTAGTTGGAGGTACTGCTTGCCTTCTTGTTAATTCTGCCGCACTGTAATTTCGTGTTGTGTTTCGGGTAGAGGCTGGCTCGAAGAAAATGATGCGGACTGAAGTTCACACACGCACACTTTTCAAAGGAGCAGTGACCTATCAGCAGAATGTTAGACACACGCACACACACACACACACGCACGCACACACACATGCACACGCACATTCGAAAAACATACAGCTGTACCCTATTTAACGGAAGAAACTTCAGTAGAAACACGAAGTTTAGTAACGCAGTCTTTCCTTAGCAACTAGTCTAATAAATAAGGAAGAGTTTAAGTCGCATTCTTGTTAGGGTTTGATGTAATAACGTCATCTTTCTTCCTTTACCACGAAATAATATAACTAAGTAAATACTCTTTCAATTTTCACATTCCACTACAAATTAATATACCAGAGATAAACCCTTTAGAACTAAATCAAATAACTAGATTTTATAGGCTCAAATCTTAAATTTTTCCGAAGTAATAATTTGTATAATTTGCGTTAGGTAGATAATTTCTCCGACAACGCAATTTCGAAGCACAAGAAGTGTCCTCAATGCGGAATTTAATTTCCCAGTAACGTAGATATGAAAGAATTCTGCGCAAGACCTGTTATAAGGGGCACAGCTCTGCACCTAACAAACACCAGGAATATCTGCCCAAATGGGCAGTACACCCGATTCATACCCCGTACCGCCTTCTTACTTCGGCTTATCTGAAAACTGGGTGTCATATTTACTTCAGCCCCTCTAGGCAAGTCTCGCAGGGTGCCTTAAAGTAAGACAAGATTGCTTCCTTCCACGCGCTTTATACATCACTGTCAGTTAAACACCTGCCTGTTGACGCTAAGCACTCTGATTTACTAACGCTTCCGGTAAATAAACCACAAATAAATATGGAAGTCTGAAGGCGGTGCCCCCGGTTTGGGTCGACGGTGGTTCCATGAAAGTTTAAGCAGTTAACTGAGACATAGTGACTCATTACAAGGTAAGTGCTGTTATTTTTGTCTTAATGTCTCTTCGGTAATACACCTAAAATAAGAAGAGTGGGGGCACACTGAAGCAGACAAACCAGAAGTGACCAGTTGTTTGCCTCAAAATCTGATAAAAATCTTAAATAACGTTGACGCAACTTCATAAGCCTTAAGTTTATATCTGAAAATTAATTTGAGGCAACACTATTCAAGAAGCCGATCCCAGTGACCGCGGTATAAGACGTGAGTCTACAGCCAAACGCTTGCTGGGATCGTGGGTTCGAATCCCACAAGAGGCATGGATGTTTGTCTCTTGTATAGTGTTCGTGTAGTCAGGTAGAGGTCTCTGTAACTGGTCGATCCCTTGTCCAGAGGAGTCCTACTGACTGTGGAATGTGCTTGAGTGTGATCAAGTGAAAATAAACAACCTCGACACCTGCTGTGAGTAGGTAGAAGAGGGAAGGACTGCGAAACGAAATGAAACTATTTAAGAAATAAATTTCAAGTTTATGTAACACATTCGTTGTAAAAGGTAGGGTCCAATTTGTGCCTGGATAGATTTTATCCAGTTTAGTCGCAGTGAAAGCTCCAAATTATAAATTTGTGCTTGTGTAGACCATGAAGGTGGGGGGGGGGGGGGAGGGTGAAACCTAATCCGCTGAATTATCAGTTTTTTCTAACAAAATTTGCCGTATAACGAAGCTCTGAAATTCCACACAATACTGCATGAAACTCTAGTTCCACATAACTTTAGAAATATTGTTACTTTTGTATTATACTTTTGTGTAGAGTTTCTTCGTTTAAGTACGGAGTCTGTACCTGTTAATCCGTGGGTAAGTCCGTTATATTTAGAGGAAAGTGTGTGTATATATGCAGATGTACTTGTGTATATATATATAAACAGTCAGCAAAATGAAAACAAGAACTATTTGAACTTCTGCCACGCAGCATTACTTAATGAACACAACATATTAATTAACAACCAATGAACGTGCACATTTCATCCTTTTCTGACAAAATTATAAGGCAAGAATGTAGCAGAATTTTGTTAAGATTTTGGAAGGTAACTGTGCCCATTGCTTTATCATGCGTCACGTACTGATGTTCTGTGATCAGAACCACTCATGCATTCAATGTGGTATTTTTAAAAGAGAAATAAGTGAGCTGTGCATGTCATTCTCCTTCCGATCAATTTGCATCGATGAAGTGAAAGATATTCATTCAGTCGACAACACGAAACGCGGTGCAAATGATCGGACTGACGCGCGATGGAGCGGAGTGTGCTGTGTGACAGTACCCGTGTACTGCACAACTCCATGGAAGTAAGTGCAATTGAATACTTTCCAATTATCCTAAAGTAAGGTAACATAACCTACCGCTATTCTAATTAAAAACTGGGCACTTAGAAACAGGTGCGCACCCAGAATTTTTCATTGTGAAGGACCTATATATAACTCATGTTTGATTTTAAACATTATGGTATAAAAGTCGTATTGTTAAGCACAACATAACAACATAACGCTGTCAGCAACTGCATTTTTAGACATGCAAATATAATTACATGTTCCGTCACTCAATCACAGTGTTGCATTTTATTTTTTGCTTCTAAGTTTATTAATTTATTTTTAAAAATTCTAATGTGTTTGTCATCAGCTGATTTCAGTGGCTGATTTTAGCTGAAAGGGAAATCACATGAAACCTTCCATATCGTAATATCGGCAAACTCTGTTTTTTAATTTCGGCTTTTGAGGTTCTGGGCGGGCGATTGTAGCCCCGCCCCCCTTGGGTGCTACCTTACCTAGAAAGACCCATTTCTTAAAGAGTGCATCGTTGAGTGGCCCTTGTAATTCCTTTGGATTCCTCAAATTTATGCCGAGCTTTATAATTTGTATTTCTCACCAAGTATTATTAGTTTATTAAATCAAGGGGAATTAATTATATGGGAGCGGGGCATGTGGCATATATTAGAGAAGAGAAATGCACACAAGGCTTCAGTGGGGTTACCTGTTGGAGAGAGACAACTTGGAAGAACTAGCCCTAGAAGAAGGAATAGTATTAAAATCAATCCTAAAGAAATAAGATGGGGTGATGTAAACTGGCTTGATCTGGCTGAGGATAGGGACAAATGTTGGGCTATCGTAAACACAGCAATAAACTTCCGGGTGTCTTAAACTACGGAAAGTTCTGGATTATCTGAGGAACTATCAGCTTCATAGGAAGGCGTCTCCTTTATGGGGTTACTTAGGTAGTTACAAATATAACCTGAAAGTGGTGATTTGAGAAAGATAAAACTAGAATTGAGTGTAAAGTTTCTTAAGAATTCTTCAAGAAACAAAGATAGTGTATTTTACACAATAATAATAATAATAATAATACGAAAACTACTGCTGTTGTGAGTGGTGAGCTTTAGCCTGCTGTTGTTTTTCTGCACGCGGTAAGCGTCAGAACTCTGGCTGAGCAGTATCCAGTTTCGGGGTGGGTGTGGTTACAAAGAATCCGTCTCTGGTTTCACGTCGCTAACCACTTTCCTGAGTCACAATTACAGGTTCTCTTAAGTATTATTAAGAGGGTTGAAAGGGCGAGCGAAACCGTTGTTTCCTTCTAAAGTGCGCGAGAAAGGTTGAGTGCAATTGAAGTTTGGCCACTAGTAAATCTGGAAATTAGAAAAATAAGAATGAGTGAAGCCTGGATAAGAAAGTCTTTGACTATTCTATGGAAGCCCTTAGTAGTTGTGACGTCACTTGCATCTGATGCTTCTGTTTCTGATTACCCTTCGTCTGCGTCAGTCATAACGTGTATATTGCACACTGTAACAAAGACAAACGGACAAAACTTGAGGCTCACCACTCGTCACTACGCGATTTCAACATACGTATAAGTACGCCCTGCAACAAGCATATCTTTCTTGTGATAGCGAATATTGCCGATTTGTCAACCGAACTCTGACGAGTGTGCCAAAGCGGAAACACAGTGCTGCTCCCGTTCGTGTGAGTGAAAGTTGAACTACAAAGTTACAGATTTCTTGAATTCCCAAGTTTTTCCTTAAATTTCTGCGAATTTAAGACTGTTAAGTGCTTAAAAGTATCTCTTTACGTGTGTACGTGTGTTACAATAGTTAGGTTTACAAAAATATTATAATGTTGAGCAGCTGAAGTGTGTTATAAACTCGTTCGGTTGCTGCTGTGGTGTGACTGGTGGTTATGCAGGTGTCAACTGCAGCGCAGGCGTGTGGGCTGATTGAGGTAAGTGTCTGGAAAGAGCACGTAATAATTATAATAGTTCTGTGTTAAATTACGGAAGTGTAGTTTATTCTAAGGAACAAAATAATGCTTTCATCTTGCAAGCAATAATGGAAATACGGCAGATAGTTTAACTCTGCCAATTTCGAAGATTGTTTTGTCTTATTATATGTAGTTCTGAATAAGAAAAGAAGTGTACAGATTACGTGGCATCCAGGAAATTTCTCAGATGTTCACACAGTTCAAAGCATGTGGTGTGGAGGAAGCGGGCGGTCATAGCTTCAGTCCTTTTACACAGATTTAGATGTAGCGTAGTGTATTATTATTAGTGTTACTAGTTTCTGCTCTTATTTCCTGCAAGCATTTCTGTGAAAGGCTTGTTTTTATTTTTTCACTTTTAATTTTCCTGTGTTAAATTTATCGGCCATAACCTAGAAAGTTTACCAGGTTGAAATATTTTGTAATTTCAGGCTTAAAAACTATCTCATACACAATTTGTATGTACATATACTCGTATAATCCCCCTACGTACCAAATTGCATACTCTCCGATGTATTCGTTATAGGTCTATATTATCTATTATGTTTATATAATTCTCTTTTTCTGAATTACTGAGCATTCAAGTAGCGTGAAGGGTAGAGTTATTAGCTGCACAGGAACGTGATTTTGTGTGGAGTATTAATGTATACCAAAACTAACAGCATATACGTGGCAGCATCTTATGAAACTTTAATCAAATAGAACAAACTATCCAAACAACCAACTAACTAACTAACTGCCTCGAGCAGAGGGCTTTTTGAGAAGCTAATATTTCATAAGCTAGTCAAGAAAACCCCCCTCCTTTTATGGAACCGGAAGCATCATTAGCATGATCACAAGAGCCGGCCACTTCTCGGTATCCTGTGGCAGAACTATGCAGTCCACCCTATTACATTTTTTAGATTCATTTTAATATTACCCTCCCATCTACTCCTAGGTCTTTCAAGTGACTCTTTCCCTCAGGCTTCTTCACCAAAGCCCTGTGAGTACCTCTCCTCTCCCCTATACTTGCCACATGCCATGCTTACGTTTTTTTGTTTTATCAGCCAGATAATATTTTTCAGCAGTACAGTTGCGTGCTCCTTAATCAGCAAAATGTAATAGGCTTCTGGTCTGCATGGATATTTGCTTTATTTTTATCACAAAATTGCAACTATGTTTTGTAAATCTGACCTGATTTGTGGCGTATATGTTGTAATAACTGACCTGAGAGCTTGAGAACAATTTTCAGACTGCCGATCCCATTGCGTGCGTATTATACTGTTTCCAATTTATACAGACAGGCACAACAAAATACCTTTTTCGTTAGTTTCTATTACTATAATGCCACATGTTTCGGTCGAGCTGAGCGACCATCAAGAAAAATACATAAATATAAGGGAAAATTTTAAGACACAGATCTCTCCTTTTACACAAAACTGAAAATTTCTGAATTTTACAGTGTGTAGACTATAGGGTTTTAAAAGTACGTATAAATTGTAAGATAACAAAATTATGGACTATAGAGCATCTATCATTTCGTACATGGAAATAGTACATTTCTTGTGTCTATCTCTATTTTTCTAAAATCAGAGTTAGATATGTATGAGAATGTTTATAAGGTTCACTAAAATTCGTTACATTTAAGGAGGTTTTCCAAACCCTGCCCCGAAGTATTTGTATTTTTAATACTTATACAAGGAAAAGCACACACAAATTAAATGGCTTTAAATGTGGCGTACATTTTCAGAACCCTGCATAATTAAAATGCAAGTATTGTGTATGACCATATAATAAGAGGCAAAACTTGCGAGGTTTACGTGAAAATAAGGCAGACCCTTATATTTCTTGATAATTATCTTAGTTCAGGCGTAAAATAATCACTCGTTGTCTTTTATCTTTATTCTGTGTTACACTGAAAATTCCACACTACACATGTCGATGGCTTTGCAAAGAAGAGTGATTGGTATGCTCCCCACTTGGTTAAGAGTCTGAAAAATGTAGTTGAAGGTAAATCCTCGCAGACACGTCAACTGAATAAATAATTTCCTTTTGAACGTCACACAGTGAAGCCTTGGTTGGGAATGTTGTTTACTAGATTATAGAAGATTTGATTGGTCACACTGGTTGTCGGTTTAGAGAAACTTCCCAGAAATTCGACGATTTTAATAGAACTGTGCACCAAAATAAAAATTCCTGTGAGAAAAAGCCTTATAAAACCGAAAATAGTGACGGGTATAAGAAGGACGGAACACTTTAACCTTGAGCAGGACTACGGACAGAGAAGTCTCACAAACGCTTTGCCTGAAACTTTATAATAAAATCGGTCTACGTTTATTCATTTACTACAGATACAGATCTGGAGCTAGTCGCAAAACAAAGGCCACATAACATGCACATTGCTTGTAACTTAGTTCAAAAAAATCTAACTATTAAATATTTCAAATCGACGTTGTAACTCTCAAAAATTCAGGTGTATTGTGCCATCCACATTATTTCTATAACACCGATAAATTTGCATGTGAGCTTCGTATAAAATGTGACTGACTTATGATGGATTATGAAACAAAGTTAGGTTCACAAGGCGGCACTTCTAAATAACAAAAACCCCACCAATTTCTGTAAATAAGCCTACCATAATTGACGTTATTCTGTGTACGTATGTTACACAGATAGAATGCCAGTAAGTGCATTTCCTGTTTCCAAGACAGTTTTTAATATTCGCATTTATATTGTTTATTATTTAGACACCGGGACATGCTGTTTTATTGATAAGGAATTCAATACTACGTAACAGATCAGCTGGCAACACTATACACACAGTGTTACCTTACTAACACTGATGACTAGATGTGCCCTCCCTGAAGACTGATTTGCAGGGCCGATTATGTAGAAGAAAACAAATGTAAAAAATTTTTATGGGCCATTTTTATGTCACAGTGTGCTGGAGTTCGTTGTCTCGTTGATTTTTTGCAGGAACAATATCTAAAAAATATTTCTTTACACTTGATTGTTGGAAGTACACATTCCATAGCAGAAAGCACGGAAGTTTTATTAGTCGCCGGTAAGGAGAGTTGTCTTAAAGCACACGCAGAGAACGAAGTGCATATTTACTTCTGGTAAACAGAATGTAAAACAAATCATAATATAAAATAGGTAATAAATCCTTCTTTAGTGCAGCAAACTTCAAATATTTGGGAAAATCACTAACAGATCTAAATTGCATTCATAGAGAAAATAAAGAACAGACTGAATTCAGGGAATGTCTGCGACCATTCTGTCCAGAATCCTTTTTTTTCCATTTTGCTTCCAAAAAATATAAACATTAAAATACATAGAATTATAATTTTGTTTGTTCTTTATACGGGTGTGAAACTTGATCTCGCAGGCTGAGGGAGAAACATAGGCTGAGGGTGAATGTGAATAGGGTGCTGAGGAAGATACTTTGGCCTAACAGGGGCGAGGTAACGGGAGAGTGGAAAATACTGCACATTAACGTAATCCGATTTGCGTATATGTTGGCATGTAACAAGGCATTCATATTTCTGTGAATGAGAGTAACCCCATCTAACGGAATCAACTGAGTAGGTCAACTGTTGTTGCTTTATCTGATGGCGGGAAGCACAGGTCCTTCGGAAACCTCGTATCTGTTGCTTTCTGGCTCTAAACATTGGAGAGTGAACAAAGTCGAGACTCTGACCGACTTTGTATAGCTCTAGTATTTGTCCCTGCCTTTAATATTAAATATTTATTGACTGCAATCATGTAGAGCTGATATTAAATTTATACTGCTCATGGACTTATACGTGTTAAAACTCAGATATTTTGCTCCAGCATAAATCATCTGTAAGTTAGGTTTCGGCAATTGTTTGGACGAAATGAGAACTGCCTGGCTAAACTGGATTAAGCAGAACCCGCCTGCACGATGGGTACTCGGCATATGAACAGCTGATAGTTCCAGAATTCGAGCCTCGGTTAGGCAGTAAAAGGCAATGGGAGAGAAACTTAAAAGAATGTCTGTACGGAGGTTTGTTTGATCAACATTTCAGCATTATCTCCTGACGTTCTACGTAATATATAGCCATCAGAGTTTGTTTACCATCATAGTGTTCTGTCCGCGCGGTCTAAGGCGTGGGTCTGCGGCCGCTTGTTTGCTGGGATTGTGGGTTCGAATCCCGTCGAGGGCATGGATGTCTCTTTCCTGTGAATGTTGTGTGTTGTCAAGTAGATATCTCTGCGACGAGAGGTCACTCGTTCAGAGGAGTCCTATAGGCTGTGTGAGATCCAGAAACCTCTAGAATGAGGCCGCTGAGGCCCGAGATGGACTGTAGCGCCACAGGAACTGGAAGTGCCTTTTAGATTGGTATCTACACTGCATCGTACACCACAGGACTGGAATCATCATCCCTACTGACGTCAGCAACTGTAATCCAGTTTGGTTTCCTGTACATAGGTTACAATGGAAGATTAATGTATTAAATCCTATTGAAAGTTATGAGGAAATACATTAAGCAATTGTAATTGCAAAACCCGTCAAGGTCAGCGCATGACATGTCTATGCAGGCACAGGTGTGAGGCTGAAATATAGCTGCAACACATTGGCAACCCGGTGCTAGCACGGGTGGAGGTGTTTAGCACCACGCTCCGGCCCATTTACCTGCGGGAAAGATCCGGTACCTTTTGTGCAGAAAGCTGGATGAAAGTCGGATCAGGTCTGGAGAGACATGGGAAGTCTCGTCACCACAGGGGCTCGATCCCCTTACCATCCACTGCCTAGAGAAACGTATAATTGCAAAACTCATCAAAATTTTGTTTTTTTTATATTAGGGATATGAACGTCTTGTTTTTATTTCACGTTTCATTTTATGATATCTGCCGGTTTGAATCTCTCGTGAATCAGCGGATCGTGACTGTTAAAACACAGAGGGTTTTGCACGTGATGGATACATACATTTTGGATCATGCCCAAATAGCAAACATTCTGTTGGTACAATTGGAATGCTCGTATGTTCGTGTTAAGTATCAATTCAGTAACATTATCAGGATGGGGTAGAGCAAAGTGTGGGGATTAATTGTGGCATGTTGGGGTTACCGAGGGTGGTGAAACGGAGGAATTTGTGATGGATTGGTGGTAGAATGTAACATGCTTATCCATACGAACAGGGGTTGTCTTAATATTTCTGAAAGTGCATGTTTTCCCGCCGATCCCAGTGGCCGCGCGGTCTAAGGCGTGGGTCTGCGGCGGAGCGCTTGATGGGATCGCGGGTTCGAATCCCACCGGGAGCATGGATATTTGTCTCTTGTACAGTGTTTGTGTTGTCGGGTAGAGGTCTCTGTGTCTTGCTGATCCCTCGTCCAGAGGAGTCCTACCGACTGAGGTGTGTGCTTGAGTGTGATCAAGTGAAAATAAAAACCCTCTACACCTACTGCAAACAAGTAGGTACAAGACGGAAGGACTTCGAAACGAAACACGTTTTCCCATTTTAATCAAGTTTGGAAACACGGCTTCTCTCTCGTAATTAACATGTAGAGAATTTCCATTAGAACAGACTTCCTATTCTGACATGCAGAACTATATCCCTTGTAATTCTAATTAGAAACGTAATAATTAATATTGGCCTACCTGAGCGCAGGGAGGTAATTACACACTACGTATATTTCTGAAATATTTGAGTTATTAGCCGGAGCGACGGATACAGCACAAAGCCTAGGTTTCCTTTAAAAACTGAAGTGTGTATTCTGCTGGAAAAAACATCCTGTTTGTAAATAGCTGGGGCGCGCAATGACGTAGCATCAGGAGCCGTAGATGTCATAGGAGTAGTACCAGTAGTAGTAGTAACAGTAGTAGTACCAGTAGTAGTAGTAACAGTAGTAGTACCAGTAGTAGTACCAGTAGTAGTAGCAGCAGTAGCAGCAGCAGAAGCAGTAACAGTGCATGCACTAGCCATACCGTGCCAGCAACAGGACAACAAAAACAAAAACAAAAACAACAACAGCAGCAACAATAAGGACGACGGCAACCCATACCACCACCACAAACGCTATAAACATGGGCAGAATAATAAGAACGTTCGCAGAGCTGAGCTTCGTACGACAGCGTTAAAGTTAACAGGGCTGTGGGTAAAGCCAATATTATCACGTTATTAAGGAAGCAGACATTATTAACTAATACTTGAGATTCAGACTGAGGCCACTAGAAAGACTACTGTATTTTGGTTTGTAAAGGCCTGCAGATGGTAGATAAATACCAATATTTTTGGGAACATGCTACCTCCATTTTCGTGATAGAACTTGCGTGAAAGGAACTTCTCCGATAGGAAGCAGAAATGCCATGTTGTTCACGAAATGACATTAAGGCGGTTTACAGGTCCCACAGCTACCAGCCTATGGTTTAAGGCTTTCGTAATGTGTAGGTCTCTACTTAATTATTTATTTATTTATTTATCTATTTATTCACTTGTGATTTTTATGATGACACTGTCAGTGGCCCAGAAAATAAGTACAAAATAAGTTAAGATCTGCGCTCTTCTGGGGTATTACGCAGCTTCGAATGGTAATCCTTTACCGACGTTTCGGGCTAACGTATCGGTCCCATCTTCAAGGGTCAAGAAGTCCAATGGCGTCCTGCTTCATTTGACTTCTTGGCCCTTGAAGATCGGACAGATACATTGTCCCGAAACGTCAGTAAATGATTAACATTCGACGCTGCTTAACACCCCAGAAGAGCGCAGATCTTACCACCATCGCGACGGAAGTCCGAAATCACAGAAAATTAATTGCTCTTATGCTGTCGAATGGTGGGAACATTGGTGAATGACGGACTGGAACGGATTTGGAAGGAAGCTGTCATTCCATAATTGATGTACTGCTCCAGCATTGTACTGGAGTAGCTGGGGAAAACCACAAGAACTTAAATCAGTATTCTACAGCCGATACCTCTTCTGAAATTCAAAGAATGTAGGTACCTTCCGAAAACAAATCAAGTAACTTGTAAGAGGTAGACCGAAATAAATGGCGCAATACACAACATGTGGGAGTGGCATTATGTTTCATTTATGTTGTTATTTGAGGCGTTTCTTGTGAGGGGGCAGCTACAAGTCCCCTCCACTTTACCGTCGCTATTTGTTTGGTGGAAGACTGGATGGTTGTGAGAGGCGAACTGGAGGAACTGGTTAAGAGAACAATATGTGGAATTTTCTTATATGTTATTCCGCCTGTTGTGTGTTTCTTTACAGCAGTATAAAAAGGAATGTTTTAAATTTTGTTGGTGTAAAAGACTTGTGTGTTTATTTTAAAAAGAGAATAGCCTAAACATTTCTGCAGAATTTCTCAGCCACACCTGTATAAAATTCTGCACATATTCGTAACTTTGTCTTTATAATGACAGTCTACGAGAGACAAAATGCATTTTTAAGGGAAGCCACAAATTCAGCATCAGTCACCCAGTCTTATAATATTGGTCCTGGGAGATACATTTCCTTTAAATCAAACACGTAATACGTGATCTGTTGAAAATTCGACAGAAAATGTATCGATATGGCTCAGATGGACGAATGGAAAGTAGGCCTTGGTTTATTTCTAGGGCTTCTGCAATCCAATGAATTTGTTGCCATGGCGACGGAGCCTGATCGAGAAAATAAAGAGAGAGAGAGAGAGAGAGAGAGAGAGAGAGAGAGAGGAAGGCGCAACAGGAGTCGTGTCTGATGTAACATGAAGAGTATCGTCGAGGCAAAGGCCAGTTTAACCATCTGTTGCTGGCAGATTCAAGGTTCGGGTTGCACAGCCAAACTACTAACGAAAATATCTGATTTCGAAGAATGAGGGTTGAGCCCGGAATTTACGTAGACATTTTAATGTCTTCCTCGGCCATTCGTTTCTCGTACTGTGTGAACTGCAGTTGTTTGCTGGCAGGAATTGGAATTGCATTGTCTGAAAATCACATTCTGTGATGCGAGAGTCCTTTAAATTTTTCATTTCTTGTTAAGACGCTCGAAGTATACAAGCCTCAGTTTATTCTCACAGCACTTTATAACCTCATCAAGACATATTTTATGGGCTATTTATGTGTTTATTGTGATTTATTTAAGGACATTTTATCTTAAAACATATGGCTTCTTTTGGTGGGACTATTAATGAATAATTCACTTGGAGGAACAGGCACTGAAGCTATGGCGTCCTATCTTGCTGCGCTGTCTCTTTTCCTGGAAGCACAGAAGAAAACCCTGAAAGGCTTTATTATTTTCGTTGTCCCGACAGAGATTCGGGGGTGGCACACATCTCCGAATAACATGTCAGAGGCTTCACGGCTTGAGTCAATTTAATCTTTGCGAATCAAATTAGCCCTTTAAAGACGAAGCCTATCTGTTTTATGTAAGGACTCAGTGCGTACCGCGCTGTAAACGCTCTCCACTTCGGTTATAAAAACCAGTCTCTTAATGTTTTATAAGGCAAAAGTTGCTGTTTGTTCTGAGATCCGTACAAAACACATAAACGCAATGTGGGCACCACGTATAATTTTTTAATGTTAAACCTGGTCGTATGTAAAGTTACCGCTAGGCTTTAAAAGTTTAAAAGGCTGTATTTGATTATTAATTTTCGTGTCTTTCTAAAACTTTCTAAAGCTGAGAGGCCTACAGATTAGTAATGCATTATAAGTTTCAGAAGGCCTAAAAGAAAAAAAAACGTTAGGAGGTACGCTGCATAAATCACTGTGGAAGGAATCAAAATACACAGCGAAACAGCAATGATCATAGCTGTGACTAGCGGAGGAGTATATTTTAAAGTTACCGGGATGCAGACACCAGTCAGTCACAGACGGAAGGGAGTATTATACATGTTAGGCCGGATGGGTATACGGGTCAATTATTTTTGAATTTATAGCACAATTAATTTCTGAGGTCAGTGGAGGCACGTAGACGAATTTTTTGTTACCATCCTTCCGAAATGAGCAGGCGTAGTTACCGTACTAACTAAGCACAGCTTGTCAAACTCACTGACGAGACTGTGTACCAAAAAAATCAGATTCCCTTTTTTATTCGGAATTTTCAAGTAGATTTTTTAACTTCCGACGATTGAAAATGACAGTTTGATTAACTTATTAAGAACTTGTAGAGAACTGTACTGTTATAGACGTAAACACTGAAGATAAGCCACAGTCACTGGGGTTCCTGAACAAGATACTTTCACAAAAAGGTGAAAGGTTTGAAATTCTGGATTCTCTTTTTAACCGTAACGTAGTGGCTGTATCTGTCCTCCTACAAAAACGAATTCAGTAGGATGGAGAAAGGTGTGCAGTTATTAAAACACTTGTGTCCACAACACTTTACTCGTAGAAGAAGAAATTGAGTGGGAGCATCTCGGACCTAGTACGGGTAAAGCAACCCATTACAGGCCTGGACAGGCCCTGAGGTTTCCAGGAGGTTGAGGCGCCCAGATTTCAAGACAGTCGGCACATGAAGGTGGTAGGTTGTCAGCCTTACGCACCGGCCGTCTTTACCCCTCAGGAAATATCCCTGGTAATCATATCTGTTACAGGCTGAGTCGACCTCAGGACCACAGTGCGACCGAAAAGATTATGTCAATGAATAATTTCAATGACACCAACGAGAATCGAACCCGCGACCTTCCGTTAGCGCAGTGCCTCAATAAACTGCGCCTCCGCGCATCCCCCAGACTTAGTATACCTAGTGCAAAAAATTTCTTCATCGTAGAAAATTTTGAGAAAGGCAGCTTCTAATACGGAAATTTCCGTACCCTCAATGTGGTCGTATTTTGAGATCTGCACTCTTCTGGGGTTTAACGCAGCGTCGAGTGGCAATCCTTTACCGACGTTTCGTTACAATGTATCGGTTCAATCTTCAAGCGTCAAGAAGAACTCTTCTTGGAATTCTTGACCCTTGAAGATGGGACCGATAGTTTTCCCGAAACGTCGGTAAAGGATTTCCACTCGACGCTGCGTTAAACCCCAGAAGAGCCCAGATCTCATCAGCTTCTCGGCGGAAGCCTGAAACCGCCGTCATCTTTTGTTGTGCCATGCAGAAAAGCCTTAGCCAAAACGAACACGGCGAAGCGCATCTGATATCTGTCAACCGAAAGAAAATCTAATTTAAAATATCTTCCAGAAGAACAATTCACTTTACGTTTGTCAGTTAACTGAAAAAAAAAAAAACTTATTCTGTCTTAGGTCACAAATGTAACCGTAGGGGAATAAAGTTTTAAATAGACTGTACTAATCTTCTGGGAAGTGACACCGTTATTTTGACAAAAGAATTACAGACGCATAGGAGAGATAAGCTACTTCTAATTCGGGATGGAAGATTGGTGCAGGACATTCCTTCGAAATGTTGGTGTATTTATGCCAGGCTACAAGGTCTCATGTCACACAGAACTAGATGCTTCATCGTCTTCCCTGCAAGAAACCGAAATATGTCTTTTATTTGTGCTGGATGTATGGGAAACGCAAAGCCTCTTACTTAACCTTTTAAAGCCTAGCGGTAATTTTACATACCACTAGGTGTAATATTCAAAAGTTCTACTTGGTGCCCACATTGCGTTTATGTGTTTTGTAAGGATTTCAGAACAAACAGCGACTTTTGCCTTATGCAACAGTAACAGACTGGTTTTTATAACCGAAGTGGAGAGTGTTTACAGCGCGGTACGCCCTGAGACGTTATATAAAACAGACACGCTTCTTTTTTAAAGGGTTAAGGTTACATGTGAGACCAAGTTTCAGTAAGAATATGCAAGAAAAAAAGGATATACTGGCATACCGGCAAGCAACCGGAGCTTTACAGTAGTAGGCCAGATAATATACAACTTGACGCTTCCAATTTCCAGATCACTGACGTTCTTTAGCAAATACCTGCTGAATTCTCTGCGGAAAATCCATTAACCTATTGGGGAGGTCTGTCTTTGAAATATTTCATTATACTCTGTCAGCAAGAAAGAGAAAGCTTAATTGAATTTTTTCGTGCGTCATCAACATATTCACAACCCTGTATTAAGCTGCGCCACCCAGTAATCATCAGAAAGAAAAATAGAAGCAAAGTGTTGATGTCTATATGAAACGTATTGGAATAACCTACAGTGGTTGTGATTCTGTAACCATTACTGCCGGAAGTTTTATTTCTCTGCATTTGGCGTAGACATGGTTTTTTTTTTATACAAGAATTATGATGGTGGCTGACTGCATGCCCGTCCTTTCGTGACTGGTCATATTCGTACTAAACTTATGCGTTTAAGAATTAAAGAAGACGGACTTTGAAATACAGGGTCATGTAAATCTTTTAATCTTACTTAATAATAAAAATGATCAGAAGTTTAAGGAAACGCCCCCTTAATGTACATATTTACCTGAAGAATTACGCACAGTATTTGTACCAATAATATGTTGCACTATATTCTTTGTGAATCCTCCATTAATGCTTAACAGTAGAATTAACTTTCTAATATTATTTTGCACTGCTCAGTATTCGAAATATGTACACGCCGTAGGACAGTAGAAAACAAAACGAAGCTGTGAAAGCTGAAGACTGCATCACAGTAGGTATTCTACTCTGCGCACGCGCGTGTCGACAGACTCGCATGCCAAGGGCATATTATAAGTTAGGCATGGAATCCAGGATCGAAATATTGAAGTCTGCCTTCTTGTTGTATGTTTCTAGTCCTAAAATCATTGTAGTCGCGAAATTACCGCCATTTATGTGACTGTAATTTGGATTACCATGTTCATGGGAGGCCGAATCTGGACTCCATCGTAAACTGTGCGAGGAGACTTGAAGATTCCAGTCCTGATAACGAGGGCCGTGAGAATATTTGCTCTGAATTCAGATCAAACTGGCAGTTCTGTGTGTTATTTCGCGATGTTTCACAACTCTTCATGCTGTAAGAAGCTGTTACCCTCCAATAAAACGTCATTCTGCAGGGCCCCACTTTTGTGCTACTCATTCCAAGCACAGGCAATAATAATCAGGAAATAAAAAACAAATCAGCCGTTGACACGCACATTCAGGCACAGAGGGGAGGCGGAGGTGTGTCCCCAACCCATTTGCGAGATCGGCACTAGAAAGAGGTGGGTGGTGAGAACCGCGATCTAGCCGTTTTACCCCCGGGAAGGACGGGGTAGCCTTTGTACAAGAGGCTGGGCCGGCCTCGGGCCTGTTTGGACGACACGAAAAATTCGCCGCCACCGGGATTCTATCCCCACACCAACCATCCCGTAGAGAGGTGCTATACCGGCTACGCCGTCCCATTGGCCAATCAGGAAATGTAGCGTTTGAAAATATACCCCCTCTTTGATAAAAAATATTCGGCCAAAAACGTCTGAAGGTTTGTTGTCTAATTTCTGAAGGCGATGCTGAATTTAGAACTGAAGGTACTTGTAGACGAACGGCCGTGGTCTGTTTCAAGGACTGTTTAGGTTTCAGGCTTAATCATCTTAGGAAAGGCATTGTTGTTCTCTGATTATCTCCACGCCACTCGACGCTATACGATATGTGCTTCTAAAATATCGTCGTAAAACTGCAAATACGTGTCAGTCAGTAAGAGTCTCTGTTCAATCACAGCAGGCTGATAAATGTGGCAAAACTAATCAAAGCACGCCTGATCAAGTATCGCTAACTGATCAAGTATCAAGTGTTAACAAAACTGAATAATGTGAGAATGAAATCACTATATAGTGGCAGTCATTTAAAGTTTCCTATCTTCCATAAACAAACACGATCTCCAGTAACGAGCTACAGTAAAGCTTATATCAGCCGTGACAACTCGGTCAGAGAAGTGGGGCCTTTCCTTTGAAGGGCTGCGGAATATGTCCTTCGTCGTCACGTCGACTACAGCACTCTGGACGGCTCAGCCTTCTCCAACATTTTCCACCTGTCTTGATTCCCGAGACCTCTTCCCAGTGAAAGAGGGTTGAGTTGTCTGTTACATTCCTATTCAAAAATGTCCGAACAGAGGAGACGCTTGGCCCGAATTGCCTTTAAACCTTGTTTAAGGGTACACCAAGAGGAATATTCTGAAAAATCAAGAGAGATTAAACTGAGTTGAATACACCAGCTTCTGTTGTATGACGACGATGTTAATTTACCTGGCGCAAATATAAATACCATAAGGAAAACACCAATGTGCTGCCATGTGCCTGGAAAGTATTCCTATCTGGAAGCATATGGCTAACAGAAATCAGGATGAATTTGGAATTAGAAAGTAGGTAATAAAATCTTCGAGAAAGTGGAAAATTTCAAGTTTTGGAAAAGAAGTATAAAATAATACAGAATTCACGAAAAAGACTCCGAAGAAATATGAAGATTTTACTGCGATGACTTCCGGATATGTTTAACTTCTGCGGTGTGAAACGTGTAGGCCGGTAGCTGCCGTGTGAAGATGTGTAGGCTGGTAGCTGCTGTGTGAAGTCGTGTAGGCTGGTAGTTGCTGTGTGAAGACGTGTAGGCTGGTAGTTGCTGTGTGAAGACGTGTAGGCTGGTAGCTGCCGTGTGAAGACGTGTAGGCTGGTAGCTGCGGTGTGAAACGTGAAGGCTGGTAGATGCGGTGTGAAGACGTGTAGGCTGGTAGTTGCTGTGTGAAGACGTGTAGGCTGGTAGTTGTTGTGTGAAGACGTGTAGGCTGGTAGGTAAGTCGTCACTGACATCTCGATGGGATCTCCATGTTCAAGGCACAAAAATATTTTTCACTCTGAAAATAGAGAAAAGGCTTCTTCAAAATTTTATAGAAGACTTTTAGATCTTGAAGACACACAGAAGGCAACTTCGAAGCGCTGAGATAAAGATATCAGGATACACGGCGTCATTTGCATCAAGACGCTGTCTTTGAAATTAAAAACGAATAAAACTTGGGGAAGCTAGGTATTAATACAAAATGCTGTAGAGAGTTTTTATTGCCATAATCACAGTAATCATTCTCTCTTTGGACAATTAGCAACTTGTGGCGCCAATCAATAGACCGAATGGCCAAGAGAAGTATGTCTAGAAACTTATTATAAAACGTCTTTATATATTGCATAATACAAATGCTGCGACCGTAGATATGTAAAATACTTGTCAGCGCGTACATAAAGACAGTCTCCTATTTTGTAGGTAAATTTAAAAATGGAGAAATGTAAGTTAATGCGCAAATTTTATGTGAAAATTTGGGGTAAAGGCTTTTAAGTTTAGAGCAATATTTTCATTGGCCTGTGCCTAATGTGACTACTTAGCCAATGCCTATGTATTTCCAGTCCATGAGCCACTTTGTACTCACATCCGTAAGGCAGTAGCAAATCGCTGCGAATTTAACTGAACAGTGTGAGCAGAGACGTTGGCGCTGTTGTTGCGTGAAGCCGAACATATTTTGCAAGCACGAGTTCCCTACGAAGTATTAATAAGCTCTACCTTTGAACATAGCGAGAGACGTCAGTGTACCATCTTTGCTCGTCGAAGAGGAAGATAAGTCTTTAAGAGAAGGAGACTTCTACTTCACTAGCGAAGCAGGTCAACGATGCAACATGCTGGGAGAAAGGAGAAGCATTCTTCTTGACATATGGGCTGGGATAGATCAGTCAATAGAGCGGGTTATTGACGTTTGGACAATTGAGGCTCAGCTCCTGGTAGGGGTAAGATTTCACTCTTCGCCGCCTCTTGTATATGGCTTCGGGGAACAACAAACCACATACCAACAGCACCTTCCTCTTGGGACAGCGAATGGGGCCTATTGGTGAACTGTCCACTTCTGCATGTGTAGGTAAATGTGACCAATTTCTATTTTGTTTCTATACTTTCTGTTCTGTTAGGTCTGTCAGGCGTCAGTTTCATGCAAATTGTTACTGTAACTTGATATTGAAATTTTAGCGTATTTGGGGTTACATGCATTTTGTTTTCTTTTGCGCTTTAAACGAGGCATTTATTCATGCTGTTTATTAGGTAAAGGATTTCGGAATTATTAATGGCAACAACGTCTGTGTTAGCGAGTAAAAAAATATATATAGCTCTTGCAAAATGCCCAAATGTTTATCATGACTAACTAAATACGTAGCTCTGTGAAGCAGAGTCGTTCGTGAGAAGTCAATATTTCTCTAGGTAGTCAAGACACTCCGCGCATTTTATGAAATTCCAAGTTCATTACCCTGTTCACAACAGCCCGACATTTGTCCCTTTCCTGAGACAGATCAGTGAAGTCCACGCCCTTAACCCTTTAAAGACGAAGCGTATCTCTTTTATATAAGGAATCAGCGCGTACCGCGCTGTAAACACTCTCCACTTTGGTTATAAAAACTAATCTCTTAACGTTTTACAAGGCAAAAGTTGCTGTTTGTTCTGAGATCCGTACAAAACACATAAACGCAATGTGGGCACCACGTAGAATTTTTTAATGTCAAACCTGGTCGTATGTATAGTTACCGCTAGGCTTTAAAGGGTTAAAATAGAGTTCTTTAAGGCACATTTTAATATTATTATCCAACCTACGTGTCGGTGTTCCCAGTGGCCTCTTTCCTTTAGGTTTCTCCACAAAAAGCCCGTTTAATGCTCTCCTATTTCCCATATGTATTACCTGTCCCCACACATCTCATGCTAAGAAAACGACCATACGGAGATTTATCTTCCCATTGTGAAATTAAGTCTTGGTCACTACAATAATACAACGAACTGCAGCATTGAACAGTTGAGTCTACGGATTTTATGCAAGATGTCTGTCTTATGTTACAATTACGAGCTTGACAACAGTGCGATGCTTTCAGTAGGCGGCACCTGTATTTGAATTTACAGATAAGCACTTCTGAATTGTAACTTCAGGCTATTAATTTGCTTTTAGAATAGAAGCATTGGATATGGAAAAGAGTGTTATAGGTTCTTCGCAGATACACTTGGCAGTACATTTTTGGTCACCACAGTTTTGATACATCTGAATTAACATCACTATTTCTTCCCACAAAATTATTTATAATTCTCCTCGTGCTACAGATGAGCACAGACCAAAGTCTTGTTATTATTGAAATCACACACACATTAAGGCAAGAAAGTTTGTAGTTTAAGAGAGTGCGTTTATTATCAAAGTGCAAAAAATGTTCAGGGTGTCGAGTGGAAAGGCGGCAATGGAGCGCAGAAAAGTTAATTTAGTGCAGTCGCCTGTGTCCTAATCCAGCATAAGGCCACTAAGATATATTTCCCTCGAGAAGTTTGTGGGTCACAGCACGAACACATATTTCCCTATGGTACATCCTGTGCATGCACATATCAACACCAGCCTAAGTAATTGTTGTATGAAATAGCATGGACGCAGTAACATCCTACCTACAAATCCTGTAAGTAGCATTTACGTGCACAATTACCACATGTCTATCTGTCTACATCATCCTTACAAGATGCCTTCTTCCTTTTCCTTGCTTATTGATTATTAAGCCCCTTCTCTTTCTCTTCCGTTGCGCTTTAGACCGGACAAAAGTAGAGCACAGAGTGTGGAAGAAGGAGACGAGGTATTGTAGAAGAATGGCTGCAATATAGACGCGCCCCAGGGAGACTTACAGATAACTGAATACCGTTTATCTTCCATCAGCTTATTCCGTGGTGATTTATCTAATGAGGCTCTTCATTCACGTTCAGTGTCATTAACTGATCCTGGATAGTGGGTGCTTGCTTCCATTGCTATACGTGGGTAATTTGTTACTCGGAGACGTCATGCAAATGTTCCAGCGTCAAGAACTGGCTTCTAAGTTAAGTTCTTAGAATAGACTGCTGCAGAAGGGCTTCAAGCTGTGTTCCAGCTTATAGTCTTCTGCAGCTGTTCGTTAAGCACTTTGTTACGTGACTGCCATTAATTTGGAATTACTTAGAACTGAGGATCATGCCTCAATCTTTGACATTTGTGGTTTGTATTCAGAAAGTTTATGGTTCGGATCTCGACTGCTTCACACACTTCCCCGACTGAGGGGCTTCCGTGATTTCACTCTTTACCTCTTAGCAAATACAAGGATAATTAACTCAAACTAGGCTACAGATTCTTCCCTCGACATCACTTCTTATTCACAATTTGCTACCGTCCAGTCACTAACATTTTTACATTGACTTCATCACTGACAGTCCCCTTGAACTAAACTGCCTGCAGTAAACAGTAATGATTTCAACCTCTGACGATGCTAATACGAAGCAGTATATACAGCTGTGAGTACTTGTGTTTTGTAGCAGGCCTACTTATGAGGACAGAGAAATTTTAAGATAAATAATTTATGTTTTTATTTATTGAGGCACGTTGAAAATTTCCAAAGTTATGTCTGTTAACGCCAGATTTTCTGACATATATATATATATATATCCCTTATATTAATCTTAAATTCTACTAGTACCACAGTGGGCCAGGGCGTCCTCTTTATCGTGGCCTCACGATCACACTGAGACACACCACACTCTGTAGGACTCCCCTGGACAAGTGATCAGCCCGTCGCAGGAACCTCTACCTGACAACACACAGCAGTCACAAGAGACAGACATCCATGCCCGCTGCGGATTTCAAACTCACAAACCCAGCAAGCGAGCGGCCGTAGACCCACGCCTTAGACCGCGCAGCCACTGGGATATGCACGCTGTCTTATTTATTGTTTATAATTGCTTTGGCATAAGAACATTCAACATTAATTGTAAAAGAGGAAAATTAAATAATTTTCTTGTGATCTATTAATGCTTTTTCGTGGACACAATTTCTTGTGTCAAATGTTTCTTTATTATTGGTCATCTTTTAGGCCACATTTGTATAAGACATTAATGTAACGTTAAATTTTATGAGTTATAAGAAGGTTATGCTGGGTATGGCCGTGGCCTTTAGCCGTTCCAGGAAGATCCATTTCCTGCAGAGTTATAAACTGAATATGCACCTCTCATTGCTACCAACTCTCCTCGCAGACTTCTTGTATTCTGAGACGCCGCATTGTCTGATATCGAGCTTGGAGTACTCGGATTATACTTACACAGGCAAAATCCTGGTGAGGGGTGGAGAGAGGGGGTGATTTCTATCCGCCAGCCCCCCTTACTTCTGACTTTCTTGACGTCATCCTAGTTAACGGGTAGTGAACATAACAATTGTGTGTGCAGCGTAACGAATTTAGAAAGTGCTCGAAATGTGCTTTCAAGTTTTCTGATTATATTTGTGACAGAATCACTAAGTTCTTCTTCTTCTTCTTCTTCTTCTTCTTCTGCTTCTGAATCACACTCAAACACATCACAACTGGTAGGACTCCTCTGGACGAGTGATCAGCCCGACGCAGAGACCTCTGCCTGACAACACACAATACTCATAAGAGACAGGCATTCATGACCACGGCGGGATTCAAACCCACAATCCCAGCAAATGAACGGCCGCAGACCCTCGCCTTAGACCGCGTGGCCACTGGGGTCGGCGAATCCCTGAGTTATCTACCAGATATGCAGTACTGCAAGTCCCGTTCGTATAGTGCAGGAATAGACTGAATGTCTGCGCGCAGCGCTTGGCAGTAGTGTTTCCTTCGGAAATGTCCCGTTTTGAGTCGCTGTCCATTGTTTGTATACCCCGATAAAAATCTTGGGTAGTTTTTCTCAGGTACGCTAGCCAAATTATGGGAAAGCACATTACACAAGGGCACGACCGATTCCTTCCTCATGCTTTACATTCATCCTATCATTGACATTACATTCTTATGTGTCATTCATCGTTCAATAACCTAAGAATGGCGAGTCAAAATGGAAAAACATACTGCACTTGAACTACAGCATTGTCTAATGACATTTACTTTGGTAATGGAAATTGCCAAGAGGCTAATACAATAACTTTTAAATTATTACTTTGCAATATGTGAATCTCGCATTATACTATAAATGGAAATTCTTAATTAATAGCCGCAAAGAAATATAAGAGTTTTGCTAGAGGATGAATATACAATGAAAGCGGAGAGAATAAACCTGAAACTTCCTGGCTTTGTCAGATATTAAGCTATATATTTTGCAAATTTTTTCTACTTTTACCCGTGCGATATATTCGCACGTAGAAACAGTAAAATATTTAACCAAAAAAATTAGAGCATTTTAATCTTCACAAACATTAAACAATTTTACTTTCTGATGCTTGACGCTGGGCAGTTTCTTTAGGAGATCAACAGATCTTAAGCAAAGTGCCAATAACAAACAAAAGCTTACTAGCACGCGTAAATAAGCAACAGAACTTTGAAATCGACAGTCTTGCCACTAGAGGAGGCCAAGGGAAGTACACAAAGTATGCTAGCTTCCCTTGGCCTCCGCTTGAAGCAGAATTGTCAGTTTTTAAGTATAGCTTTCTTATTAAAAATTTATGAGAAGGAATTAATGAAGCAAAGGAGAGTGTCATCAGTGCCGAATCATAAGCTTTCCAAAAATGTTGCTCTTGTAAAGATCCTTTCGGTAGGTCAGTGGGTCATGATGCCGGGCTCTGGAGGTGGAACATTTCTCTATGTAGGGGCTCCGTAAGCGGAACCTGGAGGGGGTTGCCGTAGTGAGGACTCCAAGAGACATGTGTCAGGAACTCTGGAAACATAGACTTTCCTTTTTGCAGGGGTTCTCTAAAGGGAACCTAAAGGTATTTAGCAAGGAAGGTCCCCGCCATCATGTTTATGGGGCCGGAAACTGTGCCTAACACATTCGTCTGCTATGTGTAACTTAGAATGTTTAGTTTAGTTCAGTGTGTGGCCTGATGTTGGGCCACTACACTCTATGAAGAATTTGTAATTTAGGGGGCACAAAGGGACTGTAAAGTCTGAGTGCATTGGGCTCCTAATTTCTCGAACCCCTGATATTCTATTCTAGCTGATCACGATCCCGCGAAAGAACTTGCCACATTACTACGATGATGCTGGTGGTGGTGGTGGTGGTGGTGGTGGTGGTGGTGGTGGTGGTGGTGGTGGTGGTGGTGATGGTGGTGGTGGTGGTGGTGGTGGGGGGGGGGTGGT
>BLKM01000596.1:260022-313721 GCA_013340265.1 Coptotermes formosanus
TTAACCCTTTAAAGACGAAGCGTATCTGTTTTATATAAGGACTCAGTGCGTACCGCGCTGTAAACACTCTCCACTTCGGTTATAAAAACCAGTCTCTTAATGTTTTATAAGGCAAAAGTTGCTGTTTGTTCTGAGATCCGTACAAAACACATAAACGCAATGTGGGCACCACGTAGAATGTTTTAATGTTAAACCTGGCGGTACGTAAAGTTACCGCTAGGCTTTAAAAGGTTAAGAAGTCATTTGAAATAAAATTTCTACCGACTTACAACTAATGTAACTAAATGTTTCAGTACCAACACTCAAACAGACAATGTCTTGGCTCAGAGGATAAGACGCCACTCTAAAAGTGCGTTAATACACCAAACACTCCATTATGTGCAGTAAGAAGTCTATGTGCGCTGCTTGGCATTGGTCGCTACATAAACGTGTTATTACAGTACTTTGGTTCAAATGGAACCATTACATGTTTTAGTGCTGCTTGGCCTTGCAGACTACAAGATAGGACATTACACACAGAGGAGGTAGCAATGTACAGAGGAAAACAAACAGGGCGCCAGATACAGCTCGTGATGTTACCAGATGTTTAACAAAACTCGCTTACCCCAACCCTTGCAATGCGATCCGCATAACTATTTCAGTAGTTGCCAAAGTTTACCCTTAACTCCCCAGTGAGTGGATGTGTGCCTTCCTTGAGTCGTCAGGGCAACCAGTTATTTTGCAATAAATTCTTGTTTTTTCCTGTAAAGGAAAGCTTTTTTAATAAATGTTACTCGTAGGGATACGTCTCCTTCCCCAGGATAAGGCTACAGATCTGTCTATGAGATAAAACCATTAGTAGCATATATTGGAGGTGAGGGCGTATGGGGAAATGGAGATAGAGTAACAGACATCCTTAATTTCTGAACTGAATGGAAGAGGAAAACCAGTTTCTCAACAAAACCACTTTACCCCTGTGAAAGGGCTCCTGTTACCCAGTGGTTAAGAGGATGTTTTAACCCAAAATCTCTATGAATAATACGAAGAAGAAAAAACTGTGCGTCTGCCAGAAATCGAAACTCCACTTCCCGGTGGACTTTCTCGTAGCCATTATAATCCACAGAATTAAGCTACCATTTGACTAATTAATCACGTTGAACACAATGTAGAAACGTACTTCAAAACTGGTTTGTTGAGCCTCCCTGTGTTCTCTGTTTTATAAAGAAATCAATTAAACTCCTTTAAAAAATTCACACACGGTATCTGCCGCCTTTTTGCTACATCTCAGACCTGAAGTAAACCCTCAACAAGAACCAGTTCTGTGGACCATATGGCAAGTGCAAGTTGCTGCCTGAAACGCTAATATGATGCCTGATATACGTGGCACATTCTGGTATTTTCTTTTACATACATCTTCATTTATACGTATGAAACATTATAACCTACTAAAGAAAATTCCGAGCTGAAGTGAAGGATGTGTCAGGAACAAATGGAAATTTTAACCCACAGACTAAATACAAACTACAAAATTACGTAACAAAATATATGAATGAATTGCTGACTTACAGATTAAGACATTGCTTGTCAGTCTAGATTTAACGTTTTGACAGACCTGTTGGTGAATATCTGTCTGTAGGTGAGTGCACAGTTACCAGAATTCGGGCTAGCTTGCTGCCTGCAGCCTTACTTCAGCCCGAGAGTTACCCGCAGCAGTGCAAGGGTCAGGCGTTCTTTTAACTTTCGAACAGTGGGATAATGATCGCGATTCCATTTCGAGGAAAAAATGTGAGTTCTCTTCTTGAATCGCCCTGAAGAGGAAGGCATCAAGTTTTTCTAAAACTTTGGCAACCATAGGCGAATTGACACGGCGTCAGATCCCAGAAGACGGAAACCTGTTACTTATTAGAGCTGACAGGGAGTGGCAGGCCAGCGCTTTAACACTGCCTGCCAAGCCTATGTTTACACCCATCTTCAGAGTGCAAGGAAAATATCAACATTAAGGGAAGTGATTTGCTTTCAAATATAATAGAGGATATCTAATTTAAGTGTAGGCTGTTTACCTTCAGCTGTTGTGTGCGGGAAGCCTGACACCTGCTGCTCTGATTCTGTGAGCTTGTGGCAGCTCAAATTGGATACTTCTCTGATCCACGTGTTACTGTAAGGCCATGACTAATCCCTGTGTGTCGTAATGCACGCGACAAAGTTCTGTACTTACTTTAAACCAACTGCACTTTGAAACTTGTAATATTTCTTATTCTGGAAGTGTTCACAGAAATTCGTGTCGGGATAACTGTGCATCCCGCATTCGGGAAGAGTATCGTTCTTGTGAAATCGGAGAAACCCCTCTGTCACTGAAGCTTTACATCTCACACTGGCGTCTTATGAAATATGTATAACAAGAGTACGTAAGGGCATGCAGGCGAAGAAGCAGCTGGTAAATTTGGCAGAATGTGTTGAATTTAAACTCAGATATCTGTGAATGTTTCTTTTCTTTTGTTTTTGTGTTTAATGTATTATGTTGTTTAAACAGTCTGCGTTAGAAATTAACTTTAAAAAACCATACTTTAGATATCGAAAATATATGATAGGCCTTCCTAAACCGGATTTGCGCTCACAATGTGATAGCTAATCCCCATCAACCTATGATTTGCTTATTGTAAGCTACTTGTGTTGACACAGGTTGACTGAACTTGGTTGTGGTCATTCGAATAAAGATCCGCCAGGCAGCGGAGTCCTTTTGGGAGCGTGAATATTTTCTCAATTTTCAGGATATTCTATGCGTTTAGTGGAACCCGCAGGATCAATACGTTTTTCAAAAAAGCCGCTCAGTTTTCCTTTTTCTGGGCCACTTAAATTCAGTCCACATTTCCGTCATTTTTAACTTCCATTTTTACGTAAGGATACTCATGACAATATTTTAGTTATAACAGTGCCCTCGGTAACTGTGTGTATGTACCTGTGCAAGGGTTGCCCAGTGTTGACTGCACTTGGCTGTTTAGAATCGGAAGGAATTTTTAATAAAGAAAACTTCTGAACAAAATATTTATATTACAGAGAAGCTAAACTTTCCTACTGGAACACAGAATTTTGACAACAGCTGCAATAAGATACAGATCCTTCTAGGCAGTGTCAGTTTTGTGTCCTGTGCTTATTTGCTATTTTCTGTTAGTAAGGAATTGCAGAAGCGGCTGCTGTGTTTTGCTATAGTGTAAAGGGTGCCTGTGAAACACGTTATAGAGCGAACCGCCTTTGATATAAATGTAAAAGAGATATCGAGCTGGAACTGCGCCTGCAAGTTAGAGCAACAATTCAACATTTTCTTTGTTAATACTGTACTACACAAACGCAGGAGAGACCCCCTTGTGTATCCTACTTAAGTAGTGCTTTGATCTCCACCTGCAATACGACACGGTCTCCTAGAGTTTACGTAAGTTTATACCCTCGTTTACTCTGTTACTTTACAAATTATCAGTGAATGAACACATTGCTTTCATTATTTGATATCGTCTCATTACAGTTTTGTCTAGCAGTCCGGTACTTACTGTCGTCTGTTTATGAATATAATAATATAATTCCAGCGCCGGAAGCAAAACAGTTAAACACCGGCGGTCCAAGAACTGCTGATTATTAGGATTTAATTTTAAGATCGAAGCACTGGGAGGTCGCACGGATTTTAATCACTTTTAAGTATCTCCTTTGATACTGAACAGAAAATTTATGACAACAGCATTACATGCGAGAACGCACGTGGTGACTTCATGATAAACACAACACTTAGCTGCGATGTTAATGATAGTACACACATTAAAGCGAAGCCACTTGTAAGGGCGAGGCCCCTTTCCTCATTATGGTCTAATTTCCTTTGCGTATTCTTGTAAAGAATTGCCTGGTGACGACCGTAGTGGCTGAAACACGTGTCATAATTTCGTAAAAACTGAGGGTTTTTAAAAGGAATTATGTTTAAATGTAATTGTTTATACACTACACTGTTGGCGGCACAACGTGGTGCCTTTACTTGAGATTGTAACACCGCCGACAGTTGTGTTCTGTTGTTTCGTCACATACTATTCATACATTAGTATCGCGTCGATTTTGGACAAAATTTGGATCTCGAACTCATTGGAGGCATAAGGTTTACGCTTGGCATAACACGGCTACGGGAATGTTTTTCTTGTGGAACTATTCTAACAGAGGTCGGGGGAAGGCGAATTACGTCAGAAGAGACGGTGGATCGAATTCGCGTCGTCTTTGTAGCCAGCCTCTAGAAACGCCTCGCGACAAACTCTAGTCGATCTTAAGCACTGTGAATCTGAAGTCATGCAAGATTCGGTGCTTCGTGCTTTAAGCATAGGTGGCAATCAGGG
The DNA here is from genome assembly GCA_013340265.1 of Coptotermes formosanus. Classification (NCBI taxonomy): domain Eukaryota; kingdom Metazoa; phylum Arthropoda; class Insecta; order Blattodea; family Rhinotermitidae; genus Coptotermes; species Coptotermes formosanus. The sequence continues at coordinate 264,366 of BLKM01000596.1, forward strand.
AAGGAAGGGCTTCTCCACAGGCAGGCAGCTCCAAATTGGAAACAGCAGGCAATTTTCTGCAGCATATAGTTTGCAGTGACATGGGCTTTCTTAGGCGTGTTATTTACCTCGTACCTCGTCTGGACTAAGGCAACAGACAAACCGCGTTCATTGAGCAGCACGGTTCATCACGTCACTGTCGTTCTTGTTAGCCTGCACATTCACTCAGGCAGAAACCCGCCTGGTTGAGGGAGCAGAGAATATGGAGTGTAACTGAAACTCTGAAATCTAGTGAGGGCTGTGAGAGAACAAAATGTGAAGAGGAAACGGAACGGCTTACGGGAGGAGAGGCGAGAGAAGAGAACAGAAGAAAAGAAAAGCGAAGAATGGAAGAGGGAAAGGAAATGAAAGGAAGATGAAGACTGAGGAAAAGAAAGGAAAACAGAGGAGATTTAGGGAAAGAGAAAGGAAATGGTAAAAAACAGTGGATAAGTATTTAATTTTTAGATGTAAACACAGTAGCGCCTTATTCAGCGTATTTCGAATCATTCAAGAAACAGCTTGCCTTTGCATAACGACACATGCCAAATCAATATTAATTATTCTGCCTACGTGTTTTAGATGGAGAATGAGAGGTCTGCATTTGCTGAAACGAAATATACGTTCGTACAGATAAATCAGTTCCGTGTTTTACAAAACCGTTTTTCAATTTCCAGTCTGTAATCACAAATTCACTTTGTACTGAAGTCATTATTCGTTACACCACTATATATCAACTAAAGAAACAACATCAATAGAAATTCTTTGCTCTTTCACGAAGAGAACTATTTTTATGTCTAATCTAAACAGAGAAAGGTGATTTATTTTAGTACTTTCTTATTCGCGCTGTACTTCATCACAAATGTTAAATGCTTAATTCTTTCAATCTAAGGAACTTTATGGGCTGTTTCGAAAGTGTTTGGTTTCTTTGTTACTATCAGAGTGATTTTGTAGTAAACAAAAAATTCGAATCACACGATTTATTGGTGACAAATTCTATCCACGTAAGTGCATGAGCGTGCGCCTGTAATTTGTAACTTTTCGTTAGTTCTGTACATCCACCTGCAATGATCAGAAGTGCCACCATCGCGTAATTACGAATTGTTATCGGTAGAACCGCCTGTGACTTTAATCGAGACAAGATTCAGAGAAGAGGACACGCAGGACGCTAGACTATAAATCTTGAGAACACAATTCCTGCTGGGGGTTGTTAACACTTATAGCAGGAGGCAAAGCGGAAAGTGGATGAAGCTGAAACTGAAGTAAAATTAAAAGTGAAAATATCATTGGTCAAAATGTAAGGAAACACCAGAACGACAGCGAGAAAGAACCAAGACTTGGTGCACTCAGCAATCCTTCAGATCCTGTCTAATAAAAGAAAACCTTCCAACTACATCAATCTCGTCAACAAAACTACATTTTCTGTCTTCAAATACAGATCACAGTAAAGTGGCCAATATAAGTTCCAAGGATTGTACAAGACAGTTCATCACAAAAGAAAGCTCGTAACCTAAATTTAAAGAAATGAAAAGGTGTTCCAATAATAATACATCATCCAGTCTATGCTCAAGTTAAGAAAACTTGAAATCCATGAACCAACTCTACAAAATCTTCAAAAAGTAAAATTATACAAGATAATCAAGTACTTTACATAATGCAACCTTAAACTTACAAAGATAGAACTCCAGGCAGCTGCAAAAGGCACACATTCAAAATTTACCTCAGTAACATACACAGTTATCCATTATTATCGCGTATGTAAAAATGAGGTATAATTTCGTCTTACAGAACTTCATGTTGCTAATTTCTTCCCAAGTGTTTTGTATATATTGTGTACTACCTGTAGATGGTGAGGTTGGGCGAAACGTGTCGTAAAAATAGTAAATTCTGAAAACAATAAAAATGTTTAGTTGTGACCAACGGATTAATTTAATATGTTTTAAATATTACCACAGTGGGATGTTTAAAGGCTATGCGATCATGACTTTTATTTCTCAAGAAGGGGTTCTTAGGCACTAGAAGTCAGGGTGCAAATACAGTAAAATGCATTTTTAATTATTAGTCACTTGTTTATTTATAATCTTTTTCTAAATGCATCACCGCTCATGTAACACCAGGTTCTTGCGCAGTACAAATTCCCTAAATATATGCCTACTTAAATTAGTATGCGTTCTCATTTTGCTAATCATACTGTACTGTACTGCCCTTGGCGTACCCTCACTTTCATAACCTTCTGTCTGAAAAATTTCTTTGTTTCTCCTTATATTGGCCGGCAGGCTCCAATAAGGGCCGCATATTAACTGGCTTTGTTTTCACGTTTACGAGCAAAAGTGTCTGTGTTTTCTTTCTAAAATATCTCAAAAAAATTGAGAACAGAACTAATATCCGCTCGCATGATTTACTGCTCCCTACGACAGCAAAGATACTAATGAAAAAGTGGCACTGACACTCTCGGGACCAACAGCTGGACAGTGGTCATCAAATGATCACAGAACGTACCTCTCTGAGACGCTGTGCTTTGAGCAATTTAGCAACGCATGACAGCTTGTCACCTAATCAATAAACAATTCCTTCTCTTTAAAGACCGCTTTCTAATACGTTGATCAGCTAGGAGACCAAGCGTACCTTACACATGAGAGCTTGCTCCTGTGCAAACATTTTCGTAGGGAAATCAAAATCTCTCGTCATTATCACGGCGTATGCTTCTAGGTCCTTCTCTTACGTCTGGGCATGTGAAGAGTTTATTCTGCAAAGGGCATGTGTCACTAAATCCAAACTTGACAGGATAAAGGAAATTAATGTGTAGTTGTTCGCATTTTCTTAAGTTACAGATCTTTTATTTCTAAGCAGCTACCTCTTGCTGTAAACTGTCCACTACCTAACATAATCTCCTTTCATAATTCTAGTTTTTAGCACATTACCTCTTTGCAGTGACGTACGTCCTTAACACCTTCAATCAGGTACTATCTACTTTTATCAGACATCAAAGCACTTTATTTATCTTCATTTTCTCCACAATTGTGTGTCCAAATCAAGTAAATATCTTACTGTAAATTTATTTCAGCTGCAACTGCTCGAATTTGTAAACTTCACTTTGTCTTAAAATCACTGCATATTCTTCCAAAGAATGACGGGTGTGTAGACTGATTAGAATACGGTTCAGGTCAGTTTATAGCCGAGAGCAAGCCCCGGGAATTAGAGGGATGAGGATCCAGGTAGTCCAGTGTTAATCTCGACATATTGGTCAAGAATTAAATTTCTGTCCTTGACACAATCGAATTCCTGTATTCCAGTTCGTAGTCAGTTTCTTTGCTGAAAAATCTGCTGACTCAATTGGAAAGCTGTATGCACCATGTATATGAAAATGTGTTGCCATTGCTGTGGGAATGCCGGCAGGCGAACTTAATTTTGGCAAATATAATTGCATGGCCTGACAGGTAAGTTGACCGCAGTGCTGGTATTCACTGCCATGAGAAATCAAATAGCGTAGGGTTGGTGACTGTTTTGGCCACGACAGGTGCTGTGACAGTAGACATACTCTTCGCACCAGCACATAATTGTCGATGGTAAGAGCAACGTGACTATGTCATCTTCAATTTAACCAAAAAGTCAGAAAGTTATTTGTTCAAAGGGATCGTTGTGTTAAATAAAGGCGATAGCGCACAATGCATTAATCACAAATTCAAAGCAAATCTTTTCAGCCAGCAGCTTTTCCATTATACCTTTTGTGAATTTCGTAAAGTTTTTTGAAAACTGTGTGAAGTTTCATTTGGCTCTATTGCACAAAAGAGAGGAACAGGAGCGCTGTTAATAATTACTGCCTCATGTGCGCTTTTCTGTGTAAAGCTGGAAGTCAAGTGAGCGGTGATAAAGTGAAGGTATTTTGACACCCAATCATAATACGTTCTTACCAAGACAAACTTAACGTATATTTGTCACTGTGACAATTTCAGGCAATTTAATTGGCTTTGGACAGTGATAATTTACAAAGTAAAAAAAGTGCATTTGAGCTTACCGGTTTGTGTGAAGATTTGCCTTATGATGGTAAAATAATTTGCCGAAACACGTAGCGAACCTGAGTAAATATTCAATTCAGTACACAAAAAGTCTTGTAGTAGAATGTGAAAAATAAGGTGATGACATCTGGTCTCAAAGTACCTTCTTTTATTACACTTGGTCCCGTCGTTGTTCATAAAAACGTCTTTGAAGCGCTTCTGGATTTTATGACATGACAGAGAATTTTTAGTCCCGGCAGATGGACACAACACAACACATTATAGATCGAGGGAATTCCAGGCAGTACGTTTGTCTAAATTTAGATGCTTTACTAGGAGCGCACGCTCTTTTGTTCACTTGGTCTTTTGAGAACATCTGTGGTGGCCAGATGCACCTTCCCATTTGAACATTAGTTACGCGAACCTTCCACTTCAAATAAACTAATATTCCCATGAAGTGGGTTAGCCACCCAGTGGTTCAAAGCAAGCTAAATTGACGAATCGTTGTGGAAAGGGTACTGTAAAACACTGACCTATTTATAGTACCTTTTCATATCTGCATCTTTTTGATATTCTTCCTGCCTTCGGGCGCAAGTTCATTTCAATACAGAGTGCTAATTCAGGTGAAAGTAAAACAGTTCCAAAGGAAGGAAGCAAAACAACGACAGTGGACATACTTTTACCTGTCGTAAGTCTCCGTGCCGAACCCAGTGGCCGCGCGGTTTAAGGCGTAGGTCTGCTGCCGATCGCTTGCTGGGATCGTGGGTTCGAATCCCATGGGGGGAATGGATGGTTTTCTTGTACAGTGTTTGTGTTGTCAGGTAGAGGTCTCTGCAACGGGCCGATCCCTCGACCAGAGGAGTCCTACCGAATGTGGTGTGTACTTGAGTGTGATCAAGTGAAATCGCAAACCCTCGACTCCTGCTGTGAACAGGTAGGCAGAAGAGGGAAGGACCACGAAAAGAAGTCTCCGTATGCCCGTTAAGTGGAAGTCTTATTCATGGCGCCAGTAAGAGTATTAAAGAGTAATTCAGTCGAGTGCAACTCAATTCTTAATTAGTAAGCTGGTGGCTTAACAGCCAAGTGGCCAACAACAGAAAAGTACTCAATGTAGACTACATATAGAGGGCCTGCGAGGGTCCGGGGGGGGGGGGGGGCGCAGAAACGGAACGTGGCGTGTAGCTTATAAGAAGCAACCTAGAGAGCAGACATGTGTAGCCTTTGAAACAAGCACAAACGGACCTGTCTTACTGCTGCCATTGACACTTCAAACATCTGCTGCTTTTCAACACAAGTTTATTGCCTTGCTTTGTTTCAGATGGCTACCAGGTGCGTGGTAACTCTGTAATCAACATGTTTTTCACAAGAAAGGGTTTATATGTTGGACAATTTGTTTCTTACGGACGAACCATTGTGCCGCCTTATTGGGCACTTTGTTAGTCCAAACCAGGGGCGCACCCAAAGGGGGGGGGGGGAAACCGGGCTGCAGCACCTCCTATCTCCCAAAACCGAAACTTAAAAAACACAGATTTTGTGGATATTATGATATCAAAGTTTCACGTGGTTTCCCCTTCAGCCAAAATCAGCCAGTGAAATAGGCTGACGTCTAGTACATTAGAATTTTCAACAGTAAATTAATAAAATCAAAACAAACAAGAATACAGGACACCGTGACTGAGTCATGGAACATGCAGTGCATTTGTATGTATACCAACGCAGTTGCAAACGTTGTTGTGTTTTACTTACGACATGATTTTTGTAACATAATTTTTAAAATCAAACATAAATTATATGTAGTCCCGGGGTCGGCCCCCCCCCCCCCCCCAAGAAAAAATTCTGGATGCGCGCCTGTTCAAAAGAGTAGCATGTGGAGTGCTGAAAACCCACACACATTGCATTAAAATCCTCTGCATTCTTCAAAGATTGGTGTTTGGTGTGCAGTGTCTCGACAATGGATTGTGAGACCATTGTCCTTTCAAGAGAACTGCTGCGGGAAATTACATCTCGCACGCCGAACTTTATTTAAAAACTGCTTGAAAACTTTATAAATAATTGTATGTATCTTTGCCTGGCTCTGGGATGCACCCAGCTTTCTATTACGTGGATAAAGGGAAATACTCTCGGGGCATTGCGGCTGATCGCTCATTTCCGTCTACTGTTGACGTTACTAACGCATGCAACACCATCTCCAGGCCCCCATACGTTTTCTAGAAGTACACACAAATGACACTCAATTTTAACTGCCGAAAAGCATTCTGTACGCAAGCTGTACATTCCTTCCATGCAGGCTACTTTCATTGAAGTCAACACTAAGGAAAATGTAGGTCACTGATAAGTAAATACTGTCATTTCAAAGGTATTGGCTGTTAGTAAATATAAGCTGTGTCAAAGCCGTCAAAATGGTCTCATGTTGACATGGCAAAGTAAGAACTGATATTTTGAAAAATGTCCTTTTTAGTGGTTGTGTGTTCATGCGATGAAGCACAATAAATAGAGAGAAAAGGGAGGATATAGACCAGGACTTCAAGAATGGAGAAAAAACAGTAACACATTTGTCGACTTAAGGGTATATTGACACAGGAACGAAACATAACGCGGCCGAGTTTCGAATGCAACACCCACCACAATATCCTGCCGTTAACACAGCCCAAACTTGTTTTTCTGCTTTCTTCAACTCACAAATACTTTCTCCGTATAACAGATATAGCGGACATTATTTACTCTTAGACTAGGTTAATTCCATTGTGCTATATTTTGCAGGTTGAAGATTAGTATATTCTCTACTTTGAAGGGTGTTCATATCCGACTGAATGCGAAGCCAGTTTATTCTCACATGTGCAAACCGAAGTGTCGGAGACCAGTTTCACGACGCATTTCAAATACTTTATAAATGTAACGAACTTTAAGTTTCGCTGTTCATATTTTGGACGAGTAAAAGGAAGATTTTACAAGTAACTATTATTTGTCGGCTTACTGCCATAAAAATTGGGCCCGCGGTGGCGCAGTTGGTTGAGGCACTGCGCTACAAACCGGTAGGTCGCGGTTTCGATTCCCGATGGTGTCAGTGGATGTTTTCATTGACATAATCCTTCTGGCCGCACTATGGCCCTGGGGTCGACTCAGCCTCTAACTGAAATGAGTAGCAGGAATATTTCCTGGGGGGGGGGGGGGGGGGTAAACGCGGCCGGTGGGTGGGGCTGACAACCTGACCACCTTCATGTGCCGATTGTCTAGAAATCTGGGAGCCTCGACCTCCTGGAATCCTGTGGGCCTGTCCAGGCCTGCAATGGGACTGCTTTACCTTTTTTTTACTGCTATAAAATGCGTGTCCACGAGGTGATTTGAGAATTCTATTATATGCTTTTAAGCTAGATATCTAATTCAATAGTGACTGATTTGCGGTGGGTTTTTCTAAATCTTTGGCGGAAATTACTGGATTGCAGGGCGTCATATCCCAGAAAAAAGGTTTCCTTCTCTCACTACAGCTAACGTTAAACTCTCTTAATTGTCACTAAGTTTTGAAAGAAAATATAAACTTTTTGCCTTAGGTCTGTTCATTCACTTCTTTAAACTGCTTTTATATTGCGATGTGTTTAAACATGTAACAGAAAAAGAGAAAAACAGTATGGCAGTCGAATTAATTAGATTTTATAATCCTTCGACAGCGGCAAGGCCAACAGACAGAAATTTGATTTCCATACCTAAAAGGCGTATTACGGAAGGTCTTACACCATTACAGCGTTATGCAGTCTCCAAAAGTCAGTTATGCACAAAAATATATTCAAACGTATATAAAGTGTAGGTGCAATCAGTATTTATCGAAATGTAATCATTATATTTAAATACGCGTGACTTTCCTATTTAACTGCCGTTAAAGGATAAAACGCCTGTAACTAACCGTTACATTGCTGATAGCATAAAGGAGGCAACAGAGTTACAGCGCGTTTCTCTTCTGTTCGCTGGCGACTGTATTTGCTATAATGCAGACATTTTAAATGCAAAACCAATTGGATTTGTACCGATCGTTCTCTTTCTGTAACTAAACGGAACAGTGCAGTAAACAAAATGCCACTGTACATGATTGCCCTATGACGTAAGCGGGTTACATATTGTATTGTATTTTATTGTATGTATTTCCGCGTAACCCTCGACTGTTTTTGCCACAGTTTAATGAAACTGAGCTGCACAGATGCTTGTTTCTGACATTAACATGCACTGTAATTTTATGCTGTCAAGCTTCTAGTAACAGCTTCGCCCAATTTCCGCGTGCGAAATATTGGCAACCACAGAATTTTAACTTCTGTATAAATACATTAAAGCGAGAAAAGAAATTGTATATTTCTTATTTATCCTCGCAAGGCGAATAAAAAATATATATCTTTCTTCCAGGTCACAATCAAAGAGTTATCTTTGAACTTGTACATACGTTTCGTAGCAATATTTGTACAAAGTACTTTTTCTCTAAATATCTTCATCCTCATGTCCGTACAAAACGTATTTCAAGACTGTGGAAGTCAACATCGGTAGGGGTGTTGTGTGTAAAACGAATCCCGGGGTGAGCAGGCCATTTGCTGTTATTCTTTAACTAATGATGCCACTGGCCGTGCTTGGGGAGTGCGAGGTGTGTATTGGGGTAGTGAGATCATGCACGGAAAGTGGACGTGCTGCTACGAAGGAACAAATTTCTGCGTGACTAAAACTTTTCGATGCCTTTCTGTAAGGTACGTACATCGTCTTTTTCGTATTTTCATTTAGAACGTATTTAATGTAACACGTGCCATAATTACGGAGTAAAGACCTGGCAGTGGGGTAACAGATGTAGTGGTCAAATTTATATCGTCGCATTTATTATTACATTCTCTTAATTATATTCCATTTCTTTAATAGAAAATATAGGGGTCGGTTTTATCCAGCGGCCTGGGTAAAACGGCCATTTTGTAAGGTTTCAGAAAATCTCAAATTTCAGATGAACAGAATTTTTAAAGAACGTAGTAAAAAGTGCGCCACTTTCCTTAATAATCCCTTCAATTATTTCTGTTTAGTTTATGTTACTGAAAGCAACTGGACTCCAGTAACATGATGATTTGCCTCAGGGTCGCCGTTTCACATACAGTTCCCCTATGTCTCTTAGGCACAGGATTTTGACATGCAGAAAAAAATATATTTTCCAAACAAAAAGTGTTTTATATATACCAAGTCATTCTCAACATAAACAGCGACAATTTCCAGAAAGAACGTTAGACCTTTTGTTATTGTTGGTACAGACGCAGTGTATTCACTTCGAGGTAGGATCTGAATTCCTGTTGCTGCAATATTTAGATGAATATTGCGCGTCAAGTCCTCCAAAGATAGTTTGCTTTCATAGTATTTCTGGAGCCCTGCTAAACGCAATTTACATACACAGGATATAAAATGGATAGCTTATTGGCCAGTAAAATGTTTATTATTGGTTAATAATTGTGCGTAATAGTAGAAACCATTTCTAAATTCGCTCAAAGGAACAGTACTCAGTTATACGGCGTTGTAAACCTGAAGACTCATTTCCTGTGTTTGTTCTGTAGACCCTCTGCAGCGTCCAATGTACGTACGTAGGTCGGTCCCATGGGACACTTTTCTTGTGTGTGGAAATAAATTCATTATCATAATTTTTGTTTTCGTCCTGTGTGTCCACACTGGTTACACTCACAATCTGATCAGATAAATTTCCCGTTAAACGTCTGACATTTATATTTCCAGCGTCCAAGTTTCTTCTTTAGAAATCTAAAGTTAAGCATACTAAGTAAATAATATGTCTGTTTCACCATCATGTTTTTGAATTTAATTATGTAAAGTAACTGGGCTTTATTTACCGGCTTTGTCTGTCCTGTCTTGACTGACTGACTGTCAATTTAAGTCCAGTATCTCCTTAGAACATATATTTAAATTTGCGTGCATTCATTTTTTCACGAGTACGAATCCTTCAAAGTGCAAGCAACAGGAGTATTTATGTAGCAGTTTTATAGGAAATCTGTAAAAGAATCCTTAGGCTGCAGCCCACCAGTTCTCCTTTGGAGCTGCTCTATTTAAACGAAAATACGAATATTCTTCTATATTCAGTATAAATAACAGAATAAACATACAAAGAGACCCGCAGATAGTAGCATTAAAAACTGAGATAAAATGAAAGAAAATAACGAGGCACGCGAGTGCAAAGTTTTAAAATAAGGACTCACTTGTGAACTCGCACCCTACATTCTAGCAACTAAGAAGTTACCAAAGCAAATATATGGCTTTGTTTGGTCTTTTGTTTTCCCTTACCTCTGGTTTTGTCCCCAAAGGAACCATTTATAAGATAGACGGAGAAAACTGCGCCCCTCGAGGGAGAAAGTGAGACTACTGTATTATAAATAAACCTGCGCTTTGAAGATCTTGAGTGATGCTATCTTCGCAAGGGTAATTATTTTTCATTAGGCCATTCATGTCAGTATGTCTACATTAATAACTAATGTCCCTTAAAACGAAATTTACAGAAATTTCGATACTTTTATTACGCGTTGATAAGCTTGGTAGCCAAAGGTAAGGCACATTTTTGTTTAAACGGTAACTCCGTATACTGACAGCACTACTTTGGGACGTATATGTGTATCTCGATGCGTTAGATTAAATATTCTGTATATTATCTTATGGATTCATTAGATACTAGAAAAAAACTGGCAATTGGGACAATAAGACAAATGTCTGTAGACTTTAAAGGAGCCTGTGACTAGGGGGTGAATGTTGCAATCTCTCATTTGTTTTTGTATAACTATGAAATTAATTAGGGTAATTAAAATACGTACAAAATTCGGACTCTAATAAAATTCGTAACGCTATATTTTTATAATAAAATTCATAATAATAATGTTATAAATAATATTTTCAACTCTGTTTGCTTTAAAATAAGCCAGTACGAAGGCCCAAAAATTTCAGCTGGGCTAGGGTTGAATGACACATACCAGGTTGTGGCCTGTCCTTTAAATAAAATCTGTCAGGAACGGAACGTGCTACAACCTCAAGAATATGATTTTTTTTTTGAAACAGAGGAAGATATAAAACACAGTATTTATTTTAATAGTTTAAAGACTGACATCCCTCTGATAATACGTAAATCTTTAAGAATTTCTTTGTGGTGTTTGAATACACAAATAAACAGGCTGATCTCCAACCACACTTACAGTTTCGTTCAATATACCTCACTGTCAAAAAAGGGAAATATATTTCAATTTTTGCACAAAATAATCATCAGGCACAGGCTAAAAAGGGAAATATATTTCAGTTTTTGCACAAAACAATCATCAGGCACAGGCTAAAAAGGGAAATATATTTCAGTTTTTGCACAAAACAATCATCAGGCACAGGCTAAAAAGAACAAAACATAACAGACAGTGTACACAAAGATTGCTATGAAAGAACAGACAAAGATTATTGTGAAAGAACGGATGGCGATTTCAGTTTTACAGGTATTCATACAGGAGTTTTCCATGCCTGAATGTTTTAAATTTTGTCTCAGTTTCAACAATGCGCAGAACAAACGTATGTCGATATCTGTAGGACTGACACCTCAATTCCTTTTTTAATAACAACGTTTTTTACACCTTCTCAAAGTTGCGAAAAGCGAATATTAGCTTCTTGATGCCTGCCTGCCCGTTTGTCCGTCCGTCCGTCTGTCCTCATGAAACAACTCGGTGGGCACTGGAAGGATTTCCATGCAATTTGGTGTTTGATCATTTTTCTACAATCTGTCCAAGAAATCCAAGTTTCCTTAAAATGTGACAAAAATAACGGGTACTTTACGTGAAGACGTGTGTAAATTTATGACATTTCGCTGAATTTTTCTTAGAATGACAAATGTTCAGAAAAATGTGTTAGACAAAATCGCAACAAATATTATGTTCAATCGTTCTTTTCGAACGTCATGCCGATAATGAGATAATGTGAAAAAATACGGCACAGCCAGACAGGTCACAGATGGCAATATAACACGGCGCATGCGCTTAGCGTGCTGGATAACAAAGGCTACAGACGCACACTCAGAATGTGTAATGCTTAGTCCTTTTCAACGTCAAAAAATGTTACGCGAGCGCGCCTGGATGTTGCGTTTATACGCACATTTTCCGTCTTTTTATATAGTGCATTGATAGTGTGACAGTGTGAAAGTCTAGTGACAAACTTGGCTGTGTTTCGAGACTAAACGTAAGATATTAAAAAAATACCTAATATAATTTTTAGAGTAATTTGTACATAAATCAGGTACTTAAACCAAGGAATAGGTTTTCAAAACTAAACACATCAGGTTTGACTAGTATATTAAAACAAGCTCTTATAGCCAACAAAAAGAAAGCGTTCTTTCAATTGAATTAAGCTGTATTCTGTTTGTACAATATTTTGCTTCCAAGCCAGTTTTACCACTGCTATATTATATTTTACAACTTAACTTCATATTGTTTGTTAAATGCAGTAAACATACGGTGCAAGTTTCGTGCACTTATAGTTTTGTTCTTCTGTTAAATTTCCTACATTCACTGTCAAACCTGAAAATGTAACTTCATCGTGATAACGTTTGAGTCTGTCAGTAATTACGAACTTGATAATGCGGGCTTGTCCGGACCGCGGAGAGTTCACGCCTCCAAAAACAACACAGTACACAGTCAACAGCACATTCTCACTCAACTGTAAAGTGCAAACCCAGTGTAACGGTAAAGAAAAGTTCTTCCTGAAGATGATCCAGCAGGGTCGAAACATGTTGGATCGTTTTACGATTGACGATAAAGCTTTCTTTGTGCATTTGTTGGTGATTAGTGTTTTTGTATGATATAGTGCACGGACATGGAACACATTAAATTTATAAGTGACTGCTCTACACATTTCACCAATACTGGCTGCGGGCCATTAGAACTTGTTTCAGGATAAGTTTCCTTTATACATGACTTATATTTGTGTTGGTTTCATTTATGTAGCTCTCTGAAACTGAATAATTGTAGAAACTTGAGGCCTGCACTTAGTTATATGTAGGTACATACACGTCAGAAAGTTTAATGGGGAGTGCTGGTCTAAATCCAATCATTCTGAACTACTGCACTATGTGTAGGTGAGTGGTCAGGTTTACGCCCCAGGCGCTTTACGGCAGCGGGAGAAGGCCCAGGTATTGTAGTTCATTTTAACTGGAATTCTTCAGGTGAAGTGTTGGTGTTGGGTAACTTAAGGATTACTTAAGGATCAGTCAGCATTTATAAAGTATTATCCTCGGGAACAGCAAAATTAACTACAAAAATGGCAGCTACTTTCAGTATTTATTTATCAACAGATACTTTTTCCTTCTAATTTTATATGCTCTTGCTAGTGCGTTTGTTGTATCTTCAGCTCTGTAATGTGCAGACCTGCAATGGTACAGCGCGGCACGCAACATGTATGAACCCAGAGCTGATGTGGGCAAGAAGGCTGCCTGCCGTGTCTCTGTGAGTTGAGGTCGTGTTGGACCGAAGCCCTTTGCTCTGTGTTATTGATCCAATGCAAGAGCGGGGCAGTTCCATTCTCTGTAAGCCCTCAATAACTATCCGCTTAGGGATTTGGTTAAGGGAAAATGCGGTTTTGGGGTTCGTTTTACGACGCTATCAGTACCTCATGCTACATAACTTTGACGGTTTGGTGGCTGATGGTTGATGGATTGGAAATTATATTGGTGTAAACTGTAGTAGTCTGGTGGAGATATTATTGCAGCATTTGCCTGAAGAGGATGACGATAACCATGGGGGACTTCAGGATATTTGTTGCTGCTGATCATAGCCGAACTGGGCATCTCCCGAGTGCAAGTATATGGGGTCACTTCTCTATTAACATGCTCGAAGAAAATATTAAAACATGTTTGTATAAGTATCGGTTTTTCGCCACCGCGTGGGACCGCGGTGCCGCAGTTGGTTGAGGCACTGCGCTACAAGACGGAAGGCCGCGGGTTCAATTCCCGATGGTGTCAGTGGAATTTTTCATTGACATAATCCTTCCGGCTGAACTACGGCCCTGCGGTCGACCCAGACTCTGACAGAAAAAAGTACCAGGGATATTTCCTGGGGGTAAAGGAGGCCGGTGCGTAGGGCTGACAACCTGAACACCTTCATGTGCCGATTGTCTAGAAATCTGGAATTCTCAATCTCCTGGAACCCTAAGGGCCTGTCCAGGCCTGCAGTGCGGTTGCTTTACCTTTCTACAGTCGACGCGTTACAAACATCACAATATGAATCACAGCTACGTGTCTTTTAAAGGTTGAAAGCCTGTATTTTATCTAAGTACAATACAAGAAGTTCCGAGTAGGAAGTACAAAACCTTTTGTATTGAACAGATTTCTGTTTCTACTGATTCATTTCTACTATTTTTGTTTTATTTTAATTTGTAAAAAATGTTACTTACAAAGAGATTTTTCGCACGTTAATTTCTTAAGATGTAGCCACAAAAATTATACTTTACTCTAGGTTTATAATTTTTGGCTTAGAGCCAGTATGTTTACCTAGTATACAGGATTTAAATGGGTTTATGATTTTCTTATAGCATTTAACACGCGTAAGTGTAACGCTGAGTAAATAATTACCGTTAAACTGAAATCGGAGAAATAAATCCAAAATCCCAAAGGTAACCATGTCCTATTCTCAAAAAGTTTATGTTTCTTTCAACTATATTACCGCATTCAGTTTCAGAATATGAAGTCAGTAACGCTAAGGCGCTCCCGTCTCACAGTCTTGAGACAGCCCGTACTTGGTTCGACTCCAAGAACAGGAGCTTATGATGTACAAAGCTAACTACAATTTCAGCATATTAATCTAGTTACGCATGTAAGACGCATGATTAGGACCGATGTGCGGCATGCGTCTATTTGTTTAGTTAATTTGGCTTGGCTAAAATTTAGATGTAAATTTCTATAAGCTAGCTTGGTAAAACCCGACACAGCTGAAAGGAAGGGGCCTCTTTGTTCGGAGGATTTCACGACTGCGAACAGCAGAGGCGGACTAACGGAGGCCTGTGCTGATGGGAACGTTATGCTAATTTTCTGTTGAAGGCATTTTGACAAAATAAGTTCTGAAATACCAATAAAATTTACATTAGTTTTTGCCTGGCATAACATCCGATGTCGGCGCTTTTCTACAGCCAGTCACATTTGTTTTGTGGTTGTGATGGTGATGTGTTTTGAGGGGGAAGCGTCGAGAGGGCGTTATGCCGGAAAGAAAGGAAACACTTGGCTTTTCCTTTTCGTGAACAATACGTGTGGACATATCTGCACTCCCGAAATCGACACTTCAAGCATCGACCCGTGTAGCTAAAAGTGAGGGTTACCATGCGTAGGTCCATAATCGACCTTAAAAATAAACGAAATTACAGTTTACTGGTGTTTTGTCTCTGCAAGCGAAGACGTCCTAGTGTTGCTGCCTCGCCCCCTAAGTATTCCCTGAAGAGAGAGGGAGTTATGCAACCCTGCTGCGTGTCTGACACCGAGAGGAGTATAATCGGCTGCAGACTTTTAAATATTTTCCATGGCGCAACAGGCTCTAGTGGGCCATGACCTCCTCATTATCGAGGCTTTACGATCACACTCATGTAGACACACCACACTCGGTAGGACTGCTTTGGACCAGTGATCAGACAGACGCAGAGACCGCTACCTGACAACAAACAACACTCACAAGACGCAGACATCCATGACTACCGAGGAATTCGAACCCGCAACCCCAGCAAGCGAGCGGCCGCAGTCCCACTTCTCAGACCGCGCGGCCACTGGGAAGGGCAGCCTAGCCTTCAGTTACTGTCAGAAATTAAATTGTGCCTATTCCGTGGGTCGCCAGTAGCCTAATATTCGTAACTGGCGCTGGGACAAAAGGTCACTACTGTTACCCATAAACGTCTGTAAACAGTACCAAAATACGCTTGTCTAACAACCCAGAAGAGCGAAGGCATCAACTATGCTGCGACAGAAGCCTGATAACTCGCCCATGTAAGCCACGTTCTTAAATCATTTTAGGTATCCAGACATGTGCCTTACAAAACTCCGTTATCGACACCTGTGTTGTGTAGACGTCATACACGACTATAAAGACTGTTTATATTCTAGAGAAACACAGAACATCGGCTAAGAGCATTCCGAATATCGCTTTCCTTGCGCCACGCTTTATTCTGGTTCCTGCGATTGTTCGCCTGCTACCCATTGTTTAGACTACATGCCTTACAAAGCTGTCGGAGAAGTTGCCTCATCTTTACGGCGAAAGAACATTTCTTGTTACACGCAGCTGAACAGAATAATATGAATCTGAACAATAAATTCGGAAGGATGCACAAAGAAAGGCCCGGGTCCGACTTGAAGGCAGTGCTAAAGGATTTCTGTAGACAGATTAAAGAAGAACAGTTTCAAAATGGCACTTTCCGATCATAGAGCATTTGTGTATTCGACACTGTCTCGATAGAAGATTTTCATACGGTTTAAGACACATGAAAAGAACGCAAGATATGGCACCAGTATCTCCGGATTTTCCTGTCCCTTCTGTAGCGAAGCATCTTCTACCTTAAGATCCTGCCTTTTTCCTTTACAGAAGCCGGGAAGTGTTGCTGTATTTTCTGACATTCCGATAAATGTTGACGTGCAGTCTTTCAGATTACCTAGCTGCAGGCCCGAAGTGAGACAAATCCCATACATCAAACTTCCATTGCCCCGTTCTATTTCCTGAGCAGCCTCAATTTTTCTTCCCAGAGGAAGACAATTTTAAAGTGCCGCTCCGGCAGTCACAAAAGTGAAGCTGACAGTTGTGGTTGGCTCTTACGCATGTTACTGGAATGTAATATATTTGGAGTCTGAGTTCCACAGACCATGAACATTTTGACCTGCAGCCCATTTCTACCAGTGAAGGAAGGGACCCCTACACCAAACAGCCGTACGTATGTTTTCTTCGCAAGTCTATTATGATCCGCTACTTGACGTGTCAGTGTGATGCTCTGCATTGTTACCCGTCATTTAGCTGGCTAATCATACGCTCTGTATCCGAACTAATTTTCTGAATAGCCTTCTGCCAGAAGAAATGGAAACTTTCTTTGCAGAAAGGTGGGCCCCTCGCCTACATACGAGTAAATGCCGCGCAAAAGGACATATAAAAATTGCTGTTAAATATTTTGACCCTTAAATTTTACAACAAATATTCAGGATATTCAGGTGATTATGTGCCCTTTAAAGACAAACTGAAAATAACATGATTAAATTTCATGTGTATAAATATAAATAAATTAGTCTGGTTGCTGTTCTTCTCTCGCTGTTTGCCTTGTTGTTTACACATTTCCTGCAAGACTATGCGAGACGGTACGGCGTCTGTTACTAATCTGCCAGTGTCGAGGGTTGTGACGTCACTACAGTTGCTACAAGTCCATATATTTCCCTCAAGAGATCTGGACGTGCTTTTGTCATGCACCACGTGTGAAAGTTTCACTTAGATATTTAAATAATTCTGTGCCATGACACAATTCTTAATATAATATATGGCGATTGCATCAGCTGTGCCTTCCTTGGTCGTTTCCTTTTTTTCCGTAAAAGTGCGGCGCGTTACTTTTTGTGTGGCGTTGAGCATCTCTGTGCTTTCTATTTATCTCGTTTATTTACTCCCAGATATTTGTGGCCTGAACTTTGGACAGAACTTTCAAGTGTTATGCAGTTGTTTTGTTGGCGGTTTGCGAAAAAAATTTCCTAGCGTAAAAAGTTTAAATTGCTTTGCGTGTAAAAACCGTTCAAAAGTCATAGAATTTTGGTGCCCCAAAATTGTGTAATAAACAACGATGTCAGTCGAGATGTTGATATTACATGTTTCCGAAGAAAAGGTATTAGGTGGCTGTTCAAAAGCGTTGGGGTAAATTTACCACCAGAATATCCATAATCCCGAGCGATCTATCCTTTGAATCAGAGCGGATGCAGTTTCCACACTGCCTTGCATTTGTTGCTTCCATCAATAAATCACACGGTTAGTCCATTAAAGTTGGTGTTGATTGTGAGAACAATTGTTTCTCTCACGAACAATTATTTATGGCGTGTTCCTGAGTTCGAAGTGCAGAACAATGGTGCACACTTGAACCTACAGGCGATAACATTTCACGCAAATTTATACGGGGAATGTACGTCGAATAATACCCTTTTTAAACGGTTTTTATATTTCCCACCCCGTTGTGTTCATGCAACACTGTTTCTAATTTCATACAAGCAAACAAACTTATTTTTCTTAGTATTTATTACTACCCTGCTACATGTTTCGGCCTAAGCGACCATAATCAGGCATACAATAATAAAAGAAAGGTGTTTAGGGTAAATACGTTGCTTTTATATTTGTATACATGATTATGGCCGCTTAGGCCGAAACATGTAGCAGCGTAGTCATAAATACTAAGAAAAATATGTTTGTTTGCCTGTATGAGAATAGAAACCGTTTCTAAAGTTCATGATCTTGTTTTTGATTGTGAAAGCACCGCGGCGCTTTCGGAGAATTGAAATGTCTCGTAGCCCTCAATATGGCTGTGAACTGATTTACGCAAAGAATGTAAAAGTTAATAACTTGGCCCCATAAATAATTCGACACTTTTCTCCACACCGAATGTTCAAATATTATGCAACGTGTCATATATATATATATATTGATGAGTAAACGTTTCCTGTATACTCCATCCCAGCAAACATTATCTTTACCTGCAACGTGTCGTTATAGTTTCCGTCTCTGTCATGTGCTTCCATTTTCGGCGTTGCATGTTCTGCTGTGCTGAATCCAGCCCATGACACTGCTGTAAAACTTAATGGCCTATAACACGTAAAGATAAGGCGCAGTGTCAATGAACGAGTGCTGCCAAATTAATTAACATCTCTTACACCCTCTTCACGAGTTATAGCTCTCAGCTGCGGGTGTACAAAACAACTTGCAACGATAAAGTTAGGGTTCGGCGCAGACATCTACGGTACTTGAACTTTCAACAGCAGAGCTTTTAAAATGCAGAACTTCTTGTGGCATTACAGACCAAATACGGTATAGGCAACCTCGTTGTTCAGGTTTATAGGTCACACACAGTTAGACACACACACACACACACACACACACACACACACACACACACACACACACACACACATACACACACACACACAGACTCGGGAGGACTCCTCTGAACGAGTGGTCAGCACGTCGCAGAGGCCGCTAACAATACAAAAAACACAAAAAATGAACACATATAAACTCAGAGGGATTTGATCCTGCAATCCCAGCAATCAAGCGGCTGCAGACCTAAGCCTTAGACTGCGCGACCACCGGGATCGACATGGATGCCTGCATATATAAGTATATTTAAACAAAAAGTTTAATAGGTCTAAGGCAGTTACTTGAAACTGCATGGAGAGCCCCTTAAATGCATTATGAAACCTCGACATGGCAGAACTTATACAGGTAACGATTCTGCTTTACATATGGATAATATTCGTCAATATTAAAGTTGTCCTTTATGTGCGAAAGGAAAAAGAGGTAATATTGTAAATAAAGGGCAGATGAACATTAACATTATAAACTCAGGGCCTTATGGAGAGTGGTAGTTGTTAAAACTAGTTACAAGCTGCTCGCTGTTAAGCAATTTCTTCTTATAGATGCATATCCCATTATCTGCTTCAAAGTATTCTTCAGATGTCATCAGGATCCTTGCGCGTGCAAGTGAGTGTACTTACTTCAGCCAGCTTGGTCTGCGTATAACCGGAAAGGTTCAGGAAACAAAATATCAGAAGTGACGTTACCGCTGCTGCATTGCCACGTGTAACTGTGCGATGCAGATCACAGATTCTAATACGGCTGACATCCAGTTTTGAATGATTCCCATTACGCCTCGCGTGTTTGAGAGCTGTAAACTACAGATGTAAACTGTCACACGCAATACGATGTGTATTAAGTCCCACAGAAAGCACGCTGCCACAGAATGTAGTGTAATTGATACTTCAGTGCGCTACGCAGCATTACACAGCGCCAGTACTCACTTCCGTGACACAGATCCGCCAAGGCCTCTTGTAGGTGTGGTAACCACGGATACGTTCCGGGTTATCTGTAAAGGGACAAGGAATGGATTAGGTGCAAGAAAAACATTGCAGCCCACAGTCTGTTGCGAAATTAAGTGAAAAAATAAACTTTACTTTCCTTCTCTTCCTTTTGCACTTATTAGGCACAAAACTATAAAACTTAAAATATTTAATTTCCTTTGACGAGTAAGTGACAGTGTGTTATTGTAGCCATACTGATGAAGGCGTAGATTGCTAAAATTCTCTCATTTTTATAAAAGAACTCCTTTCAAATATTCAGACTTCCGCCTTCTGGTCTCCGAAACTCTTTCTTAGTTTCCATTAGAAAGCAATGCGTTCTAATATCCCTAGACACATTGAAATCGTCAACAGTTTTAAGCTTAATTCTGGCACTTTGCAGCGCCACGGATATACGTCATACAAAAAATGTGACACGTGACATGTGAGTGCCTTTATAATCCAGATATAATGATAAGTTAAATCAATTAAGTGTGCGATTCTTGCAGTGCGACGTCACATGATAATTCACCCGATAATTTATGTCGAGATCGGAAAAAGAAGTGAAATAAATTCATAGCATCAATGTTATTAGTGTAATGAAATGCATTCAAGTAAAAGACTGCTCTTAGGCTGGCAAAATGTGTGCTCAAAATACTGTTCTTATGATTCATAAATTTAAGTAATTCAATAGCATTTAATTTTTTAAAAACTGAAAGAGGAGAGGTGCGTTCCCTTACTGCATTGTGTCAAGGCAGTACATGGGAAAATGTTTAAACTAAATAAAATACATATGTCACTATTGCAGTATGTTCGTATCAAGAAACACCTGGGCCAAGACAGGTTACAGTCAGGTTATATTTGGACAATATGAATGTGTATCTGAAATATGGTAATGAGCAAAAATTTCATTTCTTTTAATACATTACTTGCAGTAAAATTCGGAAGAAGGACCTGCATTTTTGGTACCTTTCTAGAGGAGTACATTCAAAAGATAATGAGAATACACAAGAAATTTTGCTATCTGTATGTCACTCCATTTAAAAGAAACTCGAAAGATCAAGTTCCTCTTTCCATAGGGAAATTATATTGAATGACCTGTTATCAAATTTTAATCTGATGAAGAATCAGTTTGCTGCAAGACCACATGCTTTCACTGTAAATTCACGACCTTCCACTACAGCCAGTCGCTTATGATTTCATCCTATATTCGCAAGCCAGTAACTTTAATTTCTACATTTCAGTAAACTTGCAGTCCTTTGATCGACAACCACGACTTCGGTAAATCCAAATGTGCTGCAATCAATATACTGGGATTCAAGAGAAACATTTTGCGGGTTCAGAGGTTAACTACTCTTTTGTCTCTCGAATTAAACTACTCGTAATTTCAAAGATTGTTTCCTATTTTCGGGAAATATAATATGAAATTTGAGTGCGTATTTCATCAACAAAGACTTCTTGACTGAAAAATTCTTCAACTTTGCTTGTGCCACAAACTTCCTACTTTTATGTGGTTTGTTTATGCTGTTATTGTTCAGCCAGTAGCGTGTATGGTAGGATGTTTGGTAAATGGTTGATTGGAAAGGAGCTGTTTTAGTTAGGAGTAATAAATTTGTAATCCGGAATTTCTAAATTGCTTTATATTTAGTTAGAGTTCAAGAAATCTTCTAACTGACGGTGCTTATAATTTTACTGGCACCAATCTGAGGCGCTGCATGAAAGCAGCAAAGGCTTTCCCACTTATCTGCGCGTATCCCGGATCTTCAGCTGAAATCTCCGGTGCTCTACGATTATCGTTCTTCAGACATGAGTTCTTGTGTCACCCGAAGGCACGGCCCGAGCTTCGCCGTGAATGACGTTACAAAATATGTTCCACACTGCTTCCAGTCCTCATGTCACGGGACGGGAGTTTTTAAAAAAAACTCTACAGATATAGCTGTTGTGTATTCTACTAATTCCATACATTACGACGTATAGAGAAAGTCGCATATAATCTAAAAACAGAAAGTTTTATGCTTCTAACATTAACACGACTACTGCAATGTAAAAACTGCATCCATTGATGCTGTATGTTGCATTGAATATTTAAGTACGTTATCTGTTTTTCTGTCCTACGCCACTCCGTCAGACAGTTTTTGTAATCCTGCAGTGCGGTGGTGTAAAATCTATATCCAGTAACGTCCCCTAATCCCAGCACGAACTTCTGAATTTAATCCCTTCACTGCGCATTAATTCAGCTAAGTAACTCCGTATTAAAACAGTCGCGTTTGGAACAGTGCTGAGCCCAGGTACTAATGTGCCAGTTCTTTACTCGGGAAGAAATGACAACACTTCACTGCGTGAGTTCAGGCTGTCGCCACAGTGTCATTGATTGACAGTTACTTACCAACGTTTTGGGACAGCCTGTCGATCCCATCTTCAAGGGTCAACGTGACCCGTAAAAATGGGACAGATGAGTTATCCCGAAACGTCGGTAAATAAGTACCAATCAACGCGGCACAGTATCCAGAAGTTGACCCTTGAAAATGAGATCGATAGCTTGCCCCAAAACGTCGACAAATAATTAATAATCAAAGCAGTTCAGTATCCCAGAAGTTGAAGTTGACCTTTGATGATGAGGCCGATATTTTGCCCGAAACGTCGGTAACTAGCTACCAATCAACGCGGATCAATATCGCGGGAGTTTTCCTTTGAAAACGAGACGGATGGGCTGTCCCACAACTTCGGTAACTGCCAATCAACGCTGACAAATATCCCTGCAGAACGAAGACATCAGCACTTCACTGGTCTCACCAGCCTCTGTCCGGGAAATTACCGTTAAAATTCACATAATGCGGGCAGGTTACACGGATAGAAGTACGTGCTCAGCTGTAAGTCCCTAGGTGTCTGCACTTAAAACCCTTCGGTTCCACGGCTTAACCTGCTTTGCTCACTGCATTCTTGTGGCTTTCGTCAGTGTCTGCAAGTGAATTCCTGGAAAACGTCTCGAAATAGGCTATGGGTTTCCAGTTTATGGTAAAACCCACAACCCTTATTGTGGGCTGATTCGCGGGCAGCACGTGTAAAGTCACTACAAGTCGCATACTTAACGGCCTAAATAGCTGGGTAAGTTTTAAGATATGTATTTATTTTCAGACGAGGCGTTAGGAGCCATAAAACAACTTGGCAGGCCGCGGTTTGGAGGTTCTTGAAATAAGTAATTCAAACTTTTATCCACTCGTCATCCTTGATCATTAGACGATATAGAGTCGCTGCATATTGTACTCGTGAATAATCGTTAGATAAAGGTTAGATAGACTTTCTTAACCCTTTAAAGACGAAGCGTATCTGCTTTATATAAGGACTCAGTGCGTACCGCGCTGTAAACACTCTCCACCTCGGTTATAAAAACCAGTCTCTTAATGTTTTATAAGGCAAAAGTTGCTGTTTGTTCTGAGATCCGTACAAAACACATAAACGCAATGTGGGCACCACGTAGAATTGTTTAATGTTAAATCAGGTGCTAAATAAAGTTACCGCTAGGCTTTAAAAGGTTAAACCGTCATTCTGTGCGGGTTACCCAGTTTCCTGCTTTCCCTCAGTCAATTCTTTGCTGTGTTCTTCAGTTCGACAATAAAGTGCATGTGCTTAGAGGGCAGATACGGATCACGTGAAAAAGAAAATAGTTTTTCATTCACACGCCAGATGATGCTTTTGCACATAATAATATTTATTTATCTTGTTGGTATGAAAATATGTCCATATTTATTTGTTGGTATGACAATATGTCCATATTTATCGTGTTGGTATGACAATATGTCCATATTTATCGTGTTGGTATGACAATATGTCCATATTTATCGTGTTGGTATGAAAATAAGTCCATATTTATTTGTTGGTATGACAATATGTCCATATTTATTTATTGGTATGACAAATGTCCATATTTATCGTGTTGGTATGATAATACTTCCATGTTTCTCATCATAGACATTACTCGGTGAGACGTGCGTGAGGAACCCTGATTCTTACACCCTGCAGAGTTGTGGACTTAAGGGATTAAATAGCGAAGATAATGTAGTAATATTTCAAAATTCAACATTTTTTATTTTCAATAGCACTCACATTGCAACATACGAATATTCTTTTGAAGGTAAATTATGTATACATAAATTAGCCAAGTATTTAGCAAAAACCAAACCAAATTCACAAACGCTGCTTAAACCTGTATGGATCTTGTTAAATGGGAGGACGGTGCTGCTTTCATTTAACATTTGTTGACAATTTTTAGGCTTGTGGATACGGAAATATTGTGCGAAGGCTCCTTGGAAAGTGTGCACTTACAAGAACAAGAAGGAAAGGGAGTAGGAATCTCTTCCATGATGGGAGGTGAATGGAAGGGATTCAGCGGTCACATCAAGAGACGGGCTGTGGTACTGACAGAATTCAAAGTCTGTATTGCCCTACCACACTGTCAGTCAATTGCGAGCGAATTTGTTACATTTTTGTATCCTCCCACTGATTTAAAATAACCTCACAGCGAGTACAGTACGTAATTCTGGCAATTACAGTGCACACGTGTGGCTGGCTACAGCATCCCGTTACAGACACAGCCATTTGTTGTCAGACAGCCAGGCTTGTTCATTTTAGCACTGCAAAGAATCCGCTTGTTCAGAGAGTTGACAACACTCATCATCAGCCATATGCAGAATTACAGCACAGCACACCTCAGTCTCGAGGACTTAATTACATTATGAGCTTCATTATTCCTCGCTGTGCTGTCCACAGCAGTTATCTAATTAATGAGGAGAGGCTCATTGCTGGAGAGGCCTAGCCTGGTCTTGACTGCACTACGTGAGGTACCCCGTCTTCAGTCCGTGACGTACTGTAGGGCCGACTTAGTAAAAAGTGGTCTGAACCGGGGACACGCGCTTTGTTTCAACAGGCGGGGAGTATGTCGCGTCCGTACATCAATCCGCTTTCATGTTTCATCGATATAAACATTAAAAATACGTCGAGGAGATTTGATATTGGAGAGTCACAGAAAGGTTTTTGTGAAGAATTCGATGTTGTAACACAAGCATTAAATACAGGGCGTTGTTTATATCGCATTATGGAAACTTATAGGGTCACGAGTACTAAGGAGTTCTAGTACGTGACGATGTGTAGCCCGACAGGCAGCAGCTGGCCTTTCCGAGGAACTTACTGCCTCCACATTCAATGTACCAGACACCGGAAAATTGTTCTTAATGTAGAGACAGACTTCGTTCAGCTGTATCTTAACTCTATGAAAGAGAGTCATTCTCGAGAAGCTAATGTTCCTACAAGTGCCCAGAAATCCACTGCCTTTGATGGAACCTGAATATTCACAACAATCGGTAATTATATCACTGTATCTGACCAAATAAATGCACATTCAACATATATCCCAAACCTATGCACTACGCCCCAGGTTTCGGCTCTATAGCGCCATCTTCAGGGATCTCACCGTTAAAGAATCACCTGCCGGTAGGTTCGTCGCCTTTAATCGCAGCTCCATTTCATTTGAGGCCTATAATCTCGTTCTGCAGGGTTATGTAGGTCTTCCGCCTTGGTGCAAATAAAACTTATACACAGAATGCTAATAACATTGAAATGTTAAAAATCTTTTAAATACGAATAAAAGTGTCCGGTAAGTCGATCACCTGTTCTTTTCGGTTACTGTGCCTATATCAGTCCTGTGACATTGTAAGGATGTGGTTGAAATTTTGTCCTGTAAAGAATATTAAATTTGTGGTAAACTGTCAGAAGGCGATAGTCCAGTATTTAGATGTAAAAAGAGTAGTGCATAGATTTGGCATAGATGGTGAATGGGCATTTAGTTGGTCAAACACGGTGACATAATGTCCGGTTTTACGACAATGCACGGAATGAACGAAGTGAAAATTCGTAACAATATTGACATTAGCCTCTCCCACTCAAATGTAAGGCTTTTATACGAAACTTCCAGTATGGTGAATACGTAAAGAAGAAAGCACAAGTATTTGGAGATCCTTAAGAGCACATTTGTACACGCACGTTACAGAATTTTCTGCTGGGTTTCTTTTGACTTTTTGCTATAGTGAAGGAAATATTACAGTTAGGTTGATCTCATAATTCAGGGAATTATTAATAAAAACGTAATAAAATTTACGACATTTGATGCTCTCACATTTGCATTACTGAAGTTCCAAACGTTTTGTGACGTTAGGCCGTGTCGACAAAACACTTGAGGTTTACCGCAACAAGCCTTGCTCTTGGCATAACCGACAACACGTTTAAGCCCGAAAGATACTAATGTTTACGACAAGTGGGGACTTTATAGAGAAAAGCAACTAGGAATGCCTGTTAGTGTATCTTCCCACGTTAATGTACGAAGTGTTTACGGGACGTGCAGTGTGTAGAGGCAACTTGGTCCGGAATTGAGTCCTCGTAATTGATTATCTTTATGTTCACAAGGATGTAAGAATGCCGTAAAGACTTCGTTGTGTTGCATCTTCAATCTCTAGCTGAGGGATAAACTCGGAACACAAGCACTTATAGAAGGAAGAGGAAGTAACCCATAAATGCGTGTTTCATATAAAACTGTGAAAGAGTGCTTCGAAGTACCGTCTGAGACGCCGCGATTGGTATATAACCGATGGTATATCACACTAGGAAAGACTTCTATTTTACGGCATTTTGCGAATGAACGCTGCGATAAACTGAGGGATGATTTATCAGCTCTAAGCTTTCGTGGATGTAATGTAACATTTTGTGCTTTGTTCGAGGAATTCAGTATTGTATCGCCGTCTCATTATGCGTCGAATTCCAATTTCTTCTAAACTTAGCTAATATCTGTAACAGGTATAATATGTTCAGTCCTGTGTACTTTTGTGTTATAAACATCATGCAAAGAATCGATAAGAATGTGTTGTGAAGAGTCTCAAGAACAATGGACGTAAGAAGTGTTGGAGCTTGCGTCTTATGTACGTACTTTTTGTACACCTGCATGCGATTACTACTACTACGTAGAAGCACGAAATATTCCAACTGTTTACGTTAAAGCATACTGTGATTATTCGATATTTTAGAGGCCCATAATATTTCTACCTTGCAAAAAGAAGCCTTGTTTGATAGGGATTTTTTCATATTCTCCTGTAGCTTGTCACAGGTCCTGTGGAAGTTTTAATACTTTCATACGCTTGAAACACGGTGAAGAGTTTTATTTTCTTAGATAAATAGCTGGGGGAGGATATGAATATTTTATTTAAAGGCTGTTGTCCTTTGCGAAATTATACAGCGACAGTGGTGCACGAAGGAAGCATGACTGTGGGTCGTTGATGGGTGATATGGACAAGGGCAGGGATAAGCGCTGTGACAGAAATCTATCCAGTGGCCAATCTGTGCACCGAAATTTCCGCTTGGACTGACCTGAGATCGGTTCCTAGTCTCCGCTGCGAGAGGCCGGCGACTAACAGCTGAAGCTTTGGCATTGCCGATGACGGAACGGTTTCCAGAAAATGTTTTCTTACGAAATATAGCACAACATGCAGTACGTGAAGCCTTAACGTGTGTTAGTGAATAAATGGTCCATAAGGATGATGTAAGTAGTGACAGCGTGGGTAACAGGGTCGTGTGATACTGTACGTTGACGGGTATTGCATTTTTAAAAGCGGATACGCGGTGTGCTTAATCCCGTACCTTGGATTTACCCTTCTGTCGTTATATAATTTCCTAACAATTTAGCACTAAACGAGATCAACAGCTTTATCACTAACCCTGGGCAACACGCGACATACTTGTACGTCTGAACAGTCAGTGCAGTATTCTTATATGCTATGCCTACCTTTGTACAGCAGCTATCACAGGAAACTGGAACACAATCAGGTCTGTCCGTCGGTACGCTTATTTTGTTCGCGAAATTCCCAGACATATTTTTATTAAATTTGACATTGAATTCTTAAACCAATCGTTGTTGGGTTAACGATTTTGGTTTCTGTCACTTCATCACAAACTTTACTTCAAGTGAGAAAGGAATATAAGTCTATTGTCTGAATGAAAACATTTGTTCTACAAGTTTCGTAAAAAAATATATACCCAAAGACAGTGTTAGGTGGGTCCCTGTCACAACGGCATGGCTTGTCCTCAGGTTGCAGATGGATGGTAGCTGCGAATACATTGAATAAGCGGTCGCGGACAGCCGACACCTTGGGGGTTGGGTGAGGTGCTAACAACTCCTCACCGTAAAAAGTTTCACCTTACGTAACACCTTACAAATGCTCGGACCTGGACTGATCCATTGGATAGGGACAGGTGGCGGTCACTTGTAAATGCGCTAATGAACTTTCCGGTTCCACAAAATGCAGGGAATTTCTTGACTAGCCGAGGACCTGTTAGCTTTTCAAGAAGGACTCTGCTCCATGGAGTTAGTTACTTAGTTATGTACGCAAAGGTTATGCTGGGGCCACACAAGTAATTCCTGCAGACTGGCCACGTCTACAGTCCTCTCGTGCATTTCAGCGAATTCGCCATACACACAACATACTGTATATCCCCCCACAATCGCGCAGCCATTATATGCACGCGAATAATATTAATGAAACGTGGTAACTCCCGCTAACTGCAAGAGATTTTCACGGTTTGGCGTGGGTCGGAGGGACATGGATAAGAATACAGCAGTATAACCGTGACAGCCATCATGCTCGTCATCCGTAGGACTCCTTCCGATAACCTCAGATGCAACTTTCTTGTTTTTTCAGCAAGGTTGACAAAAAGATGAAAGATGCGAATGATACGACCACTAACGTGTGTGGCTAGTTTGATCTGAAACGAAAGGGCCCTGCGTAATTCCGGAATTTAATTAGATCTAAAACCTTCATGAAGGATATTCTTGGCGTTTTGACGAAGAACTTTCCTTAGTGATGACGCATATGAAGCAAATCGCATCTCTTTAAGCAGTGCGACAGGAACACAGAAATAAAACTCTTTTAATTCTGCCTCCCACAGTGACGTGTTCGTTATAACTTTGCCATGGCCCAGTCAATTTCATACCAAATACACGTATTTAACCCTTTAAAGACGAAGCTTATCTGTTTTGTATAAGGGCTCAGTGCGTACCGCGCTGTAAGCACTCTACACTTCGGTTATAAAAACCAGTCTCTTAATGTTTTATAGGGCAAAAGTTGCTGTTTGTTCTGAGATCCGTACAAAACACATAAAAGCTATGTCAGCACCATGCAGAATTGTTGAGTGTTAAACCTGGTGGTACGTAAAGTTACCGCTAGGCTTTAAAAGGTTAAGTACTGCTGCTGTCGTGTGGAGTACAGCTACAGGAGTGCCTGTTGTCTGATCTGACAGTTTAGACGGGAAACTCTTTCGTGCGTGGGACCAGGTAACTGCAAGAAATGTGCTGCGCGTGGGAACCAATTTAGGGCATGGTGCAATGTGACTAACAAATCTGCTGCACTTGGAAGCAAGTTGTGTTCAGGGCGCCAAGTAGCTAAAACAGCTCTGCCGCAATTGGGAGAAAAGCATTTTAGAGCCCAGTGGTTTTGGTGGACTTACATATATTAGTAAGTTTGACATTAGAATTCATGTATTAGAGTTTTCTTTGAAAAAGGCGATTATTTTCCTAACGCCATGAAATATTCCGTCATTCTATGCTAGACGCAGCACGGTCTTTGAGACATAAACTACGTTTTTGTAAATATTTGAATCAACTTCTGAGTTTAAAAGATATATATATATATATATTTTTTTAAAGATATTTCCATCCATGCATTTGAGAAGGGGGAACAAAGTCTTATTGTAGGCCAACAATGCTTTTTTAATTTACTTTGAATTATCAAAGGCTCACAGCTACCAACATATACCGCACAACATCCCAATTTGTTCAAAATTTCTCTGCTTGCAAAGGCATTCTATATTTGAAGAAATAAATAATATTGGTAAAAAGACCAAATTATTTGTTGAGGAACATACTTGTATGTACGTTGTATAGACACAGAGGTCTCCAGTGGGTTATTTACACATTACTCACCAACAAAGCATGGAAAGTTCCACCTCTGGAAAAACGAAGACTAGTTACACTCGGAGGAAAAGAAAATGCAAGACGGAAGAATATTTTTAACATAACACGTAAAACCTGATTCATTCAATCCATTTACTTTGCGATACAGACTGTAAGAGGAATGGAGAAGGTAAAACTTAACACTTAATAAAATTTAATATTCATGTAAGACTGTATAAGGTACAATACCAAAAAATGCCGAAAGGAGGCATCACTAAAATATTTTTATTTAACGACCATACGTACTTGCATGTGGATCCAAACGCTGCATACGTAACTTAAACGAAAGAACAAATGAGGCGACGAATACACATATTCCTCCAGAACGGTCGCAAGATAAAAGGTAAGGTAAAAGTAATGTAGACATTAGAACAACCTGAAGATTATACATAATAATAATAATAATAATAATAATCTATAATTTTCTTCGACAACTTTCTGAATGGGGCGTTTTTAAAACTTGAAACCTGAGCAGAAATAGGGCGTGGCGGTTTGGATTTGATTAACTCCACCAGAATGGGCTGAAGTGGTGGGTCCTTTTAAATGAGATAATAACCTCAATACTGCAGTAAACGCAGAGACACTGCGAGATTCAGAAGAAGGTTCCTACTTCTTTCAGTTAAGCAGACAGTAAGAAACAAGCACAGATTTGACGGCCTTTGAGAGCTCTGTCGTCACGTGTAATTAAGTGAGATGTTTTGTTGTGCGTTATAACGTTTCTCGCCTGCAGAATCTGTCGTATCGAAACACAGAAAACTACAGGTTTGTTTGAAGCTATAATTTTGTTACCTGTAGTTGTAGAGTAAGAATTACTGTTCGTTTCTTATTAAGATACGGAAAAGGGGAAAGAAGTGTTTGTACGTGTTCTGACGTATTTCTAGTGGAAATGGGGAAAATATGGAGATAAATTCAACTGGCAGTTTATCTCAGCGATTAAGTCAAAACCTGGATAGTAGGGTCATACAATTTCTTCCTGGAGGTGCAAAAATTAAGTAGGAGTATTACAGACAGTAATAAAGCAACGGCTTAATTTCCTGAAAATAACCGATTTTGATAACGTAAATGTTAACAATGCTAAATAACGAAATAAAATAAAAGACTGCGCGTCTGTATTAGTACTGTCCCTGAGGACAGTCTGCTTTATAAAAAGTAGATACCCGTCATGGGTAGAATTTTATTTTAATGCAGCGATCCTTCATCCAGGTGGACAGTGGGGGCTTTCCTTTCTGATGTACCGGACGCTGAATTACGAAGGTAACAACTGGCCGGTCACTGTTACCTCGCATTGCAGTCATCATTTATTTCTGTCCAGCGCCACCGACTGAAACTAATTAGTGTGCTCTCTACGAGGGCTTGGGGCAAGCGGCGGCGCTGTTGGTGGAGGCACGGCGCTACAAGCCGGAAGGTCGTGGGTTCGGTTCCCGATTATGCAAATGGAATTTTTCATTGACATAATCCTTCCGGCCGCACTATGGCCCTGGGGTCGACTCAGCCTCTAACAGAAATGAGTACTAGGAATATTTCCTGCGGGGGGGGGGGGGGGGGTTAAAGGCGGCCGGTGTGTAGGGCTGAAAACCTTGCCACCTTCATGCTTCTATTATCTAGAAATCTGGGAGCCTCAACCTCCTGGAATCCTCAGGTCCTCTCCAGGCCTCTAACGGGATGGCTTTACGGCGGGCTTAAGCCTGCTAATCCAGTGCTTGCT
The DNA here is from genome assembly GCA_013340265.1 of Coptotermes formosanus. Lineage (NCBI taxonomy): Eukaryota > Metazoa > Arthropoda > Insecta > Blattodea > Rhinotermitidae > Coptotermes > Coptotermes formosanus. Next base: position 296,198 of record BLKM01000596.1, read on the forward strand.
AGTACTACAGTGTGAAAATAACGGCAGTTCTGTCCAGTTCTGCAGTGTAAATCTAATTGCCTATTTCTGTCTATTACTGAAGTGTGAACGTTGCAGATCAGTTCTGTCTAATACCAAAGCCAGAAGTAACTCCTTGTGCCTGGCAGTGAAGTGTAAACATGACCACACTTTCTGGATTGCACTCAAGCACGGACAGAAGTACGTAGTTCTATCTAGTGCTGACATGTCGAACTATCTCTTTAGTTCTTGCTAGTACTGAAGTGTAAACCAGACCATTCGTTTTGTCGAGTGTCAAAGTGAAAACCTCAATACTTTTTCTGTCTAGTGCGAAAGTGTAAATCCCAGAACCCGTTCCTGTCTGGGCCCAAAGTGAGAGAAGGGTTACTTCTCTGTCTCACTGAAGTACAAACCTGCCTGCTCAGTTATCCGTCGCACTGATGTGTGCAAACGTTGAATTTTACGCGTAATAAGAAAACTAATTAATGGAGTATTTTTTATTTCTACATAAGTTTTGGATATGTGGTGTGAAATGCTTATAGGAGGTAAAAAAGAATATTGTGACGATTTGCTACAAAGCTTTACGTGTTATTATAAGTGAGGCAATGCGACACTCGAGTGTAAGTACGGAAAGCATACTATTAGATTTGCATGACTCTCCTATCTCATGTACTAAACATGGAGCCACGTTCACCACGTGAGCGCGGTGCGCGGCGAAGAGTGATTCAATTTGCATGGGAAGTTCCATTAGTGTCAGGACATAACACTATTCGCAAATGAACTCAGCGATCTGAAAGAATTCACCATGACAGCCGTTCGGATTTCGTTGCTACAGAACAGTGTAAGATTTGCGACATTACGAGACATTTTCCTGGAAAGAAAGAGGAAAGGGCAAAACCTTAGACATTATAGTCGATATTTCATTAGAAGTTCGAAATAGGCACGGCCCAACTCGAAATTAGAAACTTTAACATTTGAGCCTCTTATTAGGTAGGTGCGGAAGCAATAACAAAATGGACACAAACGAATATTTTATGAGACTGCGGAAAGCTGAGTGTGGAAAGAAGAAACACTGTCTTCCTAACAGTAACGAAATTTACGGTTCCATAATATGCTGTAAGTTTCTTAAAAAGCTGACTAACAGCTGCCAACAGGGCTCTTCTACAGTTTTATTGAGAGGGTTTCAGCCAGCAGTGACTTAACTTTCGTAAGTGAATAATAATAATAATAATAATAATAATAATAATAATAATCGAGTCTTTGTAAACTAAAGGCATGGGGGCTGTACTGAGAGAACATACTGAAATCTGCGAAGTCCAGACAGGATCTGCACCTCAATGACAAATGTACATGCTCTAGGTAATGGTCATAAATGGGAGGAGACCGTGCATGTGACTTGAATATTCTCCACCATCCTTCACCGTAACGTGTGGGAGTAAAGATGGGGGGGGGGGGGGGGGGATGTGCAGACGAAGAATGGTGGTGTGAAAGGTCAAGGAGTGTAATTTCCAATGCCAACCACATCGCGCGCAGACTTATTAAATTCCTTCCAACCGAAGAAGTAGAATTCGGATCATGGTGTTTACGGAACATTACGCTCTGCCGTTCGAGTCGTTAGTCTGCAGATTGAACTGTGTCAATATGTGTAATGAGTCGTAGAATAACCGCTTGCCTAAGGTTCGGGGTGTCATTGTCCCTGTGGTCACTGAAGACTAACTTCTGCTTTTCTAGCGGTTAAAACGCCGTTTTAAATGTGCCAAGAGTTGCAACGACTTATAGGACAACCACTTTAAAGGTGCAGAGTGTCGTAAAAAGGAGTTTCTTTTGATGTTCATGTATAATTGTGCCAGCCTGTGTAGAAAATCACAGCAAAACCACTTTAACAGGGTGCAGTGCCGTAACAAGAGGTGCTGTTAATCTTCAGGTTAAACTTCGTCAGCATGGGTAGAAAAGTATAGGATAAAGCACTCTTCTGAACTACACAGTACTTTTGCCGCTGCAGTTTCTGTGACATATCACACGTTTGCTGTGAGGCTAACCACGATAAACTGTAAATTTCGAGAACTACAGAACACCACCTGTAGTTCAGCAGAGCCCTCTGACTAGAAGTATTATGTAGCTTCTTACGATATGTGCGGTTTTTTATATTTAACCGCTCTGTCTTCACCCAAATACTGCATAGATTTGAATGATGTGATGACAGTAAAATAAGATTCGGAAACGACGCATCAGGAAGCGACCGTCTCACAAATCAAAGTAAAGTCCGGGCATTTGTCTCAAACGCTGGGCAACGAAACACTAGGGCTCATAATTTCGAGGTCGAGTTCTCATGCACGTGCAGGAAAAACTTCCATGGTTACAGACATAGCGTATACGGTAGTATCGGGGTTCTTCTTGGGTTTGTTGCTTGATACAAGAGGAAAACCGAGGCACTGACACATCTCACCTAGCGCAGCCTCTTTCAGAGCCGTAATCTAAACAAAGTTAAAAAAGTGGGTTATTTGACAGGTACTGTACCACCGTCAGGACCCCGTCGATTCTGCGAACTTCTTGTTTGGAATTATCCGTTTGCCGTATGTCCTGTTTCTGCTGTGTCCGAGCAGAATTCCTCCGATTTTTCACTTGTGTTGACTGCGTTAGCTTCCGGCTATTCCAACTGCCGATTCCGATGCTTTATTCATTTCTAAGATTCTTCCGTTATTGCTCGCTTCTACCAAATACTGATGTTGGTTTATGGAGTTTGGAATCATGCAGCTGAACTAGATTACTTGCTGCTGGGAGTTCTTGGAAAATTCTGTCAAAGCGTTTACTGTCTGGAGAATGTATTTGAAAGACTCAAATGTAGAATTGCTGGGTTTTTCTAAAAGTGGAAGGCCTAAAGGCACAAAAATGGCGAAGCACTCTTCTACATGCTTAGCAATTGCTAGCAATACGAGATTCTGGATTTAAAATTGTGAAATTCCTTCTGAAGAACGATTACTTTATACTTTATTTATTTAGCATATAGGCTGAGTGCATATGGTTCACGACAGAATGACGGAGCGGGCCCTTTGGACAAAAGAAAATAAAATTCGGATTCTAAAAAGTAATCGGCATTCTTGGAGTATTTTATTAACACTTTCTGAAACGATTCTGCGATAGAAAGTTACAGTCAACAAACTTATAATAAGTGACTGCTATGTGTAGGTGTGCTGTATTACAGAAAAATGTTTAGAAATTGTGACTTATATATTCAACGAGCAAGGTGATATAACTAAGACATAACAAAAAAATATCGTAGTTTCACCAATAAAAGGAAATAAAAACACAGAAAAACTAAAACGAAAGCTTAATGGAGAAAAATATTTGCATATTTCAGAGAAGAGATTACAGTCTTTATGAAAAACATCTCGTTGCGATATGTACATGGGGAAATGAGAAGCAGACAGTCATAACTGCGTTTGATGGTTACTTTGTTGCGTATTTATTGCGACATGTTTCGGTTTTCTAATCTTCAATAGCACTTTACAAGCTGATATTCAGCTGCGATGAAAATAAGTATTTTAATGTGGTGCATGTGACAGTCTTTCATTTTTCATCTCACTTTGCCCGATGATGAATTTTAAAAGAAGCAGAAATGTGTCACTGTAAATTATAAAACAAGATACTATAAAAGGCAGTTGTGATTGACTGTCCTTATTTCTCGCTTCACTGAATATATTTGTATGGCAAATTATGAAGGAGAATGTAACTCCTCTTTGCTCATATACAACGTTGTTAATTGAATCTTCCTACCCCTTCAAATCTAGTAAACAGAAAGCACTTTCAGAGTCTCCAGTGTCAGACAGTGAAGTTTCATCAGTGGGAAATTCAGATCTGAAGTCATACTAGAACTACCCTTACGTCCTGTACGGAATTATTTGAGAAATACTATAGGCAAATGCGACAAAAAAAAGCAAGCAATACGTAAAACAAAATAGTAAATTGACGATTCCTTGTGGATTGCCAAACTTATCAGAAAAATGAGCTAAATGTCTTGACAGTGTCATCACAGACGTAACAGGTAGAAATAAAAAGCATTCCTTTTCTTTTAAGTACCGAGCAGTAACAGTGCGAACACTGATGCTCTTGAGGTGGCTGAGCGAGTCACTGCGATGACAGTGCGAACGCTGACGCTCTTCAGGTGGCTGAGCGAGTCACTGCGATGACAGTGCGAACGCTGACGCTCTTGAGGTGGCTGAGCGAGTCACTGCGATGACAGTGCGAACGCTGACGCTCTTGAGGTGACTGAGCGAGTCACTGCGATGATAGTGCGAAAGCTGACGCCCTTGAGGTGGCTGAGCGAGTCACTGCGATGACAGCGCGAACACTGACGCCCTTGAGGTGGCTGAGCGAGTCACTGCGATGACAGTGCGAACACTGACGCCTTTGAGGTGGCTGAGCAAGTCACTGCGATGACAGATCCGGAAAAAATATCGAAACTTGAGATGAAATTCTTCCCGTGGGAAGGGTGGCTTTGTGCAGGAACATCAAACAGAGGATTGTCAAACAGCATTGCACAATGGCTTTCAGCACAAACTTCCCTCGCTTGGAGGTGTTAGAATTTTACCTGTCAGCGCATGGTAAATGATGTGTTCAGAGCTCAAAAAGGGCGTCTAGATATTAAAATTATTTTTTCACTGAAAGATGCAATATATTACTTCTCGTAAGGCTGACATGCATTTAATTTGGCTTTCAATTTAAAGGGCATTAGGAGCCTTCATATATTATCCTTGAGAAAAGAACAAACGTAAGTAGGTCTAAACAAGGTAGGGAGTGTCCATATAGAATAAAATATACGGATCTTTCACCCGCTTCTTATTTCTAGGTCGATGTGTATGTAAGCTTAATAACATAAGTTGCTGTAGTAAGCAAGTGAACACTGGTAACCTTGTAAGAAAGATAATTATAATAAATGTGGGACAGTTGGTAACCGTACGCAGTGTCCTCAATACACTGTTCGTAGTTCGTCATTAAAATATCTCCTATTTTCTCCAAATTTAAACAAACATCCAACTTGTCGAATAATTTTAGTAAAGATCCCCAATATAAATTTTTAGCAAAGTCCTTTTGATCCACGCGGACAGACGGACATACAGACGGACAGGTGTGAGTGACGAAACTAATAGTGGCTATCCTCGTTGTAAACGTACTTAAAATCGAGTTGTAGCACTAGTAAAAAATTAAACATATTCAGCTGAACCATATTTAAACTCGAAGTTAGCAGTCTTGTGGGGTGTGACGTTGCGTCTTTAGGCGGGTATTTCGAGGACGTTCCTTCTTATTCAAGATCTTCTTGAACTAGTTGTTCCCAAAGCCACGGCGTCACGTTCCAGACGACTTGAACCTCCAACAGTACTGCTGTGACAACCTCAAAACTCGCGTAAGGCTATTTCCAAACCCGTTGTCCAGCGTGTGTGAATTAGTCTGCCCTATTACACAGAAATGTATTTTCCAATCGAAGATAAGGTGCATACCTTTAATCGTTATTTGCAGTGTTACAGTAAAACTCGGTTAAAAAGACATCGGTCTATAGGATACGTCGCCTATGGAGGCAGATATTCTAAGATACCAATTAAGTCGTCACTGTTAATCATAAGTTTATACTCCTCGGTTATAACGACACTCGTTTATAAGGAAACAAAGTATTCAGTACCTTCGTGACGTTATAACCGAGTTCGACTCTTCTTTCGCTCTAAAGTAAATGTATTTTTAGTGTACAATATAAGTAGCGCAGGTCCTCATTAATTATCGAGAGTGTCCTTAAAAGGAACTCTAATAGGAATACCATTTTTTGTTTGTCTTTTCAATATATGTTTTAGTTTTTAAGAAAATAAAGAAAACAGACTTCTGAAAATAAAATTTTCTAAACAAGGAATAATGTGACGTAAATTATGCGTTCTGTTATTGGCTGCTCTGACACTGCATATTTGCCGATTCGTAAAACAGGTTGTTGCCAGGTAATAAAACAAGTTGTTGCCAAGTAATAAAACAGGTTGTTGCCAAATAATAAAACAGGTTGTTGACAAGCAATAAAACAGGTTTTTGCCAAATAATAAAACAGGTTGTTGCCAGGTAATAAAACAAGTTGTTGACAAATAATAAAACAGGTTGTTGACAAATAATAAAACAGGTTGTTGCCAAAAATAAAACAGGTTGTTGCCAGGTAATAAAACAAGTTGTTGACAAATAATAAAACAGGTTGTTGCCAAATAATAAAACAGGTTGTTGCCAGGTAATAAAACAGGTTGTTGCCAGGTAATAAAACAGGTTGTTGCCAGGTAATAAAACAGGTTGTTGCCAGGTAATAAAACAACGGTGGAAATAGATGGCTTTGCACACTCAAAGAATACCCGTCAGGCTTGTAATCAGAGAACAAAGGGTAAACCTTCACAGATACGAGAATTTTGTGCATAAACAAGGAGGCACGAATTTGGTAGGAGGCACATGAAATCATTTTGACAAATCAAGCAGCAGTAGCAGTTAAAATGGCTCTATTCACTGAACGTGGATTGAAATTATCTGCTAATAACTGGTTATTCTTTCATTCTTTTCTTATCTCAATCGTGAAGTAGGGAACACAAGCTTTTAAAAGTGTATAGTACGGAGAAAAGAACGCGAAATATTGATAACATGCTAAATTATGCTGAACGTCTTCTTATCACAAGAAATTTAGCCTACTTAAAATGTATTTCAAAATAAATCTTCAGTCGAATTCCTTTAGCGTCTGTTCCTTCTTCTACTTAGACTACACACACACACACACACACACACACACACACACACACACACACACACACACACACACGCACGCATAAATTTCTTTTCTCAGTGACTTGCAATTGCTGTCTGCACTGCGCTAACAAACTAGCATGTATAGTGGCCAGCACGTAATGTGCCACTCTACAAACAGACAGTGTTTGACTACAAGTTTTATAAGTACATGCTACAGTTCTAATAATTTTACATTGATATTTGTGTTGCAACTGAACAAACAGCACTCATTTCCACGTCTTCGCTGTTTTACACCCTGTTATCCGCTGTTTGCCTAGGTACCGCTATCCAGCTGCAGCCCTGTGATGTATCGGCCTACAGCAATTTCTCGGTAATGTTCGGCATACACATAGCGGATGAGTTTTTTTGTTAGCTAGTTATGTGTATCTTCTCTACCCTCAGAAGCAAACACGAACTCGAAAACAAACAGCTACTATCGCCTGGAATTTTGAAACTCAGGATATTTTACTGTTGACAATAAAGTTTCCTTATTTGACAAACTTCCGAGTCGTAGCCTACAGTACACGCAAAACAAAACTATATTATAAATTTATCAAAGAAACCTTTTCAAATCTTCATAACTTTTGATAAACTCTTTTTCAAGAATTAGTAAAAAGGAAGGGGGAAAACTTCTTAAGACACGACAGAATTTGGCAAGTATGGCGTAAATATTTTTAGTTACATTAACTTACAGGCTACTCGTACCATCAGAACAACACATTTTGCAGTAAACGAACGCTGTTTACAATTAATATACGTGAGTAGGTACGTTGAGGTGAGAACTGTTTCCTGCACTGTTTTCAAGTGGTCTAATATAGCTTCCCCTGAGGATGGTATAGTCTACACCGAAACATGTCGAGAATTATGTGAAAGTTTACGTATTGTGTTTTCTTTTTGTACGAGTTGGTCCCAAGTAATACAAATTAAATTCATACGTACACGGTACGGACAATTTAAAATCTGTTCTTGGTTATTTCTAATTTTCTATTAGGAGACGATATTTACACGCACCCAGCTGCAATTTGATATTTCAATAGTGTGACTTATATTCCCTCCGTTTGTCTAATTTTGATGATGATAATGACGAAGATGATGATGATGATGATGATAATGATAATGAAATAATCAGCAGTATTTTATGATTTACATATTTTATTTTTCGTACTATGTGCTTAAATTCTTCAACAAAATTCAGTATGATTTTGCACACACAACCAAAATCCCTGCTTTGTGCGTTGCTCGGAGGGTAAAGAGCAATGCGATGATACCTGTCATGAACCTTGGCCAGCCAAGCAAGTGACGATTTAAGCCGCTGCTGTGTGGGTCGACTGTCTAGTGTAACTCGCGTATTTATGATCGTCCTACCTACACCACAAAGACGACACAGAAGCAATGCACTTTACTAGAAGTGACGTAAACAAAAGGGTTCAAAGTCAGAAACGGAAATACGAGGTGTAAATCTGCTTGGATTCTGATTTCATTCGAACGCGATTAAATCTCTATAATCAGTATTTGGTCTCTCTCTCATTCTGTGCCTCAGAATTTTGGCAAACGAATGACTGATTTTATGAGACACACAGTAATACTGCCCAGGCTCTTAACTTCACACCAAATACGTCTAAAAATTTTAAGTTACTCATTCCGTGCATTGATAATATCTAATTAATTGTCACAATAATTAACCAAGAAATTCATAATCTTTGTATTCACACAGTTACAGTTCATTAAAATATTGAAGATGCCTACATGTGTTGGTGCCTACTGGGACCACCATCAGGCAGTAAGCACATCGAATTGTCTCGTATAAAACAGTTTTATAAGTTGTTAATTCCTGACGTCTTGTAAACCACGTAGCAAAATTAAGCAGCAAGGTATAGGTTTCTCCCCGTGGAACAGATTACGTAAAGCAAATGGAATAACGCTACTTCCCCTTTGTGTAAACTACGTCTTTGGGTCTAGTTTTTGCATATACGAAACCTATATTTTGGTTTTGTGTGTTTATGAACCAAATTGAAGTTGTGTGTGTATGTGTGTGTGTGTGTGTGTGCGCGCGCGCCCGCTGGCATCCGTGAATATTAGGAACCGGAATGTCTCTTCATTTTATTATCGATGTCACCCACGTCGATTTGATATCGTTTCTTTACATGCAAGGGGAATTGCAGGGTATAGATGAAGTTACTGGGTGAATGCGCACCAGTACGTGTGTTATTTGTTTCCCTGATGACGAGAACAGAGATGTTTCCTGTAACGTTCTTCCATTCACCGTTCTACCGCCGGCGCCGCTGCTAATCCGAGAAAGTTTTATTGAATCCACTCGCAGCGAAAGCTTTGCATTATACACTTAGCATGTTCCATCATATGGGAGTCTTTACTGGTTCCGTTACGCATACGTATAACGAAGTTTCGCAAAGCTGATGATTGAACCTTTGCCAAGGCTTTGCTGACACACTGTCTCAAGTATTGTGTGATGATGAACGGTGAACTGGTAAGGATTAGGAAGGAAGTATTCATGATGGATTTAAAGACAGTGGCATCTGTTGCCTTTGTGACTTGACGATGAAGCACCAACGACGTTACCAGTTGCGTTGTCCCTCGTGTAGCTAGATGATTTTGCGCGTTCTCTAAGTCAGGGCAGATGAAAAACCCTTGGACGCTAAGGGGGTGCTGGTACGATGTTTCTAAATAAGATCGGAATGAACTTGCGTGTTAACTGGAGCATCTCGAAGAGTCTTCTTAGAAACTGCCTTATGAAAGCTTTTGAATAAATAACAAAAATTGTTCGAAACATCTGATACTAATTCTCATAGCAGGGGATTTTACTGACTCTCCCAAAGGCAGCGTGGACTGTAACAAACAGAGAAGCCCGTCATAAAATTTTTACCCTGCTGTTGTTCAAACGTCACACTGTTTGTCGACAAAAGCGCCATTGACTTTAACGTCACACAGTTTGTAACTAGTTCATGAGATCTCGTTGTGTGTGTTTACATTTTCTGTGCTTGTGTATTGGAAACTTGGTCAAAACAGAATTCTATATATCTAAAGCAAACGTACTGCTGACAGTTGTTTGCTTCGAATTTCATTATATCGCTAAATAATAATAATAATAATAAAATTATAATGTAATAACTGTTATTTTGTCTATACCCTGTATTAACATTGTCAATAATGAATATGGTCACTAATGAAAAGTATACACTGACGTCATTGCTAGCCCTTCAAAGCCGGCCGCTGTGCACTGTACGGACCTTCATTCGTTCAAAAGCGCCAGCCTTGGCACAACGTCCTCTCAGAAGAACATTTCACGGTACTATCAATTAAAATCCTCTCCGTCATTGGCAGTAGTTGGAATTTAAACCCATAGCCATTAGAGCTTATTCCCGGCTGTGGCGTCCTTTTTTTTTTTGTCATATATATACTGAAGTTTAAGCCGCACCCCCAATCGTGCAGCAGAATAAATTTTTCATTTTGGTAGACCCGACGGCTAAACAGTTCACAAACAGTTCACAAAGAATGTTCACTTCTTACTTTCGAATGGATTAAAGCAGGCCAGGTCTGTAAGGTTCGTACTGGGGTAACAAGCAGCAGGGTAACTGTGGTACTGGGGTAAAAAACACCAGGGTAACTGTGGTACTGGGGTAAAAACACCAGGGTAACTGTGGTACTGGGCTAACAAACACCAGGGTAACTGTAGTACTGGGGTAACAAACACCAGGGTAACTGTGGTAATGGGGTAACAAGCAGCAGGGTAACTGTGGTACTGGAGTAGCAAACAGTAGGGTAACTGTGGTACTGGGGTAACAAACAGCAGGATAACAGTGGTACTGGGGTAACAAGCAGCAGGGTAACTGTGGTACTGGGGTAACAAGCAGCAGGGTAACTGTGGTACTGGGGTAACAAACACCAGGGTAACTGTGGTACTGGGCTAACAAGCAGCAGGGTAACTGTGGTAGTGGGGTAACAAACAGCAGGGTAACAGTGGTACTGGGGTAGCAAACACCAGGTAACAATGGGAAAGAGGTAACAAACAGCAAGGTAACTGTGGTAGTGGGGTAACAAACAGCAGGGTAACAGTGGTACTGGGGTAACAAACACCAGGGGAACGATGGGAAAGAGGTAACAAACAGCAAGGTAACTCTGGTACTGGAGTAACAAGCAGCAGGGTAACAACGGGAAAGGGGTAACAAACAACAGGGTAACAGTGGTACTGGGGTAACAAACACCAGGGTAACAGTGGTACTGGAATAAAAAGCAGTAGGATAACACTGGTACTGGGGTAACAAACACCAGGGTAACAGTGGTACTGGGATAAAAAGCAGTAGGATAACAGTGGTACTGGGATAAAAAGCACTAGGGTAAGAGTGGCACTGGGGTAACAAACAGCAGAGTAACAGTCGTACTGGGGTAACAAGCGGCAGGTTAACGGTGGTACTGGGGTAACAAACACCAGGGTAACAATGGGAAAGAGGTAACAAACAGCAGGGTAGTTGTGGTACTGGAGTAACAAGGGGAAAGGGTTACCAAACAACAGGGTAACAGTGATATCGGAGTAACAAACAGCAGGGTAATGGTGGTACTGGGGTAACAAACACCAGGGTAACAGTGGTACTGGAACAACAGACACCAGGGTAACAGTGGTAATAGGATAAAAAGCAGTAGGATAACAGTGGTAATGGGGTAACAAACAGCAGAGTAACTGGCGTACTGGGGTAACAAGCAGCAGGTTGACAGTGGTACTGGGGTAACAAACAGCAGGGTAACATTGGTACTGGGTTAACAAGCACCAGAGTAACAGTGCTAAACGTTAGCCTAATTTACAACTCGCAAGTAAGGAACACATCCGTTCGGTTGTCGTATCATCGCAACCCTCCACCTCAAAACCTTAAACTTGCGCTAACAAGCAAGTTCCCTGAATCCTCAGACCCGGGTTTGATCCCTGCCCTGTCAGTGTGGGATTTGTAGTGGACGCAGAGGCACATAAAAAGTGTTTTCACCGAGCACTTTTCTTTCTTCTGCCAATATCATTCCACCAAGGATCCATAATTTCTTTTGTGTACTTTTATGAAGACTTACTTGATGACTGTCACACGGCCGAAACGTGTAGCATGATTATGTAAAGACGAAGCTTTACAGTAAATATTCAGTTGTGTTTGATCGTTTCTATCTGCTAAATATTTAATCCGCAATTATTCCTGCGTGTTCTACCGGACGTACGTAGTCCTAAAAATTTACAGAATTTTCAAATAAAAGACATGAAATTACATTCCCCTCTTTGTTGGAAAATTGTCTTGTTTTCAGTTTGTTAGTGACGGCAGTAAAAGACGGGATAATGCAGTGACTAGAGAGACTGGCATAAGGACTGCACGATTGCAGTTAATTTCTGTACAGTGGCGGATATTTCCTCGTCACCGTGTTGCGCGGCTTATTCAGCCTCCTATCGAATTGTTGGGAAAGCTTTTTCTCCTTGAGGTTAAAACCGTCACATTGTGAAGCTTACCTCTGACATTCTTCTACTGCCCAGGCTAAGAATGCATGGAGCTGTACTTTCACCTTTACAGATGTCTTCATACTGTGGTACTTAAATAAGCACATGGCTAACTTTAACCTTGAAGATAATAGCAAGTATTTCTACTGCACTCTTGTGACATACCATGAAGGTGTACATGGAACGTGCAGTTCAAACACCATGTATTTTTAATCTCGCCATGAAATAAAAGAGAATCCTGGTTATCTCTCATGTGTTGTTTCCGTATTGATATTCCATATTTATATCCGATATTTTTCGACGTAAGAAATAGCCTATTTTGATGAACGTCTGCGTTATACACTTTGTTATTTTGGGTACGTTTTTTATAATCTGCTTTGTTATTACCTGGAGATGTTAGCAAACAGCCGTAACGACATTCCGCAGTTATACGACTTCCTGTTGAGCTAAACTGTCACAGAAGTGTAAGCATTACTTTTCAAACGTAATGGAACGTTGAATAAAATTTTCTTTTTGAAAGCTGAAAGTCAAATAAATGTAAGTAAAACGACTAGAGGAATTGGCAGATGTTTTAAAATGACAGGTTACATAGAGACTTCACCTGATAGAACGAAACAAGCTGTAAGCCATCAGCATTATATAAATAAATAAATATACATATAAGGACTGTTATAAATTGCGTCTACTTTTACAAATAGAAATGACAAGAATAAAATAGGGAACAGGGAGGCCGAAGAAATAAGGAAAGGAATATTTACAAGGCCTCTCCTTACGAACTGGCTTCATGTTAAAGGAAGTGTGCAGTTGAGTGCTTTTAATGAATTCACCCCTTTATCTGAGTGATGGGGAAGTTTCGCCAAGTTAAAGAAATTATTTACATCACGTGTTTAGCACCCGTGGCACTGCTGTGTTAGTCAGAATCCTTTGCTTGACCCTTGAATTATTAATGCCATCTGCTAGAAGCTATGCATAAACACAACCTCAGAATTGAATAGTTACTGAAGGTACTTGCAAGTCATTTAGAAGTGACACATATATAAATGATTCTCGCGAGTGCCGTTGTGAAATATCCGCAGCAGGCACAATCTGAGAAAAGGTTTCGGAAAAGGCAAAAATGATGGGTCACGTTTTTTTTAGGGTCTCCTGCCTAGATACTGCGTAGTGCAGCAGAACCGATTTTCGGTTCCTGAAAAAGATAAAAGGCACACAAGCATCAAACTTTTAAGAATTTCTCACTTTAGTGGCTTCCGTTATATGAGCTATTTGCTATGAATATTAATTTAAAATATATACAAAATAGGAGCCACAAATGGCCTGTTTTATATCAAGTCACCCTGAGGCATACAATATTTTTAATTATCCTATTTTAACCTTGTTTAAAGAGGCACTGATGTTAAGGTTTGGCATTTGTTTAGCTGATTTATAAATAAATAAATAATAACCGAAGTCACAGAAGAATCAAAAAGATTGCGTGCTTATTTTCTGCCCAGAGTCTGACGTCACGTGCAAATATGTTTGCCTAACTGCCGAGTGCTTTAGAAGTGACCTCTTTTACCCTTGTTCTTATCGAAAGATATATAGGCCCTGCCGTCATGTGAAGGCAAGAGTTACGAGAAACGATCACGTTCCTACCCCGTATACTTTCTCTATGAACTCTCCTGTACAATTAGGTTGGTAAAATGTATGCCTGTTGGAATTGCTCCTTTAATGGGCCCATTTTTCATTTGCCGGTTGATAGAAGACTGAATACGGAGGATTGATGGAATGATACTGGCAGGGAGAAACCTAAGTGCTCGGTGAAAAACCTAACCAAATATCACTTCATCCAGTACGAATCCCGCACGAACCTCCGACTAACTCGTATGGAAGTGCTAACCGTGTTACACAATCGTCAATTCCAGCTCATCAGCGCCGGATAACATCTGAACAGCAGTCGATGTCAAGATGCACCCTGTCAGCCAGCTCAACGCATGGCTGTCGAGCCTGGGAAAATCTGTACAAAACTGCCTCCAGAAGTACGTGTGTTTTATGTCCAAACAGCGGGCGTGGACTCTGTTCATTTCGAGGTCCTCATAAAGAATTGGTGTGGAGGAATAGGAAAGGCTACAAAGCTTCAGGCACGATATTGCTTTGATGGTTGAGATTCGAAGTAGAGACCTACAAAATGCAAGTGAAGGCCTTTACTTTTACAGCGAATCTGATCGGCTAAAGAAAATATTTAACTGGATTTCACATAAGTACAATGCGGCTGTGTTGGATTAATTCATCTGGCACAGGCTAATACGGTGGGATTTTGAATGCCTTTTTGGCTCTTTAGGTTATGGCAAAGGCGGAAAATGTTTTGATCAGCTGAGACACATTCAGATTCTCACGATCGAATCTGTTTCACGGAATTAATTGGTTCATTATTTATAAGAAATTACTACTTAGTGAATAGTTGTGTAGTTAATTTGCAGATCCATTCCTTCACCGTATTGATAAAACTGCGTATGCTGCCTTCAAGTCAGAATGTTGCTACACTTCAACATCAACACAAAATGTTGCTACATATCAACATCAACACAACATTTTGCTACATATCAACATCAACACAAAATGTTGCTACATATCAACATCAACACAAAATGTTGCTATATATCAACATCAACACAAAATGTTGCTACATATCAACAACACAAAATGTCGCGACACATCAACATCAACACAAAATGTTGCTACATATCAACGTTAACACAAAATGTTGCAACATATCAACATCAACACAAAATGTTGCTACACACCAACACAAAATGTTGCTACATATCAACGTTAACACAAAATGTTGCAACATATCAACACCAACACAAAATGTTGCTACACATCAACATCAACACAAGATGTTGCTACATATCAACATCAACATAAAATAATCGTCTTCACTCATTTTTCATGCCAACATGTAGAATAATATTATTTTATAAATGTAAATTCTGAGACATCTACTTTTCTTAAATTTCCATCTCACGTATCTTACGTATTATCTATATGTGATACAGGCTAGGCCAGATCATGTGGGATTTGTGGTGGACGTAGCGGCACTAGGACAGATTTCCTTCGAGGGCTTCGGTTTTCCCTCTCATTGTCATCCCATGAATGTTCCCTGCAGTTTCATGTATCTGTCAGTGACGACGTACAATACTGGCAATTGAGAGTGCCTTGATTAGCACACGTTAAAAACGGTGTAGCCTAAAGGCTGTGGTGCAGTGATAGTGTGTATTGTGGTGCAGAGGGACAGTATGTTGCATCTGATGTATAGAATCAGTACTGGTTCGACAATGTTCTATGTTGCCGCGAACTTTTAATTTTGTAATCCTTAATGACGTTTCAACGTGTTTTAAGAATCCAAAACCATACGCCTCGTATTTATCGCAACTTCCTAAAAAGCACTTCCATGTTGCTGCTATGTTTGGTGTGCGAGTTTGTTCATTTAAGTTTTTGAACTAGCTGACCAGTTTTCACGATCCTTTTCGTGAATACGAAGCCAATGAAGGCCACCCCAAATCTGCATATTTCTATCTCCGACATCTAGAAATAATAACATGGCGAGCGAGAGAAATTATTTGGCGTAAGTTAAAAAAAGTGCCACTTTGTAGGGATAATATTTTCAATAATACAGAATAACAAGGTGACGTTCATCCAAAATATACCTTGACTTGCATTCTGATTAAAAATCTGCTTTATGAAAGCAAGCTTCATGGCTTCTATGCGCAAATTCTTGTCGCGTTTGTGATCACTCGGCTAACAATAACGCTACATTTAATGCTCTGTAGTGGACGTCGCTCACTGTCAATTAGCTGACCGAACCAAAGCTGACTCGTCCGGGAGCTCGATAGTTGTACTCAGTGTTCCTCCTCTGGGTGTCGACAGATTTCCCCTTGAGGAGCCTTTGTACCACACAGCACTCAAGCGCTGTCAGTAACACCCTTCTGGAACCGAGGTACTGTCGCAGACACTGAATCTGAATCTTGGGAACGTACAATAACTTATTCCGAGAACTTAAACTTTCACATACAAAATTCCAGAAAGTAAATCGAAGCAATTCTGTAGTCTTGTGGGGTAATTAACTGCTGTTAAAGTTTTGTTTGTCGAAGCGACTGTTTGGTTATTGTAATAGAGAAGGATAGGCGGAAGATCTTTTGTTAACACGTACATAAATCAGTGTTAAATAATGTCTTGTCTTGTAACGTGTGGCGCCGTGTGGACTGAACAAAGTGTTCCTGGGGGTGTGGACTGCGGTCCAGGTGGCTCAGGTTGTTACCGCGTCAGCGCTAGGCTGTTGTTGATATGACGCTTGAAATTCGGGGTGCACAAATATCAGCAAATGCCTTGGCTAGCTAAGCGACTGTCACTGTAAAAACGTAATATTCTTCTTATAACAGGCCTTGAAGGCCTAGAGGGTTTTAGCGATATAGCTCTACTCTTTCTTTAACCCTGGCCCTAGATGGGCGTGTGGGCCGGGATAACGTAGTCAGTATAGCGACTCGTAACGGGTTGGACGGACAGGGCATCGAATCCCGGTGGGTGTAGAAGTTCCGCACCCGTCCAGACTTGCCCTGGGGCCCAACCAGACTCCTGTCCTATAGGCACCAGGTCTTTGCTGGGGGTAAAGCGGCTGGGGCTTGGGGCTAGCCACCCCATACCTTTCTCGTGCAGAAGGTAACTAAATGTCAGAGCTATACCTTTACTCCCCCTTGGGCCTTAATGGCCCCTGTAGGGTCCCCTTACCTTTACTTTGCCTAGGTGGATGTGGGTGGTTAACGCCACGCACCGGCTGCTTTACCCTCCAGGAAAGAGACCCGTTACCCACTGTATGACAGTGAGTACTCTATTGCAACAAACTATTTAAAGAGATTCCTTGTAATTATTACAAGTCTGTTGGACGGTTCCTTCCACATTTTCAGCATCAGAGCCACACACGGAAATTCACAAATTTCCTCATTTTGGGCCCCCTTATTCTGCGACAACACGTCGATAAAATCAGTATATTTCCGTTTTTTGTTTTTGCACACCAATGCCCGCCGAAAGAAACGTGACACATCAATTTTAGTAGAAATGACATGCTGGGAATAGAAAGAAGAAAGATACATGATGTATTGAAGGAAATACACACATATATACGATTATCTATGACAGTCTGTGACCTTACTGGCGATCATGCTGGGACCGTGGGGGGGGGGGGGGGGGGGGGCCGCGGGGGGGGGGGGGGGGGGGGGG